>JARHVA010000935.1:1032500-1497500 GCA_037957365.1 Torreya grandis | reverse complement strand
ACCAACTATAACCTGTAATAAAGAAATAACCACATGAGGCAAGATAAATAGGACATAAACAAGGTGACATACATTTACACTTGATAAGATCAACCTTTTAGATATTTATCACTGCATGTAGTCATTTAATGAGGTAAAAAATAATATATTTTATTTTTAAAATGTATAAAAAATGGGCAAGGCTTCACCATACCCAAGTGGAGTATATATTTCAAATCCAAAGTGACTCAATATATAACACACATGTGAGAGAAGAGAAGAAGAGTGTAGGAGAGAGAGAGAGACTATAAAGTATCATGTGAGTTAAAAACAATAGAATAGTTATGTAAATACCTCAAAAGGTCCTAGATGACGTGTATTTCTCCTCTTTAGATGCTCCAACCCTCCAAGTGGTATTGGAGTTGAACTGGTTGTTTGACACCTTGACTAGCCCTTTGAAACTCTTATTATTATCCTCATGTTGAAGGAAAATTAGACTTATTGGTGATCATATAAGTTTATTATACTTATTTTATTTTATATGTACACTTATCAAATGACCCCAATAGGTTATTATTGACACATCATCTCTTTCTCTTCCAAGATGTCTAGAACGGTCTTCGTCTCCTTAGGCCTATTTTACACACAAGTGTCAAAACATGGCTTCAATTAGTATATATCATCCAAACTTAATTTATGGCCTAATAATATCATATTTTACCTGAAAAAATACATTTTGAGGCCTCAAACTATCCCCAAAAAGTTGTTGTCTACCTAAAGTCCTAATTAGGCCTCATATATAACTTTTTCTCCTTATAAATATCCTTGTGTGGGAGTTGTAAGGATTAAATTTAAAAAATAAGGTAATATTATATGATAATTTATGTAATTAAATATCCATACAAAATTTCATCTTCAGACTCTGAGTGAAAACCCATTTTGTTTGCCTTTCTATTCTACTAATTAGGCCTCTAGGCCTATAAAATGGATTTTGGCTCTAAACTCCTCATGAACATGTGAAACCTATAATAAGTGTGTGATTAAATTTAAACATGATAATAAAAACATAAATTTAAATTTTGGGATTTTTTTAATATTGTGCTTATATCCAAACCTTGAAATGGCTAAAAATAAGCCCTTCACAAGCCTGTTTAGACTACCTATCAAAATGAAGTTTGTTTAGTCACTTCTAGGGGTTTTTGATTTTTTTTATTTTTTTTATTTTATGATATTAAATAAGTCTCATGGGACATATTAAAATTATTTTTAAGTGTCCATCTCTCCAAAATACCTATAAAACACTAAAAACACACAAAATAGTGTACTTATGACAATCCATATAGTATTCTATACAACTCAAGTACATGGGATGATGCTAAGAGGGGTTTTGAAGATTTTTTTTATTAATTTTTAAGTCCATATAATCCATATTAAGTAATATAATTATATTATTCTCTAATTGGGTTGTTTTAGCTCTCTTAGATAGCCTGAAAATGGTTTGAACTCTTAATTATAGTTCATAAACCTCAGGACATGAAACCTCCTAACAATTCCACAAAATTCAAGTAAACTATGGTAGTAAACTTACCATATAAACTTAGGTTTTCATGTATTTTTTGTGATCCATACCAAGCAATGTAATATGACCTATCTGGTTGAAACTAGGCATTCTATGAGGTCTAGGAATAAATGAGGAATGTAGGTGCATGTTTTAAACTTTATTTGACCTCCAATGACCTGAAGAGGTAAATGAAATTTCAATTTACCTCTGAAAATGTATATATTTTTAATTTCTTTATCAAACTTCCTTGCACCCTCATTACTTTAGGCCTAGGATTTATAGTCCAACTTACTTAATATACCCTAATGAACTATGAGTGCCCTATTTCTCTCTTTGGTAGAGGTATAGAGTCTTATGTAATTATTGATAATGTCCCTCACCATATTATAAATTTTTTCCATGGCCTCATCTACTATAGACTCACTTCACTTCATCTCTTTAGGATTGACTACCTTGTACATGCCTCTATATGAAATGGACTTCTTAAAGGTTTAAAAAAGGGTATGTTTATTAATAATGAAGGTTTTATGAAGATTTTAAAAATATTATACCTCCTTTAGATCATTTTAAAATCCTTTAGACTCCCCAAGAACTCTCTATAATTAGACTTTTGTGTTCAACTAGGTCTTTATAGGAATAGACAATGTTTGGCTATGTCTGCTTCCTTCTAAACCTGAGTCTAGATTTCTATTAGTGAAACATACTCACACCTTAAAATAAAATATAGAATCTTAAGTGTTTCATTACCTCTCAAAACTTTTCCTTCCTCATTTTAACAAAGCTAGGTAAGCAAAATTGTATGAGGATTATGTGTTCACTAAGAACTGTGTGCCCCCTATTTGATCTCTTTCTTTCCATATTATCTACTTATAAATTTTTCATCATGATTAATTAATAAATTGATTCATATTATTTATAACCAAAAACATATAAATAGGTCCATGACATTTCATTCTTTTGATTTTGAGAGTCTTTAGTCACCAAATGGACCTATAGGCAACTAATTACTTTTGTGCATGCATTTAGGGACTGGTCTATCAACTTGAACTTTGAAGAACACCAATGAAACATTGAAAACCTTAAAATTTTTGATTCCATTTATAGTTTATGCCTTCTCTAAACCTTTAAAACTCAAATATTTCCTCAACATTGCCATCTTGAGAACAATCCTTCACCACGTTGATTATAGGCATCATTAGGATAGTTTGACTATTATAGGGCCTTCTAAGTCTTCAAAATCAACACCTAAACCTTTAAAATACTATATTTTGTTATAGAGATAGCTTATAATTTATTATAATCACTTTAAATCTATGTTTCTATCATCATTCACTATTCATGGTAAGTCTAAACAATTGATTATAGGTAGTTGTTTATAAGGTGACTATGTAAAGGTGCATTAAACCATTTAAGACCCTTGATTGTCTCCTTATATTTAAAATTTTATTACTCTATCTTTAATCACAATTTATTGATTAAATTTACATATTTTATACCTTTCAAATATTTTCACAACCATTATCTCAAGTCTTGGAGAGACTTTCAATGACTCAAATAGTCCTATAGCCAATCCATTGCCTATAGGTGTGTCTGTTTGAGATGGTTTGTCAAATTGTGATTTTAGAAACCTTATTGTAACATTTAACCTCTTTTAAATCTCTCTAAATGGATAATAAATTTATCAATAGTTTTAATTCTTAGTCCTTTCATCATAATTGCCATCCAAGGTATTGTTTCTAATTGGATGTAGGAGGTGATTAGGGGTTTACTCATTTCCTTCTTAAACTTGAAATTTTGAAATTGGTCATGACACATACACTATCAAAAATCATTATTAAAGGTATTTATCATTTATTTACAACTTTATAAATTATTCTAAGATCATCCTTAACTTTGGTATTCATTGTCTTTAGTACACAATCCTGTAGATGTTCATTCAAGATAATTATCTTGCCATCAACTCATTTGGTTTTAGTTTTTGGAAACCTTAATTATTCCATATCATCACTATTAAAATTTAAACCTACCATGTTTTATATCTAGATGACCAACTCAACATATTGACAACATGGAGTTTTTTAGAGTTGTAAACCATATCTATCTTATATATGACTGTTAGGCAACTTGTGTTTAAAACCTTGAAATGTGAAACATGGATGGCTGATATGGAATCAAATAATATTTAAAACATTTTATAAACACACATATCATAAAAACATATATTCAAAATACTTTTAAAATAACATTCAAAATCACATCAAAACACCCTATTATGTAGAAAGACACAGAGCACAATTCAAGATGCTGAATAGAGATGCAATCAATTTGAGAGTTGTAAAAAAATGATTGAGTGATTGGGAATAATTTTTTGTATTTGGAGAGAATGGAAGACCATGAATGTTGATTCAAATTCATTTGATCATCTGGGAAACTTAGAAACATATAAAACTAAAAATTACTTCCAAATAATGCATAAAAGAGAAAATGCTTAGTAAAAAGACATCCAAACATGACACCATGACTTATTAATGTGTGTGAGGCATACATTTACACTTAATTAAACACTAAAATTTATTTCAAGAAATCATGAATTCACATTTTGTTCTAGAGTTTCTTTAAACTCAACCCATGGAGTTTTGAGTTCTCAAAAAGTAGTCTGGGCTATTGGCAAGTGTTCATAAAGATAATATAAAAAATCCAATGAATAATTCCAAAAATTGGAATCCCATATGGGTCACATAATTTATCCAAAATATTAGCCCTGAAATCTACCTGTATGGCTTATACCATCTTCTTGAAGTTGGCCTTCACTAGCTTGTGAAGGGGATGACGAGAGAGAGAGAGGAGGATATGTCTGCAACTATGGAACTTTAAACTTATTCCCAATATGGGTTTTAACCTATATAATATGAAAGAACACTTTTAATCTATTTTCACTTATACATACCTTACATAAGTCCATACAAGTTTAATAACTCCTCAAGATGGCATTGAAAATCAAGAATATGAATTTGTTCTGATTCCTTTGACATGTGTGATAGTTGGGTAACTGATCCTAGGACCTTAGAAGGTTTATGGTATTTATTTTTCCTTTTGGTGAAATTTGAAACATAAAAATTTAGCCAAAAATCCACTTTTTATGCATATTCAACAACTTAGAGTTAGAAAATGGTCTTCAAACTTTACAAAACTTCATGAAATATTATGAAAAGATGTTTAGGACATAAAATAACATTAATAAACCCATAATCACCTATGTCATAACTTGACTATTAATTATATCCTCATGACATGCCTAAACCACTATGTGACCAATATATGACCTTACCTTAGTCTATCCAAACTTATCTTAATAAATACTAATAAGGTATTTTGGACTCAACTAGGACCTCCTAAATCACCTAAGGTTTAATTTTTTTCTTATAAGATTCCTATTTTGACTTAGGGGGTCAAAATTGGATAAGATAACCCAATCATACTTATAAGGTGAGAATGAGTTATCCAAGTCAGATCATGTTATAAATATGGTATGGGTGGATGATTTTATCACTCCATTATATAAAATTGGTAAGATTGATTGATGTAATCACCTCAACCTTGACAAAATTAAACCAAATATTGTATTATATTGGCTCAATAATAGTCCATAAAAGTCCATCCTAGTGTAGGCTAAAGTATATATAAGTATTTAAAATATCAAAAATAATTTTATTTTTTTAATTTAAGGTGATATTTTGGTTGTAATATGCACCTCATATATGTATCAAGTTGAAACCTAGGTATAAAAATGGTACCAATGTATACAAGGTTGCCACAAGTATGTATCTGAATCATATAACTCTATAGCTTGTCCAATTCTAAAAAGTTTCAAGTGTGGAAGACATGTTACCAAGATATGACCCCAATTTAATATTCAAATGTTAAATACCCAATAAGTGTGTAAGTCATGCATTTTTTACATACACCCACTGAAATATGAAAATTTGAATGTGTGGAAGTCATGCATTCGTGACATATCCCCACTAATATGCCCCTAATTTTTAGGTGAGGGGAACTAAAAATTAATAGTCAACTTACCTCAAAAGGATATGATAATTATATATGTTAATTTATTATTTTTTCTTGAAAAATAGGCCCCATTTTTTGACTAAAAAAGGCGACCCTCTATTTTGCTTTTTATTACCATTCCCGCTTGTACTCATAACTCATTGGTCTTAAAACTTCCAAATTACCTTGGCACTTTACCTTGATTTTAATGTAAAATTAGAACCCAAAACCACCTCCATTATAAATACCACATGTGTGAAATAAAATTTCATATTTTACAACTAACATAAAAATAGAGTCTTGCCCCTCGAATATGTGTTCAAATGTCTCACTTATTTAGATGTGCACACAAGTATCCCTACATTACCTAATGTGTCATTTTGTATGAATATTAGGTATTTTATTAATATAATTTTAAATCTCAAATTATTTTTTAAAAAAATCATATTTACCAATTTTCTTGAAAGCACAATCGCAACCCTCTATTTTTCCAATAAATCAACATACCTTAAGAATCCCAAAACTTAGGTCAAAATTCAAATTTATTTAAAAGTCTTTTGATTTTCAAAAATAAAATATTAAAAAATTATTATTTTTAATTCCAAAAGGAAAAAGAAATGAAATAAAAATACTTTTTAAATCCATATGTGCATGGGTCAAGTTATAAAAAGTTTTGGATATGGGGAAACCATGGTTTTCACCAAACCACCTTCTATGGCACCTCCCCTCCCATAGAGAACTGAAACCAACCTATAAAAAATGAAAAATGATGATTGAGCTATATGGAATCCATATTTATGGGCCCTCACCAATGCATAGATACATCTATCTTCCATTTTGTAGATGCATAGATTGGGGCTGTCTAGCTATCTTTGTGGCTCGTATAAAATGCTCATGCATGTATATTTAAATTTATTATTATTTTTATTATTTTTTGAGAAAAATATGATTTAAAATATAGTTTTGGATTTTTGTTCCCCTAGTTCCTTGAATAATCCTAGAATATGTTTTTGTCCATATCTTCCAAGTATAGTGTCTATTTTTTAAACCATCTATGGTGTTGGGAAACTAGTTTTGACATAGTCCACATGGCATAATAAATTTCATGAAATAATAAACCAACTAAAATATATTCATATTTATATTAATAGGTTTATAATTACATTTTAATTAATTTAAAATTCATTTTATTCACATACACCAAAAAGTAACTGTTGTTATCTATTTTGTTGGTGTTATTAGAGTGAAAGTGCAATGAAATTTATTTTGGGGGGAAAATGCAATGGAGTAAATAAATATTTTAAATAATCTTCATTTTCATGTTTAAATCTATTAACTGATTTATTATGGTATAAATATTTATGGGACTAAAAATACAGTGATTTTTCTAAGATACTCTAGTACCAGCACATGCCCCTTGAAATGGAATGGGCAAAATGAGCCATTGAGTGAAGATTAGTGAGCCTAGACTAGGTAAAAGAGACCTTGGGGAGATTTATCATAAATATTGTTTTAGGAGAGGATTTTAGGTACCCTAATAAGATCTTAAAATATTAAAAATTTTAGACATGCCAAAATGACCATCAAAAGATTAACACTAGAAGGAGGGCATATTTAGAATATTTCAAAATTATCTTATGTTTTTATGGAGTTTCCTAGTTGTTTTCTAGATTCTTAATCTAGAAAAATTTATTATCTAACTCCTTTAATGGACTTACCTTGGATAGGAGGATGTATTTGTCATGTGAATATTCTAGGTGCTTCTTATGAATATTGGTAATTTGGTTTATAAAGGCCAAATACTAACCCCTATAATCCAAAACTTTCTAATATCATGTCAATAGTCTTTGCAAGCTGGTTAAATAGGTGTATGTTAGCCTAAAAGAGTAAATTTTGGTATTTAAATGTCAAAATTGGAATATAAAAAGTCATTATTTATTTCAAAATTCCTTTAAATATGTTTAAATACATGACATTAACCTAATTCCAAGGTTTCATAAGTTAAAAAGGTGTTTTAATGCCATTTTCACACCCCACCCCCCCCCCCCCCCTGACGTGCCAATTTTGGCCTTCTAAAGTGTGGAAAAGGCTTACTATTTGTTATAACATGATAATTATCATGTGGACTTCCTTTTCATGAAAATAAAATGGTGGTTCTAAACTTGAGTTATCTTTAAAAGCCAAGAAAAGGCTATTTTATTTCATTTGCAAGAGAAGTATAGATCCTTATAGAATTCCATACACTTGAAGCATGAAATTTGAGGAACAAAACACGATAAAACTTCAAGAGGAGTTTCATGGAAATTAGAGGACATATAAGCCCCAAATTTTTCATCTTTAATAAATTTTAATTTTTTTACAAAGAGACTTGCTTACAGGTTTACTGATGGTAAGGATTGCAGAGTGGAGGTACAATTCTAAATTTTGGGGGAAAAAAAGTAGACTTAAAGAAGCTAACATCATCAAAACTAGAGGTCTAGTGTGAGTTCAAGTGTCTCACACTTCAGATCATTCCAATGCTAGTCTAGGTGTGGACTTTTTATCACTTATATTTGCACCTTTGAGGAGATGTTTCAACTCTCCTCATCTAAATGGCATAATTAAAACACCTCTAGGCTTAGGTAGCCTAAGAATGAGGTGAATCTCTCGATAGGGCTAGCTCCCTTGATGTACCACTTGTATATCACTACTATACCTATGCTTGTAAGGTAAAATAGAGATAAAATAAAAGCACACTATCCTAAAGGAGGTGATATACCAAATTATTTGATGACTTCCAACTAGCTATATGTTACACATGAGAACAAGGGACTAACTAAACATACACATCTCTAATTTGAATCTTCTCACATCAGTATTTCATTATGAGGTTATAGTAGATGTTTAGGCTAGGAGGAATAGACAATAGGTCTATAATGATGCTATTTAATAAGAAAACTCACTCAACCTTGACACTTCATAGAACACTTCACATGACCTTCAAGATGGAGATACAAATAGGTGAGAGAATGAGACAACAATGCTAAGGAAACCATAGTTATCACTAAGCAAGATCCATAATTCAAGAAAAAAAACTATGAAAAGTCACATAAGAGGTAAAATTATTAGTCTTTATTGATCTAATGGTATGAAAATTAGCATATCTTTGCCATAATTAGGTGGAGCATAGTTTATAAAGGCCAAAATGTCTAGTTCTTATAGAACTTGAGAGAGAGGAAAAGAAAGATGTACAAAGGTAACAAGGACACTTGTAAAGATGATAAAATGAGTTACATGTACATGATAAGGGAATTTTAAATTGATCATGCAAAGTTAGGAATCACAATTGTCACCCCAATTCATGAAACTCTAAAAATGTGGCACATGAGTTTTCATTCTACACAAGAAAACTACCTTCATCATTCACCCCTATTTGAACATCCCAAAAATGACTAGGGATAAGTTTAATTATTATAATGAGAGGGGAGGTTACAGACATGATTTTATATGTATTTTTTTCATTCTTTGTCATCTAGAATCTTATGAAAGTGAGCCATCGCTACCTACACTTAAAGGAAACTCCTCTTTCACACACCCCTCACACTTGGCCTCCAAAAAGGCATTAGGTTTACATGTATATTAGTAAAATGTAGTGTATGAAACTTAGAAATACCCTCCATGGACTTAGGGGTATTAATCATACCTTAAAATTAATTTACTTGAAACTTTCCACCCTTCTCACTACCATGTTCACTATGCCAGTTCAAATTAGTTGAGATGAGAGCTCTGGTAGGAACATTTAAGAGTTTTTATGATGAATTAAATGAACATTTTTAGTTATCTTAAGTTTGAATCTTCCTTTGAAAGTTGGTTTCATCTCTTCAAACTTCCTAAAATATACACAATGCACAAAATAGTAAAAAAGATTAATTATGTACCCTATCTGTATAGATAAGAAACACCTCAAGTGGATGGGAAGGGTAATTATAGAGTCTCCTATAGGTTTCAATAGTTTTCATGCTTATTCCATCTCATCTAAATATTGTTAGGTTGTGGAGCTAAAAGCTTCACTGATGCAGACATGGAGAAGGCCATTGGAGGGGTTGCTGAAGGTTGCTAAGCGTCAGAGCAACTGGCATCGGTCTGATCAGCCGACGTCGGCAGGATAGTGAAGAGAAGCAACCGACGTCGGTCATGGGTCGGCTGGTGTCGGTCACCTCTAGGTAGATAGGGACCGACGTCAGTCACCTGTGTGGTTTGACTGCGAGCTTATTACGAGTAGTTAGCTAACGAACTAAGTGTTTGCATGATGAGATCTATTTTTAGACCAAGAGCTACGGATCTAATTATTGTAATTAGATGTCTAATCATTGTTTGGATGAGATATATATATAATAGACTCATGGTTGTATTGGAAAGGTGTTCTAGTTTGAGTTGAGCAAAGTTTGTTCCTTCTGTGTGTGAGGTGAGCAAGGGTGTTCCTCCTAGTTCCACAACAGTACCAAGGTGGGTGCTAGTTTTGGAGAGTCAGCAGGATTCTTCAGGTGTGTAGGATCTTGGTCACAGGTGTATGGCCTATATAGGAGATCTACATGGTAAGTAAGATCATTGATCTATAGGTGTATGTGTGTGCAAGGTCAAGGTTCACAGGTGTGTAGAACCGGGTTGATTTGTAGGTGTGCAAGATCAGATAGGACAACAACACAACAGGGAGCAGTATCAGGTAGGATCTACTTGGAGTATAGGTGTGTACTCAGATAGAGCAAAGAGGAAGGCAAGGGAGTTCCTTCCATAAGTATGGTCTATTGAATTGCAGGTTGTTGTAGGTTCATGGGAGATCTACTTGAAGTACCTTGAGTACTTGTGGAGTACGTGGAGTACTTGTGGAGTGCGTGGAGCACTTGTGGTGTGCATGGAGCACAGGAGGTGAACACCAACTCTGTATTTGAGTTGGGTGTTGGGACCTGAGAGGGAGAGCTTTGGGGAGAAGACTTACTGTTCACTTGAGGTGTGGCGAGCCTCTGAAGAGGTGGAGAAGAAGTGGCATCTTCTTTACTGTATTCTTTTCTATAAAGTATTAATACAAGTTGTGTATTGTCTCTCATATCATGTGTTATTTTGAATTCTAGTTACTTGGTGAATCTGGTTAATTTCCACATATTAAATTACTTGGTTTGGTAATCATATTGTGCTCTTTTTTGGTGGAGCAAGATCCTGACAAGTGGTATCAGAGCAAGGTTGTTGGCTCATAGCTTAATACCACTGACAAGTGGTATCAGAGCTTTTGGTTGGGATACTAACAGATTGGTTTAGATCTCGGTAGTGTGTTTTGATTATAGGTCACTCTCAGGGGTTTCTGATCGAGTGGGAGTAGAGCAATGGCAGATGAAAGTAAGCTAAGAATGGAAGAATTGAAAAGCACAGATGGTCTCTTAAGGTCCTATGGAAAGAAAGAGCAGGTAAAAGAATATTGCTGGTTGGTAGCAGATCAGCATGAAGAAACTGAAGAAGCAGATGTAGCAGGTGTTGTTGCACAGGATGCTCTAGGAGGTTTCTTGGATAAAGTTTAATCTTGGATAAAAGATTTGGTTGCCTCTTTCCATGTAACCCTAGGTAGAGGAGCTGGTGAGCCTTGCCAAAGAATTGGCAAAGGGGAAGTGAAGCTGAAATTACAGGCGGCCAACACACAGGTGTTGATGAAGGTCATGCAGGTCCCAGGTTTGGAGATATGGCTAATTTCTTTAGAAAGATTGGGTGATGAGAGATGCATAAGAACTCTCACAGTGGATGCACTTGAATTAGCTGGTGGTAAGCAAATAGGTACTCTTTATCTACTTGTTTATATTATTGATTCTTCTTTTGTTGGAGAGACGTGGCTTCATAGGCTTGGTCACATGAGCAGGAAGGAGATGCATGTTCTTAAGTGGAAGATAGATATATTTGACAGGCTTAAGAACTGGAAAGCCTTGGTGTTTATGGAGAAGATGGTGGATAGAACCCAGTGGATGGTGCTGGATACTTTTGAGCAGAGCAGTTTGGACATGGGTTTTGATTCAAAGAAGCTCGCGGGTAAAAATTGATCACTCACAGGTGAACACAGATACCAGCGTCAGTCAGGAGGAACCGGAGTTGAACAGACAGGTGCTAATGTCGGTCATGTGCAGACCAAAGCTGGTGATGTCGGGTAGGGTAAGACTGACGTCGGTCAGGGGGACCGACGTTGGCAGTAGGTAAGACCGATGTCAGTCAGGAGGACCGACATCGACAGTAGGGACACTGATATCTGCAGGGTCGATAGTCAGGGACAGACGCATGGAAACCAACGTCGGTCAGATGCAAACTATGGAGTGACCGAGGTCGGTCACTGTAATGGATTTTGGGTGGATAGCACGCTGTCAAGGAGTCTCAAACACCCATACGGAGGACTGAAGATGTAAGTAGGCCCTCAAATTCGTTGTTCCTCTTCTTTATACATGTTGCTGATTGTAGAGTAGGAAGGATCCAAGAAACAGGTGTGAGCTTGGCATGGATGAGGATGTGATTCCTTGGAGGAGAACCATTCAGGTGTTCTTTGGTAGGATTGCCTATGGGAAGAAAGCACAGAGACGAATGGATACCTTAGTTGAAGAATAGAGTGAACGGATACGTGAGATGGAAGACTAGGTATACGGTCTTGAGGAGCTGCAGGATAGTGGTACAGGTTTTGATAGGTGGAGGACGAAGCATGGCTTCAGTCAGTGTCAGGTAACTACTATGGTTTGCCTTACCAGGGGGATGATGAGTCATGACATCATTCTATTTCTGTATGTGGATGGTATGTTTTGCTGTACATACAAGGTTTTGCTAAGCTAAGGGTAAGATTAGTTCAGTGGCATGTCAGGAAGAGTTTGGAGTAGCAAAATTCTTTGACATGGGAGACATGGAGATCATAGGTTGATTTTGTCTCAAGTGGGAGCTGATGTGAATTAGGTGTTGGCAAGGTTCAGGATGCAGAGTTGGAGCACACTAAGGGCTAGATAGGTACAATGTCTGAAATCACATGAGGTCTGGTATAGACCTAAGTATTCCCATGCAGTGGGAGCTGTCAGAGAGTTAGGAGCCAATTCAGGGAAGTGTGTTCTCAGGTATTTGAGAGGGACCAACAGCAGGGATTCATGCTATGTAGGGTCAGGACTTCACTACATGTGTTTGTAGGTTTGGATGTGGCAGGTTACTCGGATGACAGGAAGTACATCACAATATGTGTGGTGGGTTGTCTTCAAGATTGATCTTGAAGAGGGATACAAACCAGGAAATAGATTAGATGGGGTACAGGTACAATGTAGCTGTTTATCTCTAAGTGGGAGATTGTTAGGTTGTGGAGCTAAAAGCTTCACTAATGTAGACATGGAGAAGGCCATTGGAGGGGTTGCTGAAGGTTGCTAAGCATCAGAGCAACCGGCATCGGTTTGATTAGCCGACGTCGGTAGGATAGTGAAGAGAAGCAACCGATGTCGGTCATGGGTCGGTCAGCGTCAGTCACCTCTAGGCGGACAGGGACCGACGTCAGTCACCTGTGTGGTTCGACTGTGAGCTTATTACGGGTAGTTAGCTAATGAACCAAGTGTTTGCATGATGAGATCTATTTTTAGACTGAGAGTTGTGGATCTAATTATTGTAATTAGATGTCTAATTATTGTTTGGATGAGATCTATATAATAGACTCATGGTTGTATTGGAAAGGTGTTCTAGTTTGAGTTGAGCAAAGTTTGTTCCTTCTGTGTGTGAGGTGAACAAGGGTATTCCTCCTAGTTCCACAGTAGTACCAAGGTGGGTGCTGGTTTTGGAGAGTCAGTAGGATTCTTCAGGTGTGTAGGATCTTGGTCACAGGTGTATGGCCTATATAGGAGATCTACATGGTAAGTAAGATCGTTGATCTGCAGGTGTATGTGTGTGCAAGGTCAAGGTTCACAGGTGTGCAAAACCGGGTTGATTTGCAGGTGTGCAAGATCAAATAGGATAGCAACACAACAAGGAGCAGTATCAGGTAGGATCTACTTGGAGTACAGGTGTGTACTTGGATAGAGCAAAGAGGAAGGCAAGGGAGTTCCTTCCATAAGTATGGTCTGTTGAATTGCAGGTTGTTGTAGGTTCATGGGAGATCTACTTGAAGTACCTTGAGTACTTGTGGAGTACGTGGAGTACTTATGGAGTGCGTGGAGCACTTGTGGTGTGCATGGAGCACAGGAGGTGAACACCAACTCTGTATTTGAGTTGGGTGTTGGGACCTGAGAGGGAGAGCTTTGGGGAGAAGACTTACTGTTCACTTGAGGTGTGGCGAGCCTCTGAAGAGGTGGTGGAGAAAAAGTGGCATCTTCTTTATTGTATTCTTTTCTGTAAAGTATTAATACAAGTTGTGTATTGTCTCTCATATCATGTGTTATTCTGAATTCTAGTTACTTGGTGAATTTGGTTAATTTCTGCATATTAATTTGCTTGGTTTGGTAATCATATTGTGCTCTTTTTTGGTGGAGCAAGATCCTGACAAATATCCCTCCAACCTTATTTTCTCCATCAAGTCTAGGACAAGGTTTGTGAGGGTTTGGAGTCACTTATATTCTTAAGGTTCATTCATAAAGATGCAACATTAGAGTCATAAACCAATTCCATAATAATATAGTTGAAGACCATTTTTAACATCTCCAAGATTCTTATATTTCCATGAATAGCATCTAAGGAGATGTGAGAAACTAAATCTTCTATATCAAGCTCTTATCTCCATTTTTTGAAGGCCTAAGTTGTATTAAAGCCCAAAATGACTTTTTGGTGGTTTATCCTACATCCCAATAGCTTAGATACCTCTTTTGTGCCCCATATAAATTCTCCAATCCATTATAATGTTCACCCCATACTATAAGTGAAAGTGGTTCTCCATTTGGCTTTAGGCCTAAACTATGCTTGACAGTCCTACTTACATACCTGAGGGTTTAGAATACCCTACTAAGTTTCATCCTCCTTAGAAAGGTTAATAATGTTTTATTATGTGTATTACATCTTCATACATCTCTATATAATGTGAAAACAACTCTTATCTCATCCTTTATCTCCCATCTTAAGGACTACATGATTTATGCTCAAGGGGAGTACCCTCTATCTAAGATAAAATAAAGGGCACTTCCCCTATTTGATAAGACAAACCAAGTATTAGATGGGATTTTAAAAGTCATGGATATGACTTGTATAAGTTTTAAGCTCTTGGCCAGGTCATATAACCTCCAAAATTCTCAAAAAACCAAGACAAACTATGGAGTAATTGATTATCTACAGGGTTTGGGAGATAGGCTACATGATGCCAGTTTAGAGCCTCTTTCTATGTTCTATGTCCATCATGAGAATTAATGAGACTAATATGATCATGATGGAGATGTTCTCATATTCACTCATCAATCCATTCCTCCATATACTCCTCATACTCCTACCTAGTCTGGACTGTATGTACAAATTCTTGACTATGTTGACTTCAAAACATCACATCTGTAGGTTGATTTGCATGATTTATCTTGATAAATATGTTTACCAACTTTAATAGAGTCCATTTGAATCATTTTACACCTTTTTGGACCCATTTTATTCATATCTATGCTATATCCTCATCAAGAAACCCATTTTTTACTCTCTGCCCCTCATAGTAAACTATAATTGACTGTGTGGGGTCTTGTAGGTGTCTTTAGAATCTCAAAAGTTCATATCAGCCTCTGATAATGATATTTATGATCATTGAAATGAATTTCACTTGATAAGCTCATTCCATCATGAATATATTCCTTTACTGCAGCCTTGGGTGCTAAAAACCTTCTTTATAGATCCAAACTTGTAGATATTATTGATTGAGCTTAGTGTATAAAAAGGCACCTTAGAGACCTTTAACTTCCATCTTCCACTAATATTATGCCCTCCATATTTTTCATAAATATTATCATATATGGAGACTAATAGTTTTATTCATCAAGATGCCTAAAATCCTTTAGTACCTCTATTAAAAAATATCAACAAAACATGAAGGAACTCTATTTTGCACTTTTGGGGATTTGATCCTTGAATTCCATAGTCATTACTTTTGGAGGGTTCCCACTTCTATTTGCCAACCTGTATTTTAAATTAGGTCTATCATGAAGTTTTATTCACACTAAGACTTCAAATATTTATATCTCTTACTCCATAATTTGTCATACAAGTACTCTCAGTCCTCTGTTAATCCACCTATAGGTGGTTATTCCACTATGCAAGCAGTAGATTTGGAATTGTAGGTAGTGAGCATGAATTTGAGTAATGTACCAAATATTATACCTTTATATTCAATTATTTTCTCTTCAATGTGTTCAAATTAAAACATTATAATGTTTAAAAACTTGAAATAAGATCCCACACTCCATTTCAATGTTTGGACCCTTCTTTCATGGCACTTGTAGGTGCATGTTCATGATGACTGTGTAAATGTTGCACATGACTACAAAAATCCTTATTTTATACATCATATGAAAGATTTGATCACTACATTTTATGGATATAAGATATTAAAATGATTTTAGACTTTCATTATACTTTTTTGGATGCTCTCATAGGCTCCACAAGTCATAATTGAGACTGAAGATGATCTGGGAGTTGATTGTGTATCTAATTACACTATAACTTCAATGGTGCTAATTTTTAAGATTGAAAATTTTAAATAAATATATTTTACTAACCCCCTTGTAGTGAGTAAGACACCATGCCACATTGGATTAAATCCATTACAGAGAAAGAGACTTTATTCAAATGGTGAAATTGGAGTGTAAGTCCACTATTAACACCTTCCTATACAGTGAGTTGTTTGAGATATCAAATCAACTTGAAACATGAAACCAATCATGGAGATAATTTGAGGAGAGAGCCAACATCATCTAGAAACAACATCAATAGTTGGATTGTATGGATTTCCCCAAACCAAAGCAAAACATGTATGGTAAACATATTAGCAAGCAAATTGGATAGGTCAACTTCTTAGGAATGGTTCATAAAGCATAGGCCACCATTCCTATACAACCAGACATAAAATTTAATTTGATTAAATTTATAATACACCCCCATGAGCATTTTTCTTGAAACCTCTCCTGCTAATCATACCAAGTATAAACCTGAAGACCATTTTTACTTTCTGAGCCTAATGGAAGGAGAGAGAAGAAATTTTATTCATTTATTTGATATTATGTTCAAAATTATCACTTAAATGAGTGTGTGGAATACCAAGATACACTATTATATTGTCCTTAGCTATATAAGGCTTATAATTTTGTACACCTCATTAAATGCTCATTTTTCCATGAAAATTGCCTTTTATTTTTAAAAACCTAAAAATTTTCAATTATAATAGTTACTTAAGACTTCTTAGGACACATGGGGTGTGACATCACATTTTTAAACCTTCACATTTCCTAAGGAGGATATATAACTCATTTAATGCTCAATTTTGACCCCCAAAATGACTCAAAAATATATAAATATTGAAAATGACCAAGACCAAGGCTAATGTGATATTAAATGAGATAAAATGACATATAATACACCTTATGACTTAATATTAGACCCCTAAAATTCCTAAAAATCATTTTTTTACTTATATGGGTCCTAATTTGACCTATAGGGTCAAATTTGGTCAATAAATTAGTGACTCATAGCAGTAGCATGCCTATTATGCTAACTAAACCAGTATCTTTATCTATCCATTAGGCTCAGGGAGTCATCTAGAGTCTTAAATATAATAAGAGGAATTTAACCATTGGAAAAAAGATTTTATTAAGACAAAACCAATTGACTACCTTAATCACACAAAACAAAGTAAACAAACTAACAAGACACACACACACACATGTTCTTCAATCACTTAGGGAAAATAAAAAATCAAACCACTATGTACAACTAAAAATTGAGCATACCTCCCTTTCCAAGATCAAAAGGAAATTTCTTTGCATCTTATTCTTCATTAGATGAATCATAGTTCCAAGTATGTTGCTCTTTGAATTGGATGCTTGATACTTCAGACCTATTTCTTGGCACTTCACTTTCCATGCTCTCGAGTAGGCCATCTTCAAATAGGTATCTAATTTTAATTTATTCCTCTTGGCCTTATACACATACCTCATATTTTTCCCACTCTCCATCTCATGATCAACTTGCATCTTATTTGTAGGCATGATTTCAAGAGGAGTAGTTTCTTGTTCCTTAGAAGATTGAGGCCAATAGAAATTTTTTTTGACCTCTAAAGGCTGAGGTTAACTTTTCTCTAGCTCATCTATGACATTTTGAAAATTTTCATCTTTCTTACCATTACTCGCAATCATCTCTAAGGAATTTTTATATCCATTGAGAGACTCAAACTCATTACAAATGGTTTTTTGTTCACTTGGATTTTCATCCTTTAAAGACATGACAAAGCTCTCCTCATCAAAATGGCACAATGGAAACACCTCTAGGCTTGTGGGAAGCCCAGGGATGAGGTGAATCTATAGATAGGGCTAGATCCTTTGATGTATCATTTTGGATCAACAATACAACTAAACTTTGGGGTTGAAAAGGGAGAGAGATAAATGAAAGCAAACTATTCTAAGAGAGGTGATACACCAAATAACATGATTAATTACAACCAATAGCATGTTACATATGAGAATAAAAGACAAACTGAACATACACTTCTTCAATCTATGTCTTCTCACATCAATGTTAAATTATGAGGTTATGGATGAATGCCTTAGTCTAGGATGACTAGACAAGGGGGCTTGAATGACACTAGTGAATAAACTAACTCATTTAAACATGTAGATATCCTATAACACTTCACATTCCCTGCAAGAAGAAGCTGTAAATAGGTGAAAGAATGAAACAACATGCTAAGGAATACATAGTTTTCACTAAGCAAGATTCATCATCCAATTAAAAAACTATGAAAATTCATGAAATAGGTATAAAATATTAGTCTTATTGATCAAATGGTATGCATTTGAGTATTTTTTTACCATACTCAGGTGGAATATAAACTATAATGCCAAAAAGGCTAGTTTTTATAAAACTTGAGAGAGAGAGGAGAAGGGAGAACTCAAAGGGTCACAAGGACACTTTTAAAGACTATACAATTATTTACTTGTTCATGAGATAATGATGTGTGATTAACCATGTAAGATCAAGAATCACAAGTGTCAATTTAAGGCATAAACTCCATGAGAAGTGGCATAAAACTTTTCATTTTGGCTTAAAAAACTACCTATATGATTATCCATATTTGAACACCTTATAAATAATTATTAACATATCCAATGACTGGGATGAAGGGTAGGGACATCATAAATTCCTCTCCATGCATTTGTTGTAGGCCTGGTCCTTTGCAATGATCTAGAAAGGAGCTATCATCATATGCTATCAAGAAAACTCATCTTCCATGCACTCGACTCATTTGGCCTCAAATTGGCTTTATTTTCCCATGAAAATCAATTTTATTGAGTTTATTACAAGTTTAAATTCTATAAATATCCATATAATCATTAGATACACCTTAGAAATACATCCTTTTAAAGTTTTCACACCTTTCACTAGCTTGTCTAATATGCTAGTTTTGACTAGCTGAGATGAAGCACCTTTTTTGGAAACTTGGGAGTTTTTTTATTGAAATTAAATTAACATGGGGAGTGATAAAAATTATAAAACTTTCCCCCAAAATTTATTTCACCTTAAAACTCCTCCTATAGCCTATATAATAAAAATATGGTAAAAATACCCTATTTTGCATGCTATCCATACAAGTCCATAAAAATCATCATAGTGGGAAGTATATTAAGGGAGTCCTATTAAAGGTAAAATAGGTTTCATGAGAAAAATATTCCATTTTAATAGCTATCCAACTCCATTTTCTCCATCGGGTCACTAATCAGGGTTTGTAAGGGTTTTTGATAGTTTTGATTCTTAAGATTTTTTCATATAGGTTTCACATTCAACATGAAAAAAAATTTCACTAATTTGATTCTCAACGACATTAATAATTTCCCCAAACTCCTTTGGCTCCCATAAATATCCTCCAAGAAGATATGAGCATTTGAATTTGACTTATAGAGTTTGTTTCTTATTTCTTATAGGTTTGATTTGATTTTGGGCCAAAATGGATTCCTCATGACTTATATTTAATATAAGTATCTTTAAAACTTCTTATATAGTCCAAAAAACATGCTAGAATAGGTTTGAATGCTCACTATAAGCTACAAAGGAAGTTGGGTTCCCATTTGGCTTCTAGGCCTAGTCATGCTTAGTAGGTCTGATTTGTCTTTGAGGCCCAAAATGGGTTATTGATGAATTACTTTCTTTAAATAGTTACAATAAATATAATTCCATCCCATAAACATGATCAAACAATGTGGAATTTGGAAGTGTCACTATTCTCCTATTTGGTCCCTAGACCAAAATTTTGCCTACAACTTCAAGGGTTTAGACTCCCCTATTTGCTTTCACTCTCTTCAAGAAGGTTCTTAATGTTAGTTTAGTGTATTATATCATTACAAACCCTGTTTATATGTTCAAATAGTTCCTTAATAACTCTTCATTCTCTTTTCCCCAAAATCTTCCATTTTGACCTCATAAGGGAGTTCCCTTTGTCTGAGACAAAATAAAGGACACTCCCTCATTTACCTAGACAAATGTGAATTATTGAGTGTGTTATAAAAATTTTAAGGGTTATCTACAAACATATTCAACTCTCTCTTAAGTCATTTTACCTTTCAAAGGCCCCAAGTTCCAAGATAGATAGTATGAAGTGGATTGTGAAGGGGTGTTGGAGAGTAGACTATGTGTCTTCATTGGAGACATTACTTTATGAATTATCTCCATGTGATAGGGTATACTAATGTTTATAAAATAATTATATATGTATTTCAAATCCACATCTTTCTAAACTTTCACTATACCCCTGCACACACCTTGAGTTTTCAATACAAAGTGTCCTTCTTGATTGTGCCTCTTCAAGGTACTATCTTTCATACCTTAACTTTGAAAAATAATGAAACAAGACCTTAAATTTGTGATCCTATTATTTTTTTCATTTATTTTTAATTTTTTACTCTCCCATCTTGGCTATATCATAACTTTGGAGGTTGAAATGCTTATAAAACTAGTCATAGGCAAATGATTGTATTAAAGCCAATTAGACCCTATCTATAGGTGATGTGCACATTTGGAACTTAAAAATAATGTTACAAGAACTTATATAAATAAAAAAAATTCATTAATTAATGGTTTATAATTTTACATCACATTTAGACAATGCTAACACACAAGAACTGTCACTCCTCATACTCACTATCACCATAGTCATAATTGACTGTGTTTTACTCCAAGGCTTGTGCTTGTAGATAGAAATTACCTATCATGGGTGATAGTTGATGGATTTAGGCTTGATTAAAATTATAAAATATGATTTATATTTCCTTTAATTCATGTGTGAATCACTTGGTCTTGAATATATTATGTTTGTTCATACTTTTCCCTAACTAGCCTAGACTGTTATCACATACTGTGACTATGTCTCTATTTCCTATAGGTGTAGATCACCATTTAGAGTTATATTCATTAATATATGGTCATAAATAATACCCTTAATGTTATACTAGTTTCTTTATTTACTTATTCCATGTATATTCATACTAAAACTTAGAAAATTTGCTAGGGAAGGCACTGTCTGCTTATTATTTATTGATTGTGTCTTAGTTTTAGAGTGATGCATGCAGGTAGAAATGCATAATTTTAACTTTTTTTACAAGAAAAAATTCTTAATTTAAATTATTCACACTATGATATATCTACACTCATACATTCCATGCTTGAAATAAGGTCCTTATTAATGATAATGTGAGAACCTACCGTTTTGCTATAGGTGGATGTGTAGGAGCCTGTTTATGGATTGGGTGTGAATATGAGGGTCCATAACATTTTATATCAACACAAAATTAATGATATATATGTTAATTAGTGTCTATTACACTCCATGAGATCATACAAACATAATAGTATTCCTTAGTTTCTTCCTATAATACCAATGGTCATTTAAGGGCTCAAAGATGTAGAATTCACTATTTGGTTTTATTGGTTTTAGGGACATCTTTGGACCCTATAAAAGTTGACTCCCACTAATATTTCTAACCCAAAACCTTGAAAATTTATTATATTTAATATATATCACCAAATGAGCACAAAATTATGGATACAACCACTTGATAACCTTGTTGTTTGTCCTTGGCAAAAAGTGTTAGGACCTCTATTTTGTAAATTTAGAGACAAAAGGCCTAAAACTTAGTCTTCATATTTGGAGGTGGTTTTCAACTTGGATTAGCCATATATCACTTCATACATGTATTTTAAGCTCCCTTAAACATTTAAGGACTTGAAAATTGGATCTCATCACTTATTCAACACTACTTAAAGACTCAACTCTCTGTATTATCACTTATAGATACACATTTTCTATTTGTAGGTAGGCATTGTGCACTTAGGTAGTCAACAAGATATGTGTTATTGTACTCAAGTTAGGCCTTATCCAAGCTTTAAAATTCACTTATAATACTCCAAAATACTTGGAATAACTATTAAAACTCTTCCTTCATCATGATGTTATCAAAGAGAGACCCTTATAGGTGGAAATTTATTGCATATAAGCAATGAACCTAAAATGATTCATGTGCCAAAGGGATTATCTTCATGGTAAATTGGTATTTTCACTAAAAAATAAATTTTGAACATCATGATACTTCCAAATAGCCTCCATGGATATGTTAAAGAGGCTTTACACATTCTCCAACATGGATACAAGTGAAATGAATCAAGGAAATGGTTGTGAGCTTGGCAAACTATGAGTATGTGTATGTATGGATACAAACCATAGACATTTATTGGAGAAAGAGGATGAAAGGTGAAGTGGAAGTAAATAAAAATATTTGAAACATAATAATGAGATTAATATAACTTCTTGGAGACATGAACTAGTTTGAGACTCTTGAAAATGGTGAAAACTACCTACAACTTAGAAAATTATATCTTCATGTAACTTTGAGCTACATGACTCATAAAAAGATCTTTAAACATGAAAAAAATAATTATAGGCATGAGGGGACATAGTAAGCATCATATGGAACCAAAATAAATAAGTGGATTGTATAGAGCTATGTAAACCAAGGAAAAACCCACATACTACATAGATCAGCATGCAAATTTGAAAACTCAACCTCTTAAGAATGGTTCATAAATATCAAAACACCATTAATATAAATAAAAACATCAAATGGAATCTGAATAAATATAGAATACACCGCCAAGATCATTTTTCCTAAAACCTCTTGTGATGACTGTAACAAGTGCAAACCTACAAGTCACTTTTGCTTGCCAAGAAGGGTGAAAAGGAATAAAACTATTTAGAGCCAAAAATGGTACCTTTAGATCATATAAAATGTGTAACTAAGCATGGGTAAGCTGAATAGTAATTTTATAATCCTTTCCC
Source organism: Torreya grandis (assembly GCA_037957365.1). Lineage (NCBI taxonomy): Eukaryota > Viridiplantae > Streptophyta > Pinopsida > Cupressales > Taxaceae > Torreya > Torreya grandis. The sequence continues at coordinate 1,474,392 of JARHVA010000935.1, read as the reverse complement.
ACATGCCACACTTCCCAATAAATCTATACAAGTGGTATTTTCTTCTCCTTTCACTAGAAAACTACCTTTTTTTAACAAACTACCACTTTTAATTTATGTCAATTGGTTAAGACTAAATTGGACACATGGGGCATGAAATAATTTTTTTAACCTTCACACTTCCCAATAAACCCATACAACTCATTAAATTCACCTTTTTTGACCTTAAAATGACCTAGAATGACTAAAATAACCTAGGACCAAGGCTAGTATAACATCAAATGACAATAAATGACCTATGAAACACGTTTTGAATTCTATATTGGACCCACAAACAGCTAAAATTAAATTTTTTACCTATGGGTGACCCAATTTAACCTAAAATTCAAATTTGGTCAATATTTTTAAAACTATTTCCACAAGTCCTCATCTTCTCTTTGATTAGCATCATGAAAGGGAATAACAAGAGAATATATTTCATCTTCTTATTTAGAATATAAAAGGACTTCATCCAAGATTTCTTCTTTGACACAAGGAAGGCATTCTTCATTATCAACACAACAAGAAGATTCAACATAAGGACTCACCTCTTCTTTAGCATTTAGGGCCTCTTGAGGGCTCTCAAATTATATCTCAACTATCATAACTTGAATTTTATTCTCAAGGGTTTCAAGATATTAAATCTCTTTCTCTTACTTAGTGTGCCAAGGGTTTCAAGAATGAATTGTAGGGGAACCTTTGAAAGCTCTTGAGGAAGGGTAGGTAGACCTTGGGATAAAATATCTTAGTTTTCTTCCTTTCATTTTATAATATCTTCATTAAAATCTGATTTAGATTGATGAATTTCTTGAGGAAGATTATATAGGATGTGTTTAGGCACATAATATTCTTTTGGATCTAAACATTTCATCACACCTTGACTCAATAATTCCATTCTTGACTCTAGCTCTTCAATTTTCTTGGATAAGTTTTCTTACAAAAGAATCTCTTGAATTTGATAGGCATATTCATGAGGATAATGAGTACAAGAGGGATAACATGGAAAACAATAGGTCTCTTTAGGAAGGGTGGGAGGGGCTTGCATATGATCAATATCTTTCTCAACTTCACACTCTTTATCAAGGCATTTATCCCCTTTATTTCACCATGATTCCACTACCTTATTATAGCTTAGGATGTTAGGATTAGGAGTATATTATTAAGGTATTGATATAATTTGAGGAGTAGATGAATTTATCAATAAACTTGGGATATCCTTAGGCTTAGATTCTCCACCTTGTTTCCAATTTGGGTTTTCATATCTAGAGGTCTCTTCTTGAGGTGGTGCTGTAATGGGAGAGGGAAATGAGGGATTACATTCTACTTCCTTTACTAATAGGTTGGAATAATTCATCTACTTATTGTCCAACTCAATCTTCCTATAAAGTTTTACTTCAAAAATAAGGCTTATATTTCTAACTCTCTCTTCCAGCTGATTGGGAAAAGGATGACTTTGATAAGCTTGATTGGGTTCATGAGTAGGAATCATGTAAGACTGATAACAATATTTTGGAGGTGGATATGAAGGCTGATAGGTTTGGTGAGGATACTTTTCTTGAATTCTTAGCCTATCTTATAAGGATGAGACAAGGCCACTAACATCTAGCATCTCACTTATGAGCCTTTGCCAATTTGCTCTCTTAATGGGTGCCCACTTTCTTTTAACCAAATATAATGCATCTCTCACATTATAAATAAGATGACTAGGAACATTTAGACCATATCCCCTTTGTATGTCAAGATCTATCATGTACCTCTCATATACTAAGAGAGTTTTTTTGAAAGTGGAAATATAATGATTTGAAGAGTGACAAGGTTGAATAGGAGGAGCAAGATATTGAGAAATATGGTTATAGGGATGATAAAGTTTATGAAAAGGTTGATAAGGGTTATGCTAGAGTTTATAGGGATAATTAATAGGCTGGTAAGGATCATACAAAGGTTGATAGGTAATGCCATAAGATTGATATACCTCACCAATTTGTGTAAAATAATACTCAAAACCAAAGTCAACCTTAAAAATTCATAATGAAGCAAGAAAACAAGGAATTATTATCAATAATATTCAAAATTAATACCTATTATACTTGACCATTTTATGTAATCTTTGAGTTTCCATTAATGTTTAGATATATGCCTCTAAAGGATGATGTGTTGAAAGACAACAACAAAAATATTTCAACTTCTTATACTATGAATCCCACTAGGCATACCAAAAACTATTATCACTTATATTTTCACCCTTTTAAGAGATGTTTTAGTCTCCTCAGCCAAGTGGAATAATTGAAATAACTCTAGGCTTTGGGTAGCCTAAGAATGAGGTGAATCTCTAGATAGGGATATCTCCCATGATGTACCACTTGAAGATTACTGCTACACCTATGCTTGTGAGGGATAAGGGAGAGAAACTAAAATTAAACTATCCTAAATTATGTGATACACCAAATTAGTTGATGACTTCCAACCAACTACATGTTACACATGAGAATAAGGGATTAACTAGATATACACTTCTCTAATTTGAATCTTCTCACATCAATATTTTATTATGAGGTTATAGTAAATATTTGGGCTAGAAGGAATAGACAAGAGGTTTAGAATGGAATTATTGAATAATATAACTCACTCAACCTTGACACTTCATACAAAACTTCAAATGACTTATAAGAAGATGCTACAAATAGGTGAGAAAATGAGATAAAAATGCTAAGGAAACCATAGTAATAACTAAGCAAGATCCATCATTCAAGTAAACACACTATGAATAGTCATATAAAAGGTAAAATAAATATTATTTATTTATATAATGGTATGAAAATTATCAGGGCTTCACCATACTTAGGTGGAGCATAGTTTACAAAGTCCAAAATGGCTAGTTCTTATAGAACTTGAGAGAGAGAGAGAGAGAGAGAGAGAGAGAGAGAGAGAGAGAGAGAGAGAGAGAGAGAGAGAGAGAGAGAGAGAGAGAGAGAGAGAGAGAGAGAGAGAGAGAGAGAGAGAGAGAGAGAGAGAGAGAGAGAGAAGTAAAAAGGTCACAAGGACACTTGTCAAGCCGAAAAAATGAGTTGAATTTGTATAATAAGGGAATGTGAAACTGATCATGCAAATTTAGGAAGCACAAGTGTCACCCAAAGTCATGGAACTTTGGAAGTGAGGTGGAGGAGTTCTCATTCTGCATAATAAAATTGCCTTCATCATTCACCCATATCTGAACATCATAAAAATAAATAGGAATAGGTATAATGATTGGAATGAGAGGGAAGGTTTGTAGACATGCTTCTCCATACATTTTTTGCATTCTTAGTCATCTAAAATCTTTTGAAAGTGAGCCATCACTAACTGTACTCAAATGAAACTCCTCTTTCACACACCCCTCACACTTGGCCTCCAAAAAGGCATTATTTTAAAATGAAAATTAATATTATGGAGTGGATGACACATGTAAAAACCCTCCATGGACTTAATAACACCTTAAAATTAGTTTACTTAAAACTCCACCCTTCTCATTACCATGTTCACTATACCAATTTAGACTAGCTAAGGTGAGAGATTTGGTAGGCACACTTAGGATTTTTTCTAATGAATTAAATTAACAAGGGGAGTTAGCTTAAGTCTCAAGATTCTTCCCAAAGTTTTTTTATCTCTGAGAACCTCCTAAAACTTTCATAATACACAAAATAGTCAAAAAGAGAAATTTTATACCCTATCCATATAAATAGGAAACACCTCAAGTCGATGGGAAGGGTCATTGGAAATTATCCTATAGTTTTTAATAATTTTCATGCTTAGTCCATCTTATCTAGATAGCTCTCCAACCTTGTTTTCCCATCAAGTCTAGGATGAGGGTTTGTGAAAGTTTTGAGTCAATTTTATTCTTAAGGTTAGTTCATGAAGATGTAATGCTAGAATCATAAAAAAATTCCACAATAATGTAGCTTAGGACCCTTGTTGACATCTCCAAGATTCTTATATTTACATGCATAGTGTCTAAGGATATGTGAGCAACTAAAGTTTCTATATCAAGGTCTTTTCTCCATTTCTTATAGGCCTAAGTTGTCTTAGAGCCCAAAATGAATTTTTGATGGATTATCCTACATAAAAATAGATTATATAACTTTTTTTTACCCCATAAACATACTCTAATCCATTATAATTTTCACCCCATACTATAAGTGAAAGTGGTTCTCCATATGGCTGTAAGCCTAAACTATGCTTAACATGCTTACTTACATACCTGAGGGTTTATAACACTTTATTGAGTTTAATCCTCCTAACTAAGTTTCTTAATGTTTTATTTGGTGTATTTAATATTACTAAATATCTCTACAATGTCAAAACAACTCCTATCTCATCCTTTATCTCCCATCTTAAGGACTACAAGATTTATGCTCAAGGGGAGTGCCCTCTGTCTAAGATAAAATAAAGGGTATTTACCCTATTTTCCCAAAAAAACAAAGTATTTTATGGGATTATAAAAATAATTTATATGAAAAATACAAGTTATTATCTCTTTTTTATGTCATTTGACCTCCAAAATTATCAAAAAACCAATACAAACTATGGAGTAATTGACTGTTTGCAAGGTTTGGGAGATAGGTTGTATGATGCTTATTTAAAGCCTCTTTATATGTTATATGTCTATCATGAGAGTTAAATGAGACCAATATAATAATTATTGATATTTTCTCATCTTCACTCATAAATATATCATTCCATATACTCCTTATACTACTTCTTAGTCCATACTATATGTTCAAATTCTTGACTATGTTAACTTCAAAACATCACATCTATAGGTTTATTTGCATGATTTAGCTTGAAAAATATGTTTAATAACTTTCATATATTCCTTTTTAATCATTTTACATCATTTTTTATCAATTTTATTCATATTTATGCTATATACTCATCAATAAGCCCATTTTTTGCTCTCTACCCCTCATAACCAACTGCAGTTGACTATGTGGGGTCCTATAGGTGTCTTTAGACTCTCAAAAGTTCATATCAACCTATAATAATGGTATTTATGATATTTGATATGCATTTCACTTTATAAGGGCACTCCATCATGAATATATGCCTTTACAATAGCCTTGGGTGCTAGAGACCTTCTTTAGAGCTCCAAGCCTATAGATGTTATTGACTAAGCTTAGTGTATAAAAGGGAAACATGAAGGCCTTAAAATTATATCTTATACTAATATTATACCATTGATATTTACATACATACAATCCTGTATGGAGAATAATAGGTTTAGTCATCAATATTCCTCAAATAATTTAGTACCCCTATTAAAAATATCAACAAAACATCAAGGAACTCTATTTTGCACTTTTAGGGATTTGATCCTTGAAATCCATAGTCATTACTTTTGGAAGGTTCTCACTTCTATTTACCAACCTAGATTTTCAAGTAGGTCTATCATGATTTTTTTTTCACACTAGGACCTTAAAGATTTCTATCTCTTTCTCCATCCTTCTTCATATAAGTACTCTCAGTCCTTTGTTAAGCCATATGTAGGTGGTTATTCCACTGTGGAGGTAGTAGATGTGGAATTATAGGTAGTGAGCATGAATTTGAGCAATGTACCAAACATTATTCCTTCATATTCAATTTTTTTCTCCTCAATATATTTAAATTAAAACATTAGAATGTTTCAAAACTTGAAAAAAGCTCCCATACTCCATTTCAATGTTTGGACCCTTCTTTCATGGCACCTATAAGTGCATGTTCATGTTGATTATGTAAATGTTACACATGATTGAAACAATTATTATTTCTTACATAAAATGAAATCATAACTCACTACCTTAGGTGTCTAGAAGATATTAAAAGTATTTGAGTCTTTTATTATAATTCTATGGATTCTCTCATATCCTCCACAAGTCATGACCGAGACTGAGGATAATTGGGAGCTGACTGTGTATCTAATTATATTACAACTTCAATGGTGCTCATTTTGAATATTATAATTTTGAAAGTAAGATATTTTCCTAACCCCATTAAAATGAGTAAGTTTCCATGCCATATTGTATTAAATCCATTGTAGAGAAATAGACTTTATGTAAATGGTTAAATTGGAGTACAGGTCCACTATCAACACCTTCTTAAAAAGTGAGTTGTTTGAGATATAAAATAAACTTAAAACATGAAATCAAGCATGGATATCATTTTAAGATAGATCCAACATCATATAAAAATAATAGTTGTAGTTGGATTGTATAGATTTGTCCAAACCAAAGCAAAACCTATATGGTACATAGATTAACAAGTAAATTGGATAGGTCAACTTCTTAGGAATGGTTCATAAAGCAAAAACCACCATTATTATACAAAAAAAAAAAAAATTAATATCAATAAGTTTATAAGACACTCCCAAGAGAATTTTTATTGAAACCTCTCCTACTGACCATACCAAGTACAAACCTGAAGACCATTTTGGCTTGCTAGGCCTAGTGGAAGGAAAGAGAAGCAATTTTATTAATTTATTTGAGATTATGATAAAAATTATCATTTTAATGAGTGTGTGGAATACCAAGAGACATGATTTAAGTGTCATCAGCTTTAGGATACTATAAAATTAAATACACCTCATTAAATGATCATTTTTCTAAGAAAACTACCTTTTTTTTAAGAACCTACTACTTTTCAATTATAACAGTTACTTAAGACTTATTAAGAAACATGGGGAATTAAATCACCTTTTTAAACATTCAAATTTCCTAAAGATTCCATACAACTCATTTAATGCTATATTTTAATCCCCAAAATGACTCAAAAAGACATAAATGCTAAAAATGACTAATACCAAGGATAATGTGACATGAAATGACCTATAATACATCTTATGACATAATATTAGATCCCCAAAACACCTAAAAATAATTTTTTTAACTATAGGGGTATGAATTTGACCTCTAGGGTCAAATTTGGTCAACAATAGTTTCAGATCAAACTATGTCAACCTTCAAGTTGGTTGATGTCTAGGTTACTAAAAGTTATGACATACTTGATACGACATAAATTTTAGCAACCCAAATAGCACCCTGCTTGAAGGCTGATAGATTTTACTCTAAAACTCCTTCATACCTAGACTAAAATTGGAATGATCTGAGGTGTGAGACACCTAAACTTAGACCATACCTCTAGTTTTGATGAGGCTATATCCTTTAATGTATCACTTTTCTCACTACTAATAAAACCTGCTTATTGGGATGAAAAGGGAAAGAGAGTTACTAAAAAGGAAATCATATTCTACTATTGGTGATACACTTGTATTACTAGTTCATCCACTCTACTTGAACTGACAAAGCACTAATAAGACAAAATAATGACAATATATAACTACAAAGTCTCTTATGCATCAATATTTCATGTAGAGGTTTTATCAATTGACCAAAGCTTGAGGGAAATGATGGAACGGGCCTAATTCAAGGCACCAACCAGTCACTTATATCTACTATTAGCTTAGCTAAATAACATAAAACACTAAAACATGACCTACATAAGTTATCTTACTAGTAATTAGGAAAGATCAAGACTTGACAAACAAGAAAGCTCTACCACATGCAAATTAAACCAATATTACACTCTATACTAGAATATGGATTCTAAAAATAATCATTTTATTCATCTCAAAAGATTAAAAAGCTCAATATTAGAAGAGTCTAGTCATCTCAAATTCCATATTCTAGTATAGAGTGTAATATTGGTTTGATTTGCATATGTGGTAGAGATTTCTCCCTTATCAAGTCCTGATCTCACCTAGTTACTAGTAAGCTAACTTATGCAGGTCATGTTTTAGTGTTTCGTGTCATTTGGTTGAGCTAATAGTGGATATGAGTGACTGGTTAGTGATTTACATTAGGGATATTCCATCATTTCCCTTAGGCATTGGTTAATTTATAAAATCTCTACATGAAATATTGATGCATTGGAGACTTTGGACTTGTAGATTTAATTACTGGTTTATCTTATCAGTGTTTTATGAGTTCAAGCAGAGTGGATGAACCAATAATATAGGTATATTACCAATAGTAGAATATGTTTTTTTTAGTATCTCTCTTACCCTTTTCATCCCAACAAGTATAATAGGTTTTATTAGTAGTGAGTAAAGTGATACATTAGAGGAGCTAAGTTCATCAAAACTAGAGGTCTTGTCTGAGTTCAAATGTCCCACACCTTATAGCATTCCAATGTTAGTCTAGGTGTGAAGGAGTTTCATAGAAAAACATGTTAGCCTTCAAGTAATGTGCTATTTTGTTTTCTAACAATGACTTACCTAAAACCCCCCATAAATTCTATGTGAATTATATTCATGGTGGGGTCAATACTATCAAATAACACATCTAGGATTTTAAATAAGCCATTATTAGAAAACAAATTTAGTATGAAGATGTGGCTTATCATCTATTCCCTTTGTTTTTGGATCAAACAACCTATTCTTGATATCTTGGTCTACCAGAAGGATGTATCACCACTTGGGTCATATTTTTGAATTTTTTCCTTAACTATTTTAGTGTGCCTATTGATCCTTTTATCTCATTCTATCAATTTTCAATAGCTTGTAAAGTTTCTAATGAGCCAGCTAGTGCATTCAACCATATATTCTATCAGCTATATACTAGTTTGAAGGATAATTTCTTATAGATAAAGGATACAATAATTGGATCATATCTCAATGAATTATATCTTTTGACTATCATTTTCATTAAAAGGAATCTATCTTATCTCACATCCTTAGAATTGGTCTATCAAGAGGTTATAAATGTTAAACATTAGTCAATGACTCAAGGATTCAATGCCCACCCCTCCTATTCTTTGTAACAACAAGACATTTATACATGAATTCCTTGAATTTACATGCTTGCCAATCAACTCATGGATCAATACATGCCTTAAGATGAATCATTTCCCCAATCCTTTACCCAACCAAACCTTATTATGATAAATGAAAACCTTGCTTACTCTTTTAATGCATATAACTCAGTTAATTTTGTGTATATTCAACAGGTTGATTCATATCATTTTGGTTATTCAGTATATTTGGGTGTTTTTACTAATAGAATAACATTTTTTAAGGAGATAATCATAAGGTAATATACAATCCAAGCTATGAAGTTGCATATCCTAGTGTACCATTTGGATTCTATGAACCTGGTTGCATTGTGAATGATGAGGTGATAATGCATGCTGATAATTTCTGATTTCACAATCTTAATCTATTATTTAAAGGTTACAACAATGATCATTTTGAGATTCAGATGTTTAGGTCCTTATAATAATATAATCCCTTGATTACTATCACATACAAAGGCAATATTCTCAAAACTAAATATTATAGATAATTTACTTGCGCTATAAAATGATAGGAAATGTATTTTTAAGTTCCATGATGTCATAAACCTTGTCTAGGTATGTAAGGTATCTTATAACATATTATAATACCTCATACTACCAATATACAGGATGCACCTAACTATGTTTTAAAAATCAAGCATACATCCCTACCACCTATAAGATTTAAACTTGCCATATGATATTATAATTTGCATTATAAAATATTACTAGAAAAAGTGGAATGTATTAAATAAGCATAAATAAATGGATTTAGGTATTTTATATAGCATTTAAATAATCAAACTCAAATATTTAAGAGGGATCAAGAAATGATGCTAGCTCAGATAGATAAGTAGATAAGGCATTTCTAATTCATCAACTTTTAATCTCAACCGTGTGAGTTGAAGTAATGACTGGATAACAAAAATAGGTTTACCTAGATATATAACCACATGTATAAGTTTCTATTCCCTTACCTCAATTTACAATATAATTGATGTGTGGTATATCACTTTAAGATACTAATCAAAATACTAATAACATAGGGGTACATGTATGAGCAAAGAATATCAATTGTGTATTGGGGACTAGTTTAGTGGCATAGATATCATGAATGGATGTTATAGATGAAAAAATCATTATTTATGAGAATGATATCAATTCACAATTGAGTAATTATAAGCTTGAATTGGATAAAGTGAACCATGCTTGTCCATAATGAGCATAAATATAAGTAGTTGATTGGAGGATATGTAAATATATCATTAACATAGGTGTAATAGTTTCAATATCTTCAAAAATTCAAATTATTTTATTTGGTAAACATGGAAATGGATAATTTCAGCATGAAAATGGGATAAAGTGAGAAATAAGTACATCTAGTCCCTCTCAAAACTATAGGGAATTGGGAATATATTTATGATTCTTAAAATAAAAATTTGTAATAAATCCTTTCATAAATATATCTTGAATCTGAATACTAAGGATATATATAACAATAAGAGCCAAAAACATTATGATAAAGGTACAAACCCTTACTATTGTGAATAGTGAGCTTGTTTCATTGGAGAAGACTTTAAGGTGTTACAAGATGGGTTGTGCATGCTTAAAAAAATTTGTTGATGAAGCTAGACACCATGAGATAAATAATGAAATCAATTCTCTAGAGGAAAACATCAAAATAGGATTTTAGTATACTTTTATTCACCATAGTTATGCCTCTCAATTTGATTTACATGCTCAAAAAGTGCTAACTTCTTGACTAATTCAACTTTGCTCATGTGGTAATAGTTATTTATTTTACTATATTTCCTATTTATTAATCTGAGTAAGAAAGTAGCTAGTTAAAATAGGATAGCCTAAATTATTTCATGACTTAGTTTTTTTTTTAAATTTATTATTATTTTATTTAAAGGCAAAAATAGTCTATGTAAAAAAGCTTTCAATGAAGAATATTCATGTGTTTAAACACTACTAGTAATGGTTGTGGAATTAACTTTACAACTACCAATTGAATTTTCATTAGTCTCAAAGGCCTTTCAAAAAATATTTTTGTAAAAATACTATTTTCCACAAGGAAAAAAATACAAATATCTACAAAATTATATAGACAACACCAACTAGGTCTAGTACCATGTCAGGGTTAGTAGGATAAAACAAACATTGTAATCCAAATAACATAAAAAGGAATGAAAATTTGTAGCACTAAAAAAGTGCATCAAATGGAGTACATAAATAATATTTAACACAACACATTGCAATAGTCTTATGTTGGAAAACATGTATAGGATAAAAACCCATGATAAAATACACATCTTACATTAATAGTATCAAGGAACATATAATGACTTGGTTTCATAGTGGACAAGCCTTAAATAAGACAAATATTTTATTGTCACTCCTCAAAAATAATTATTCATATTATATACAATATAGCAATGTACTTCACATGATTATCATAATAATTTTTCAATTTAAAATTAAATGATTTACATATATATGTATGTATGTATGTATATATATATATATATATATATATATATATATATATATATATATATATATATATATATATATATATATATATATATATACGGTGATCAGTTATAAATATGAATGGTTATACCTATTCACCTTTAGAACTAATTTAATTTTTTATTATTTATATATATATATATATATAATGTAAATTTTTGGAGATATATTTTTTTATTATTTTGGGTGTGTCCCCAAAAACATTTTGTGTTCTAGTAGGTCCCAAAACCTTGATTAATAAAGGCTCGCTTGACATGAATATCACCAACTTAGACACTAATGAGCAAAGGAGGATAATTTGAATGAACTATAATTTTTTTTGGGATCATGAAGGTTATATGAAATTTGAGTGAAAGAGCTATGTCCATAGTTTGATCAACTAAGATGGACATTTATTCACATTATTTTAAGGTACTATCTTTAAACCTAAGAAAGGTAGCTTCTTGTCCCATAGGTGGTGGTTGAGGAATGTAAATGTCAAATAAGAGATACATAAATATATTTTTATGATGTAGGGAATTATTCATGAGATAAAGGAATGGAATTTGAGAAGTGATATTTGAAAACTATTCTATGGGGTCCAATTCATCAAATACAATGTGAGTAGACAAGATTGATAAAGAGGTATTAAATTTTGAAGGATATTGATTATATAAGGAGTGGATCAAGTTTGAATCTAATTAGGAATCAAATTGTGTGGTCTCAGACATGTTTATATAGTTGAGGCATATTGAGCCAATGATACTAACCTTGACGATGTAGTTGGTTGCATAAAAATTTCATAATTTGACATTATCATATTGGTCAATATAATATCATTAGAATTAAGGGTTGTAATACATTATAACATCTTGGATAATATAATAAAACCATGATTGGTTAAGGAATTTGAATATATTACATTGGTTTATATAGTTAGACTTGACTAGGAAAGTACATATTATACCAAGTTAGCTAACATAATTGGAATAAGGACTAATGTCTAAACATATTTCATTAGATTGGGTAATTTAATTATGAACATATATAACTACACCACATTGGATATTAAAATTTTAAATGGAGAAAATTACATTAAATTGGATAGAGTAGTTGGGTTATCTAAAAGTACAGGGGTTATAATTTCCTCAACTTCAATGTCTGTAAAATGGTGTATAGGGTTATCTTAAATTGTTCTATAAGTAGGATACAATATATGAATTTGATGAGGATAAGGATAAATATATAATAATAATCACTTCATGTTGATCATGTTAATTAATTTTGTTTCATTATTGATTAAGTGTGGGTTAAGCATGGTTTCAACAAAATTGGTAGCTAGAGTTTGATTTTGATTGTTTAGCTATTGGTTTTGATTGTGGTTATGAACTAGATTTGAGTATATAGAAAGGTAAGTGTTATTTTGGTGAAGTGTATCACACTTAAATTTGGTGTATGATATTTTCCTACCTTGTCATTATCTTTGTGCCATTCTCAGATCATAGTTTCATGATTAAATTTTGATCTAAGTAATAAATCTAAATTAAGGTACTTAAGTTGTTTGAAAGTCTCAGAAGACTGTACCCAATTTTTATGAAACCAAAAAATTTATTGAGAATTTTACCAATGCACACTAGGATGGGAAGTTTAAAAATATCTAGGTGAAGATTTAGGAAGACATTTCCTAATATTAGCTAGGGAAAGAGGCAAGTGAATTTCATAGTGATTAAATTATAAACAGGAAATAGGCTGGTGAATTTCAAAATGATTGACTTGTAATTAAGAAGGGGGATAGAAGGTAATTCCATTAATAGGTTAGGAAAGGGTCAATTAATCAAAGATTCTTATTAAAATAACATTATTGTTTCTCATTGATTCATATCTATCTAATACACCATCATTAATAGATTTTTTCTATAATTCCCATAAAAATGAGTTTTAGACCTAGATTGGGAAGGATCAAATTATCTTATGATAAAGTATTTAAATTTATCTTGATAAAAATATTCTTACAATTATTTTGGAGAGATATTCTTGACTATATATTTAAGTTTTGGTTAAAGGGCATTAGTAAACAAATGAAAGACGTTGTATTTTTGTATGTTATGTTCAACATTGTTAGGTAAGACTTTTGAATGATAGTTGAAATATTGGGTAATATCATTATATATATTTTTTAATAAATGAAGTGGGATAATATATTTTTAGGTAAATAATTAGATTGAAATTCATGAACCATTGCATTAAATAAGTCTTTAAAACTAGAGATGGAGTTAGACTAGAGTTAGATATACCAATCTAAAGTGTGATCGGAGAAGGTTTGGTAGTATCTTGGTAGCCTCAAAGGTATTGAACTTAATCCAATATTTATATATATTTAAAAATTATTTCAAGTGAAAAGTGGGATCAATATATCCATTATAGGTGATGAAAGGAGTGATTCCACCTATGACTATGTTTGTGATATGAAGGGCCAATGATTCATTTTGAATATGTTTAATAAAATTATTATGAATTATTAGTTTTAGAATGAGATTATCATGAGTATAAATAAGGGGGGTGGTGGGAAATTTTTATTTGGAACTCCCCACTAATTATTTTTGGGATCAAGGCTTGTAACATAATATGCTAAGGCTCATGAGAATTTTGACTAGAGGTGGAAACTTGAGTAGTTTGTTAGGATGTGGTAGATGTGTTATTATTTTTTTGTGTTGACATACTAAGGGAAAGGTATTCCATGTTATTATTAACATTATACATGGTGAAAAAAGAGGAGAATGAGGAAGTCATGTGCTGACTTGCCTCAAGTTTGGTAGAAAAAATAAGAGCATGAGAAGGATGATTTTTCATATGGACTGCCATCATGAGGTGGTATATTACCATTAAGTCCTTTCCGTTGGGATGATAATAAAGATATATGATCATTTAATCATTATAATAAAGGTAAATTTAATCATTCACCTCATCGTATTAGGGTGGATGTCCTCATCTAGCAGTGTTAGGGTTTTTAAGTGGCTCATAACTTTTAGATATAGTTGAAGCCACATGGAAATTTCTTAGATTTTGGTCTTCAATCATGGAAAAATTGTAAGGCATATAAGTTTTAGGGATTTTATAGTAATTTTTTAGTTCCATGTGATCATGTTGGGTTTTCTCTTTAGATTGATAAAAATATATATTCAAAAGTGGAAGAGAAAATATTTATTAGACTAGGTTGGCTAGTGTAGTTAATTACACATAAAACAAACTATATTATCCTAGTATATATAGTTGGGATATGAGATTTGGAAATGTAGACACCCAAAACTAGTCACAACTAGCCTCTGAATAGACTTTAGACTGATTCCTACAAACCATTACAAATTAAGCCTAGGAATCATTGAATGTAATAAATTTGCTTGTGCATCATTCATCAAAGCTCATAATCACATTGAGGCATACCTATTTGGGTTATTATATAATATGTAAAAATAGCCTCTCATGGAGTCATACCTAATCATATTTTGACATCAAAATAGTCAATTTAATCTAAAAACCTATTAAGTGGGGCACATGAATAAATATCAAATCTTGAAAGAGCTAAATGGCTAGTGAGAATTAATTAACAAGATAAATCAAATTAAATGTCTAATTGAATTATCCACATGAAATTAATAAATAACTAAAAAATGAAATTAAAAAATTAAAATATCATAAACTTTCATCATTGCCTTTATGGGTTATCAAGCTCTTTGAAAATATCCTCAAATATCTATTTTGAGAGCCATGACTAGTAATTATAAATCACAATTACTTGACAACTATTAAGTCTAATAGGGTTATATTTGAATCGCATAAGCTAGGTTTGAACTCATTTAAAACCTTAAATCAACCCTAAATCACTTTGGGTGAGATTTAGATCCTTAGGCTATAAATACAATGCCATGCCTCTTCATTTCTAAGCTTGGCTATTGTAGAGTTATTATGCAGGATTTATGCCATGAGACTCATATCAATAGTGTTATAATGCCAAAATATTGAGCCTAGAAACATAAAGAAACATCAAATACCAATTATTCTAATGATATAAGGATCCAAAAAACTTCATTTTCTAAAAAATTATTGATGCACAAGCCTAAAAAGCCACTCAACAAAGCATTTGGAGCTCTCAAAGAAGGTAAAATATTTATTATCTTTTATGTTTTAGTTATGATTTCATTTGGTTTTGTTACTAAGCTCTCCATAAGTTATAGGATTGGACTATAAGTTTTAGTGTGTTTTTATTTAATTTTTCTTACTTTAAATAACCCTATACTAACCTCCCTTGTTGGATTCCTATGAACAGAAATGGCATGCTCGATGGGACTTGCACCTCACAAAGTTGCTTCTAAAGCCTTTAAGAGCATTCTAATAATGATTTCATGTAAATATTTGAGATTGATAAATAAAATAGGTGAAAATTAGAGGATAAGGGATGTTTTTATATAGTCATGAAGTTTTCTTGTGTATTTGCAATTTCACTCTCTAGAGTCGTGATATTGCAAAAATATTGAAACTCATATAGTCACTATTTTGCCTCTATTTATGCGGTTTTATGTTTAACTATTATTGTTTCTACTAACCATTTTATACCTATAATAACTTTTTTGTGATATTTCAATATCAAAACTTTGATAGTCATGATATCACAATACCATGATTTCACAAGTTGAGATATCACCAAATGATCTGTGATATTGCATCCTAACTACTAGTGGTTAAGATGACCATTTCAAGTTAAGTTACAATATCATGACTCTTAGAGTAAAAATATTTCCCTGTTATTAATGATTTTTCCACTAGAGTAGTGATATTTTATTTTATGCTCTTGTTTCCCATTAATTATGTTATTGCATTGATTGTAATGGTTTTTAAGAGTTGCATTTTTGCTCTATGTTATGTAGTTTTGCACTGTGTAAACTTGAGAGCAAGTTTTGAGAAGTGATTTATTAATTCATGAAGTGATTCTAAGAAAAATAGCTTTAAAACATGTTTTTTAAACACAAGGGCCACAAGGAGACATTTAAAACACTTCTCACTTGAAAAAATCACATTTCAAATGGTCTTTTAATAATATTTTCATTTAAATTCATTTTTGGTTTGTCAAAGTTTTTAAAAAACACATGCCAAGGGGCCCAAATTTCATTCAAATTTCATCTTCATGAAATAAAATGAATTCTCACATTATTTACATGACTCATAAGATTTTTTATGTTTTATGTTGGTTTGATTAAAATTTGTTAATTTTCACAAAATGATTGATGAATGTATGCTCTCCCCCCATCCCCTTTATGGAACTAGGTGACCAAAAGAATTCTTTCTAAACCTCAGTCACTTTAGTCCAAAAGTGTGAAAATAATTTAATTAAATCCCTCCCCAAATCCATATGAATTGGGTGATCCAAATGTGACCCTAAATGTTTTTCACTTGTCTTTTGTTTTCATGCATTTTGGCTTGTGAGCAAGATTTCATCACCTTCTCATGGGTTCTCTAGGGAAGTGTTGACCCAAGATTCATCTCCTTGCATAGTTTCAGCTCCACTTCATGGTGGGGTATACAAATTAAGTTTAAGTTAATAGGATTTTTGTTTGAGTAGTTAAAAAAATTTATTAGTAAGATATTACCTCTGACCATAAGGGCAACTCAAAAATCACACTACATTGAGAAAGTGACAAATGTATTGGTTTTGAAAATTACAAGACATTTTCACAAGCTATTTTACATGGATCTAAAGACATGAGTATACATTGTGTTAGCCACACTTGGGACCATCTAGAAACATGAAAAAATTGATAGATTAGAATAACCCCTCTTATTATGGACATATTGTTGATGCAGGATGAGTAGCCTGAAGTTACATGTCATAATAAAAACTCTTGGGAGAAGAGGGGCCCTAAAAACCCTACTTTTTATGGACTTTTATTTTTATATTAACACTTAAAACCATCTAAAGAGTGAATATTTTGATGGAATTTGATGGTTCTATGAAACCTTGTCAGTTTTAATATTTAGGACGTTACACTTAGGTGTTTGTGTCATTTTATCCTTGTATTGCATGGTCTTGAGTTGAACTATCATTTTTTTTTGTTACACCACATCAAAATGAGTCTTTTCTTATACATCACTCCATTGTTTTAAGAAGTGTTATGCCATCCATTTGACACCATACCTTTGCCTTAGTATTTTGAAAAATCTTTGTGTGTGTGTCACTTGATTGAAAAGGGTAATGTTAGGTTGCCCAATGCATTTCAAGTTTTGTGCCTTTGAGTCTTGGAAACAAACCATTACTTACATATTTTAGAGCATGATAACATAATTACATTACCTAAATCATTTCATATAATTTTTTATCTTATGTCCAAGTTCCAATTTTATACCAAACCACATGCCCCTTTTGGATCTTTACCAAGTGTTGTTATGCTATTGAATTTTGTCTAGATTGTTGTTTGTTCAAAGAAGCCTAGTTTTATAAGTTGATTTTTAATTTATATTGCCAATTTAAAATTCAAACATTGATTGATTTCTACAAGTACCTTGTGTAATTTTATCCTAGACATAAATCTTTCTCTTTTGGGTTATGTAACTTAGGATAATTCTTTACCCAATTTGGAAACTATTGTTTATGCCTTTATTTGGGAGAAATAGCCTATATTTTTTATACCTTTTTGTTTCATGCCTTATATAAATTGACCAAGTTCATGTTTGAATTTGAATGCCTAGTTTATGCCAAAGTGTTTCAGATTTGTTAGATTAAACTCTCACCTTATTTTTAAGTCTAGATTTTGTTCTTGTTTTGCCAAAAGTCATAGCATATACCTATTTTAAGCCTATATTTTGTGTCAAAGTTGGCCAATAGACCTAGAAACTTTTATTTTCTTAGATTAGACTTGTTTGGAATACTTTGTACCTAGAGTTTGGCATTCTAGTTTTATTTTATCCACTTGACCTTTTATGTGAGACATTTAATGTTAGATATTTGACATTAGACTATTTTGTACCAAGTTTTAACATAGACCTATTTTGGAGATATAGATACATCTTTTGACCATTTTAGACCAAGCTCAAACCATTTGTCCTTTGAGCATTATTTTTAATATTTTGTATAACTCTCAACCCTTTTGTCATGAAAAATTTATTATTGAATTGAATATGTCTCACTATACTCGTAGTGGCATCATGTACAATATAAGTTATGGTAATGTGGTCACACAAGAAGACTTTATTTAATATCCCTATGGTGATGGTGTACTCTATGTGATAGATCCTTATCCACCTTAAAACACGCAAATTAAGGAATAAAGACAATATCCTTTAGTTCATTTTTTGTTTAACATACCTCCATAATTAGAGTAAGACCAAGAGAAAATAAAATATTACTTAGCTAGTGTACCATCAATTGTAGACCAAGTTGAACAAAAACATACTACATCACAATGCCATCAGCATATGAACCTTATTTTTTTATCATCACTTGATTGTGAATAAGGATAAATTCTTAATTAGAGTTATAGAAGTATGGGCTAAGTTTCTAGTAGACTTCCCCCATGAAAATTTTCCAAGTTTACTAAGAGTGACTTATAACATACCTTACAATTAAAACATGCCTCTTCTAGTAATCCTTAATCTCTAGTGTTGATGTTGTATTATGACCCACATATGTTTGTCGCAAGAAAGGGCCTCATGGAGGATCATTTCATACAAATGAAAATAGCATACTAGACCTATTTGAACTTAGCATGCAATTTTAATACCATGACCATGTCAAATGCTCTTCTTATTGAGCTAACTCCTTAAAAGAATCTTAATTGAATTTATAAGCCTATAAAATTAGGGTATAGACCCATTCACACAAATCAATCTAATTGGATACATGTTCAATGCCCCAACTATCAAAGAAGTGTCTACTAATTTTATGTAGAATAGTGAGCCAAACACAGTGGATAACATGTAAGTATCATCCAACCCAAACCAAAGTGGTGTAACTACACAAATTACTAATCCATAAAAAAAACATGCCTTTAGATAACATCACAAGTGGTTTAAAAATACAATGGGATGAAACTTATACCTCCCAACTACAACAAACTACCTATAATCCTCCACCAGTTACTTCTTCAATCACATAACTATAAGGATTAAGTAGTCAAGTGACAACCAGTGCTATACCTCAACAACACATGATGAATGATATTCCACCATAATAAGTGATTACTAACATTCCAAAAAAATAGTCATAATCTAATATAATAATGAAATAGAGGAAAACCATTCCACAACCTCGATAGGGGTAACCAATGTTCTACCTTATCAAGTAGTGTTAAACTTACCTCTTTAGTTACAAACCAATATACCATTATAATAATAAATGATGTATAATTAATAACATACATATATTTATTAGTGACAAAACTTAAACACTCTAAAAAAATCAAATTCATAATAGGGGTTCACATAACTAATAGGTTTTGCCATTCTGTAAGTGCCAATTAGGTAATAATGGCCATTCATTTCAAATGTAGCACAAAAAAACTAATAGGTCCTTGGTTAACAAGTTCCTATTAATCAGCTAAGTATTAATAGTTATTAATAAGTCCCTATTCAACCTAAATAGGAATATTAATTTACTCAGAGCCATATCTTTCCATCCCAGACATAATTTCCCCAAAACTAGGCCTACATACTAAATCTAAACTAGAATATCACATCACAATGTGTGTAATTTCAATAATTGCACCTTAATCCACATATACATATTCTTGGTCAATTCCACAACCTAACCAACATTCCTTAGAACACCATGCCTCCACTATAGCCCGGTCAAATTAATCCACTTTTGATCACCAAACTCCACCTTAGGCCAATGTTCTCTCTAATTTTTTGGCATAAGAACTATAAAAAATGAAGGATACAATTTCCACCATCCAAGCCTATAAAAAATACCAAGAATTTTAAATTTTATGATGTGTATTCTTATGCATTCAACATGGAGTATCTACAAATACCAATTCCTCTAGGGTATAAATCACAAAAATTTAAAAAATACAAGGGTAAAACAAACCCTAAGGCCCATTTAATGGAATTATTTATCACTTTAAAAATAATGGCCTATAGTGACATCTATCTCCTACTATTATTTCCAAGGATTCTAGTATGATAGACTTTGGAGTGGTTTCTAAAATTACCTAGAAACATAGTATTTTTTTGATGACCTTTCAGACAAGTTTGTGCAACACTTCTACAATATCAAACATGATATTTCATTGGTAGATTTGACTCAATCAAAACATAAGTCTATGGAAAATTTAGTGAGTTATTTACAACAATGAAGAACACTTGTCATTCGATTCACCCATAATTTACCAAACAGGCAATTAGTCATTATATTTACTAAGAATTTACATAGCAAGATATATTATGATCTAGAGTTGTAGTGTGCACACACTTTTAAGGAAATCATTGAAAAATATTTGTTGATCAAAATATCCCTTATTAACAAAGGTATTATCAATATAACCTCATCCAATCAAAACTAAAATCAAAACTAAAACAATGATAAAAATAAAAAATAGAGCCAAGTCTAAGTGCAAGAATCACCACCAAAACCAACAAATAATTCTAAAAAATCAAAGAAATTTAAATTCAACAATAATGTTTTTAGAAATGGAGTAACTAAGTCATGACATTTCCACATAGTGTGAACACCATCTGCTCAACTTACACCACATATGCACATTACACCAAACCAATAACCTCTTCAAGTGTAGCCTTCATAGTAACCTAGACTAGTGCAACAAATGCAACAACCTTTGCCTTTGTAAACCCCTCTTCCTCCAAGGATAACTTTGCTTACTCATCACATTTTTATCAACTTTGGAGAGCCCATTGAATCTATGTTTTATAAGCTAGACTGTTAGTCTAATTAGTTAGCCTATTTCAAAGCACTATCCTAAGGTAATTCCTTATCTATATTGGTATAGGCAAAATGAATTTTTTGAGTACTATTGCGTTAATATACATAATCTATGTCATTGTGTGAAAATTAGACATCTTATCCATAATATGTTAGAAAATTTAGAGATAACACTAAATAATAGGGATTATACATCTAATCAAAACTTGGGCATTTATCAGAACCCCTTTCCACAACAACAACAACAACAACAACAACAACAACAACAACAACAACAACATAATAATAATAATAATAATAATAATAATAATAATAATAATAATAATAATAATAATAATAATAATAATAATAATAATAATAATAATAATAATAATAATAATAATAATAATAATAATAATAATAATAACAACAACAACAACAACCAATAGTAATAAAAATAAAGGCCAAAATAACAACAATAATATCAACAACTGAGATAAAAACAATATCAATAGCAGTAGAACCAATGTCATTCAGATGGATGTAACCAAGGCCATAATGATGCCAACAACCAATAAACTTACCTCACAATTGCACATGACTACAAAAAAAAATTAGGCCATACTATAGGAGGTCATGTTTCTACCATCTCCATCAATCCAAGACCAAGTACTAACCAAACAAGACCATTAATAATCAATTACAACCAACCAACCTATGCCATTGATCCTTCCTTGACTTGGGACTGTATACAAGTGAATTGAAAAGCATAGATTACTAATTTTAGACCTTATACCAATAACTCATCATTGACCCATGACCATACACAACTGCACTAGGAACTGAGACTTATCCTAGCTAATCCCCTCTACCATAATTTTCTAATAATAATGGTCTTGTATATTATCCTCATTATGCAATCATAACTTAGCAATCAAAGATTACCATCCTAGGCTCACACCCATTTGATACTCCACCTTCCAACCCACTGATCTAGCTAAGAAGAAGACATTTACCACTATGAAGGAAAAGATGTTTGATATTTTGGAATAATTGTAGAGGATGCCTACACAAATTTACATTTTGGATTTGTTGCATATATCTACAATCCATAATAACATCTTAACATAATTCCTTGGCTAATCTCAATTTCCCAATGACATAAACCCAGATACATTCCAAGCTTTGGTCAAACATGTATCCCCAGGCCAATAATTAACCTTTGACCAAAGTGATATGTCATTTATTGGCCTTCTACATAATAGTCCACTGTAAATCAAAATTATCATAATTCAATACAAAGTGAAATGTGTCCTCATATACAATGAATTAGGTCTAAATATTTTATCTTTAAATGCCATCAAGCTTCTTAGATACACAACATCTGATCAAATGTCATCAAGCTTCTTGGATACACAACATCTGATCTCCAACTTGAAATGATTACCATCAAGGCCTATGGTGATGAAGAATGAGAATCATAGGGCATCATCTGCTTTCCAATTGTCATTGGGACTTTGAATCATGATATATTATGTCATGTGTTAGACCTCAATTTTTCATATAATTTACTTTTGGGTAAACCTTGGATACATGAGATTCATAAAATTCCTCTAACATTACACTAGTGTATCAAGTTATCTCATTCAGGTATGGAGGGCACTATCCACAAATATTTTCATCCATATGAACATTACAAGTATCTAGAAGCCATGTATGAAATCTATGATTATCTTTTTGGCTTAAATATGGTTCTCAAGAAGGAAAAAGGGAAATAAATACTTGGTGATTCACTTGATTTCAATTGTATTAACCTAGATACCATTGATTCACTTTCCTAAATATCACTTCCTAAAATGTCTAATCATTATACCATCTTGGCTAATGGCCCAAGAAATTATTTGACCCATGATACATTTCATATTTCTAAGCTTACAAAGAACTCCAAGTCATATGGAAGACCTAAATCCAGACCACCATACATGGAATGGCAAAAAAATGGAAAGGGTAACCTTTATAGTCTAACACCTATCATTTTCACACTTGCCACTAGCCAAGAACATGACCCAATTGTATATTATGAGTCTTGCTTATATAATGACAAACTATGCATCTATTACCAAATTCCAAATACCCTATACCTAATAGGACCATGAAAAATCATGCCCATCAAGGAGAAGGTCTTGACCCAAATCAGTAAGGAACACTTGAGTCAATTTCTTCCTCTCGATATAAAGGAACCTATGGTCTTGGATTTAAATTATCTAGGGGTGACCCCACATATATTTTTTGTGTTTTAATGCTAATTATGAGTGATAATGATGTCAATATCAAATCAAAGTCTAATAATAGCCATTAT
This sequence comes from Torreya grandis, assembly GCA_037957365.1. Taxonomy (NCBI): domain Eukaryota; kingdom Viridiplantae; phylum Streptophyta; class Pinopsida; order Cupressales; family Taxaceae; genus Torreya; species Torreya grandis. Next base: position 1,450,756 of record JARHVA010000935.1, on the reverse strand, counting down.
GAAGACCTAACTAATGCCAATCTATTTAAAACTCATGCCATTTGTACCCTTAGACTAGTTACTCATAATAATATCCTTCATTTATATCACCTTCAACTTATATACTGGGACCAACAAGAATCCATAGTGCACATAGATGAGTTTTAAAATGATGAGGCCTTCTATGATTTTTTAGGCCTAAAAGACAATGTTTCATTGGTAGACAAAAAACAAGGGTTCTTAATCAAACTAGATCTTGTAGCCTATTTTGGAGAATGGGTGAACACCCTTATCCACAAGAAAATGAATTAAACATTGAGGTCCTAAAGTGAAAACATCTTTGAGGTGATTTTAGACCAAATTAAAATTAAATAGAAAGGCCAGTCTAGTGGTGAAAACCTATTTCAAGTGTTATTAGATGATTGTGTTTAACCTTCCTCAAACATAGCTCAAGAGATACCCAATGATGAACTTGCCTATGGGTCCAAGTTTAATTCTAAATAAAAATAGTATTTTGATCAAATCATCTAAGAATTATCATCAATGTTTTTCACATGGCCATCCCTACCATTCAGATATTTTGATTCTTTGTACCTTAGAGAACTTGAAAAGATAATCCAAATAAAGAACTCTACCATTACAGGCCAATTTAAATCTTTGCCAACTATTGTGGGAGATGGTTCAACCCTTCTTGTGAAGGACACTATAAAGTTAACATCAAGACTCTAGATGACCTAAAATGGATAAAATTAGGTATGATCCTCAATGAGGAAGAATGTGAAGTCTTTATAGACCTTTTGAGGGAATTTTTTGAAATATTTACTTATTCCTATTTAGACATGCCAAGTTTGGACCCCACCTTGGTTGTAAACCATCTTGTTGTACATCGTGATGACAAACTTTTATAATATAAATTATGAAATATGCATCATTACATTGTTATATTATTAAATAATGAGTTGTAAAAACTCTTGGAAGCGATATGCATCTAACCAATTGACTACTCAGAATGGATCTCAACTAGTGTGCCATTTAGTAATAATCTATAAGGAATCAAAATCTACACTAATTTTAGAGATAGAAATAAGGCCTACTCCAAGGATGGCTTTCCTCTACCAAAATTTGACATGATAGTTGACTCCATAGTGAGGTGTGAAATGTTGTCACTAATGGACAAATTTTTAGGATACAACTAGATTTGGATTGCACTAGAAAACCAATATAAAATAACATTCACCACTATGTGGGTAATTTTTATTATCATGTTATTCCATTTTGCCTCAAAAATATTGGGGCCACTTACCAAAGAGCCATGACCATCATATTTCTTGATATAATGGATGACATTATTGAACACTATGTCAGTTACATACTGGTAAAATCAAAGACTAGGGTTAATCATCTAGTAACACTATGAAGAATATTTGAGAGGCAACACAAATGTAAATTTGGACTTAATCCTAAGAAGTGTGTTTTTGGAGTTACTTTAGGCAAATTGCTTGGCTTCATTATGTCTCATATAGGCATTAAGGTCAATCCAGCCAAAGTTCAAGCCATTACATAGATTATTGGAATAAAAGTGACTAATGATGGGGGTGAAGTAATCTTAAAAAAATCTTTCTTATCAGTTTCACTTAAATAATCATGAACCATTCAATCAAGCAAATATATCTAGCAAGCATAAGCATTTATCTATATAAACATGAAACAGAAATACATCCCATATGTGGGAAACATTAAAATGAAATAAAACCCACTAATATATACAAATTTACTACTATCCTATATGATAAACACCAAATTTATTGAATCCCCCACTTCACTTAGAGCACTAGCAACAACTAGTTAAGCACCAACTCAGTTAGTCTTTAGTAAGAACCAACATGTAAGGAGGTAACAAACCCCTAGATGAATTATCACCAAATAAACCACATAATTTATTTGATCACTTATAGGACACCTTATTGTTCAAATAACTGATGATGATCACTTCTTTAGATCTTCACACTCTTATCCCTATTAAACTACCTTTTAGGCCTCATTTCTTAATTATGTATCTTTAAGATTGAATAGGTCAAATGACCCTGATATTAATACATATAACCTCTATAAAAATTTCATAACTGATCCTCTACACTCCTTTTATGGTCTACAAGACCTCCTCTATAATATATTATTTTATTCACTTTCTCTCACCACACACACATAGGCCTAAAACGACCTTGTATTTATACAAGTCTCTTGTTCATATCATTCTTGGTTGGAAAAACACCCTTAACATTTTAGTTATTTTATGTAATATATATTATTACATATTATAAACATGTATCAAATGTTATTTGAGTCCCTTTAGGTATGATATACCTCAATTAGGCCTTATTTTAGCTTTAGGTCTCATGGAGACCTAATCCCATTAAGTCTACTATATGACACATTACACTTTGTATTCCTTGAAAAACATTAAAACACATCACGTATCTAATATCTATAACAACTTTTATCTCCATCCACCACTTGAAGCACACCATTAACACTATTCAAAATTAGGCCTTTGCATACCCAAAAAGTCTATCTTGAACTATTGAAGATAAAACAATAATTAGATAAACAACCTTGGAAATAAATACATTATTCAAAATCTATATGACATAAATTTCATCACCATATGTTTTAGTCTTCACAACTTAGGACAAAAGGACTCAAACCCTTCTCTTCAAATAGCCCACTCAAAACTGTAGATTAGCCTCAAAAAATAGTCATGGAAACTTGAACTTTTGACACTTGAAAGAAAAAAATAAAGGAATTAAAATTTATTAAAATGATACTAAAACACATTTATAACAAGATCCAATAAATATATCAAAATCTCTAATGGTAATTATTGGTTTTGAAAACCAATTTGTTGACCTTCTCTCTCATAGACCTCACTCAACCAATCAAGCCATTTTAGATTCAACATATTCACTACTTTTAATGACTAAAAATCCTTATAAAAAATATATATATAACATAAAATACCAAAGTAACATATCCATGCACTTATATACATACACTTAGAGAATAGATCTTCAAACTCATCACTGTAATTTGTTAACCCAAAATTGCCAATTTACTTTGAAACATAGTCATGGTGTCTATGACCTTCAACACAGGGGTAGAAATAAATAATGACTTATTATGAATGTATATTATCATATGATATCATTATAATATCTTAAAATAAAAATATAATAATTTAAAATAATAATATTGATCTTGTAGACCAATTTCATAACCTTAAATCTCACTATCTCATCTAAATCAGATATCTCAACTTATGAGAAACATTTTCATAATATTCACTAACCTCAAAAACTTATATACAATATTATCATGTATTAAAAGTCTTGAAAAATGAATCCATGTACTTTTATTCATCCCTATTCCATGATAACACATCCCTAGTCAACTTCTCACTATTGCCTAGGGTTTTCATTATTTTCATCATTAGGCCTGTTAGCAACTAGTAAACTTGGATGACCTATTTAGCACACATAAGGGATATAACATATATATAAACCATCATTAACACAAAATAGAAGTCTCAATGTTTTTCCTACATCCATTTATCAAATTTGACTTGGTGAAACTATCACTTTCCTATAAGGTCTACTCACACACCTAACAAACCAATCAAAAATAGAGGTAAATATCAGATTTTAATATAACCTAAAATCACTTAAATATACATACAAATTCATTTTATTAAATCTAGAACAAGATATTTCACATCAGGTCATTGTTAAGGTTTTAGAGAGGGTTAACACTATTTCTAGTAGTAATGATTATTATTGAAGGATTTCTCCTCATTTACAAAATTAATGCATGAATATCTTAGTTATGACCCTTACGCATCTCTATGTAACAACTTATGTTCCCATATGAAGTTTATACATGCCAATGAATACCTAAAATTCCTTCTCGAGTTGAGAACCCTTTATTCTATGCATATGAGTGACCTCAAAACCACTTTTCATGCCTTAAATTAAAAATCATGACCTAAAACCTTATGAAAATTCTTAAAAAAACATATAATACCTCTTAAAACACTCACATATCAATTATTTACTTGGAAACAAAACCTCATACCTCATTAGGCCATACTTTCTCTTTTTAATTATTTAGACCTTGACTTACAACCCACATTAGTCCTTAAAAATGACCTTATAACCATTATCCAAGATATAAAAACCTCATATACATGTCATAAAACCTATCTAATTATTATAAAACACCATAAAATATTCATATACCTTGACAATAGATCATGATGCCTCATTAGGCTAGATGAGGTCTAGAAAAGGTCTAGTTATAGCCTTGACCTATAGGTCCTACCCCTGTAGGTTTACCTTGACACACTCATGAGTGATATAGTACCTCATATGAATAATAAATAAACCCACTACATCCTATTATGCCTCTATTCATCCATATCACCAATACACCATGATCAAAACTTCTAAATAAGACTTTACATGCCATGACTAGGCTTCTCGAGCACTTAAAACTTGACAACTAAAATTGAAACACTCCTTGATACTTATAAACTTTTGTCACATTCCTTTAATGATCCTAAAACTTGACATAAACCTTATAGTAATCATTATATTTCCTTTAAATTATCTCTTATAGACAATTAAATTTGGCCATCGATAACCTCTAATCAGGCCTTTGGCTAATTTCTACCCAAAATGTGTAATTTGGCCTAAAACACTAAAATATGATAAATTTTATGAAAATAACATATTCAAGTGCCAAATTTGGCTAGGGTATACCTAAATGGTGCAATGCAATTTATAGGCCAGTTAACTTTGATTAGATCATTTTGAGTTAAAATGCCAATTTTGCACCTTGGTGCTCTAGATTGCTCTTTCCTATCAAATATCTTACATGAGACATGTGCCATTTTTATTTTATATTGGTAAAATAATAAATGGGAATATGGTTCCAACTTATTTTACATCACCTTATAATTCCAATCCAATTGAATTTTAGACCAATAACAAGACATTCTGATCAATTTGAATAATTTGTGCACAAAGTGCTTAAACATGCTCAAGAGATAATTAACCCAAATCAAATCATAATTAATAATTCCATGGAAACTTGTTGAAAAATTATTTTTGGAAATGAATATTTAATATATACATCATCAGGTGACCTCATTTCTTTGGAAGACATCTCTAGGCCATAAATGCCACAAATATCAAGGTTCATGCCCTCCATGCCTCATCAATTCCTTCCATGATGCTCTCCATGATTCTTAATTTACCATTATTACAATGTAATTATGAGGATAATTATAAAATTAGTTCCAAAAATTGAATTAATCCTCAACCACACATCTCAATCTCAGGATGGATGGTTCAATTTGATTCTAGACATTTTAAAGAATCTATAAATAGAGAGGCCATGAACATCATTTCTAAGATATTTTGATGCAAATATATTATGCTCAAATATATTCAAGAATATTTAAGAAATTAGTGTTACCATGAAAAAATTATTCCAATTCAAGATAAGCCACAAGCCAAAGGTGCCAAGAAGAGATAGAGGTAGCCAAGCTTCCATTGATGAGGACTTCATGAGCATAAACTGAGCAAGCCTCTACAACAAGCATTTTGGAGCTTCCAAGGAAGGTAAAAGAGGATTTATTTTGAATTATAGTTGTGTGTTTTATTCATGTTTATTAACTAATCTCTCCCTAGTGTCTAGGCCTAGAGATGTTATGCTAGCTAGTGTGTTTCTTTCATTTTGTTTTTATTTTGAAACTAACACCATACTAACCATCCTCTCTTGAGTGAAATTCTGAGATTCGCATATGGTATGCCCAGTGGGACACTAATGCATCCCACACATGAACAATATCATTTTATATATTTAAAATATTCATTTGGACCATTAAAACTTTTGCAAATTGATTTTCTAACTTTATTTTGCCATTTTGGTTTACCACAAGTTTACACAGTAATTGACATCATATAGTAAGACTGACATCAGTTAGATAGCTTAACCAACATAAGTTAGTAAAATTAACATTAGTTGGATACCTCATCAGTCACATTATTATAATTTATGTTAGTTAGATAACCATCATTGGTAAGAAAATGTAATCATCATCAGTTATATAACTAACATTGGTCACCGTGTTTTTATTAAAACATAGACCTAAGAGCATTTTTTTCAAGTTCATTTTTTCAAACCCAAAAGAGCTTCAAGGATAACGGACATGCTAACATTTTTGTTGTAGGACCAAGATTTACATTTGCTAAAAACATGTTTAGATCACCTTTTGCATACTTAAAAATCAATTAGTAACCTTATTTTAGTGTTTAACAAAAAAAGGGATGTTTATGGTGAATGTTTTCAAAGTTTGAAACTAAGACCAAGGGGTCAAATGAACACCACCTAATTTTCCATTTATGATTAAAAATAAACTCACATTTTCAAAGCTTTTTGTGTTTACTTAGTTATTTAGATTAAATTTTTATTTGGCAAAAAGAGGGATGTTGCATGTATGCTCTTCCATTTGTCCCCTTTAGGGAACCCTTAGAATCAAAAGTGCCATTCTTATTGCAAGTAGCCTAGTCTAAGGATTATAAATAAAGTCATCTAAAGCACTCCCCAAAAACTTTTCAAAGTTTGGGAGACCTTGGAAATGACCCTAAAGTCTTTCTACTTTCATGTTTTCTTCATTTTTATGCAAACTTGGATTGTGAGGGGGACTTCATCACCTCCCATGAGTTATTTAGGGAAGATTTGTCTAAGGGTTTCACCTCCCTACATTGACTTCATTTGGATCCTAATTGGAGTTACACATGGGACGTAGTGGCACTTTGGACATCGCACTACACTAGGTGAATAGTAAGATATAGTGGTTGTAATTTTTAATATTAAGTTTATAATTATCCTCATCATAACATTGGAATAAGGGGCAATTAAGAGGAATGGAGGGCATCATAGAAGGCTTTGATGAGGCATGGAGGGCATGAATCTTGATATTTATGGCATTTATGGCCTAGGGATGTCTTCCCAAGAAATGAGGTCACCTAATGATGCAAATATTCAATATTCATTTCTAAAACAAAATATTCAACAAGTTTCTATGGAATTATTAATTAGGCCTTGATTTGGATTAATTATCTCTTAAGCATGATTAAGCACTTTGTGCACAAGTTACTCAACTTAATCAGAATGCCTTATTATTGATCTAAAATTTGACTAGATTAGAATTGAAAGGAAATGTTAGATTAATTAGATTTATATTCCCATTTAGGGTGTTACCAATAGCAAATAATAAAGGCACGTGCCTTGTGTAGAAGATTTGATAAGAAAGAGCAATCTAGAGCACCTAGGTGAAAAATTAGCATTTTGATTCGAAATGATCTAATCAAAGTTAGCTAGCCCATAAATTGCATTGCCCCATTTAGGGATACCCTGGCCAAAATTAACACTTGAATATGTCAATTTAACATCATTTATCATGTTTTAGTGTTTTAAGGCCAAATTGTGCATTTTAAGTAGAAATTGGCTAAAAATCTAACTGGAGGTTATCGGTGCCTAGATTTAGGTGTCTATAGTTTACCCCTATTTGGGAAGGCATTGTAAGCTTTAAACACAATAATGTCTTCTCAAAGAATGCAAAAATGGCATGTATGCCAAAAAGAAGATGATTAAAGAACATAGATCTAAATGGTTTTTGGAAAGCCTATGATGATGCCCCCTTGAGGGAGTGGACATCACATTTATTAATAGATGGTCCCTCAAAAATAAATAAGAAGAAAGGTATAATTAACCCATGGTTAATATTAATCCAAATGAGAAAATAATTACATGCATTGATGTAAAAAAAATGCTGATTTGCCCAAAGATGGTTATAATCAAGAATAAAAGTCAAAATAATGATTTACCCATAAGTAGTTATAATCATTAATTAACCATAAATTGGATAAAATTGATGGTGCCCCAATCAGGGACAATTAGCAAGCATAACTCAAGGATATAACATGGAATATAGATTAAAGAGGAGTGGGTGCAATGTGATGAAAGAGATGGATAGAGGAATAAGACCGATCATTAGAAATGATTTAATTATACGTACCAATGAGGAGATGTTTGTCCTAATTAGCAATGATATAACTATAATGGTTAATGGGTTATATTGATCAAGGGTGGGATGGAAGAATTTGCCAAGGTGCCAAGGTGAAAATTGTATGGCTCTATTGATTTTAGACCTTTTTAAAGATAATTTTTTCTATAGAATGTAATTGTAGGCATCATGACATAACACCATGAAGATTTTTCCAAAAAATACATAAGGAATGACTCTTGATATCCGATATCCAAATGAAAATAATGCACCAATGATAAAAACCATGATGACAATGTTAATGTATGAATATGGATGGACTCAAAAATAAAGTGCTTAAGGAATCATGTAATGAACACATATAGACTGAGTTGAGGCAACATTGCTAAAAGCAAACAAAAAAGTAAGAAAATAACAAACAAACAAAAAACAACCTGAGTTGAACAAACAAACAAAAATCTTGAAAACAAAAGCAAAAGAAAACATCCTAATAATGACCATGCCCCAATAAGGTGGATCAAGGATAATTGACTAGGCTTAGATAGGACAAATATTTTTGGATTTTTTTAAATTTTATGAATGTTTTTGGCATTTTGATGTATCTTAACTCACTAGAGAATGAAAAGATACCTTCTCATAAAATAGTGAGATCCTTTCACTTAGGTTTCTTGCAAAATGGTGAGAGTGCATGGAAAGGGGGACTAAGGTGACCTCAACATGAATTGAGCATGACCGACATAGTCCCAAAATGACTCCAAGTCATAATAATTCCATCTACATAAAAGGTGGGGAAAAACCAACTAGGTCCTAAAAAGTTCTCAAATCTAGCAAATGGCCAGTCAAATGAAAATAGTAATGGCAAGGTGATGTTAAAATGCATGATAAACAAGTGTTACCCCTTGTTTGACCATAGGTGGTTATAACTAGGATACATATGCATAGGTCAATGATCCTAATTTTCCCATAGGTGGTTATAATTAGTAGCAAGACTAGTGAGACATAGATTTATCCATAGGTGGTTATAATCAAGCTCACATAAACAAACATGGATATAGGATGAAATATATCTTGATAGATCAATTATCAAAATAATTTCATAGGATATAATTGTAAATGAATATTGGATTTATTATTGAAACTTGATCAAAATCCTCTCATGAAAGGTGTGGGAAGAACCAAATGAACCAAGATCAAAATAGGATTGCTTAGGATGACTAAAAATAAGCTTTGGTATAAGAATGGAATTATAAGATTTCAAATTCTTTCTAAGGATAATGATGGTTTGATAAATTAGATAAAATGGTAAGAGGTTTTCCCCCAAGTGATGGGGTAAATGGAAAGATACACGATAATTGCAAAAGGATATGTAATAATGGAAATGACATGACAATGAAATGGTATGGTATATATTTTTGGCTTATATGCAGTTTTTGATTCTATTATTCCTATTGATGTGGAGATGCACATCCTAATAAACAAATGATATAAATATAATACTTTATCATGTTAATTTTTATTCCAAACCTCATCTAAATAATTTCTCTATCAAAAACTTGATGCAGATTTGGTTGTTAAGAATGATTTTATGATCTTTGTTGGTCATTGATTTTGATTCATTTGAACATTGAGATAAGGTATCTTTATAGCCTCTACAAAGGAAAGTGCAACCATGGATGGTAAACAAGGACAAATAATGGATGGTAGGTTTGATTTTGAAATGTAATAGAAGATGATAATGGAATGTGGAATGGTAGGGAAACAAATGAAGGTCAGGATGCTCAGTCACACGTAATGTTTTTGATGCTAGATTTGACATAATTTTGGTTGTGGTAGGGCCAAAGACTTGTTCTTTTGATAGGACCACCAATTATTTTTTTGATCTTGAAACTAGCTATCATCTGATTAGGTTGTAGATTGGAAGCTATTTTTATTTGATCTTTGATTTTGTCTTTATCAAGTAGTGAAGAAATTTTATGCTTAGATATTGGTGCTTGAATGAGGTTTTCACTAATGAATTTTCCTTGATTATCCTGTAGTGCCTCTGAGAAGGTTTTACTAAGGAATGTTGACTTTTGAATTTGATTATCTTCTAGTGCTTCTAAAAAAGTTTTAGTAGAAGATGTTGAGTTCTAACTTTGATTATCTCCTAATGCCTCCAAAAAGGTTTCACTAGGAAAGTGTTCTTATTATATATGAATGTGGTCTCGGCCTCCTTGCTTTTTTTAATTGCTATGTCACCATGGATGTAGTTCAATAAAGTGTGATTCTATCGACCCCAATTGACACTTATGGGAGATGGAATGTCAATAATATGGGTATCTTGGTTGATGGTAATGGCCTATAGAATGGTAATGGAATGGGGAGAGGCTACATAATCTTTTTATAATATAATAGGATAACTTATGTTGAAACTAAATTACTCATCCTTAAAAACCACAAAAGGATCATAAATGTATTCAAATTGATCTACAAAGAATGCATAACTAATGTTGTAACAACCATGAACAATTTTTCTTTTGAATCTAATTACAACTCAAGGGATTCTAAATTTGATGTTGAGATTGATGTTGATTTAAATTCTAATGCTAAATTTGATGTCGATCCAAGAGTAAAACCTAACTCTAGCTCTAATTTTTCATCTGATGGGTACTCTATTAGAATGATGTATTTTTAAATATTTGGTTTTAGACAAGTAATGGCCTATGATGGCATAATGGGCTTGACAAAAATTGGTTTGTTAGAGTGGGACTCCTCTAAGATGGGAAAAAGGTCAAGAGACAACTCCTTAGAGACTAGCTTGTCAATAGGAGGCTCTTCAAAAATAGGCATATGGTCAAGGTAATGATTTTCCCAAAGGCAATTATAATCATTGAGAAGTGACTCAAAAAAGACTAGCTCAACACTGTGAGACTCCTTAACAACTAAGATAGGATTAATAGGTGATTCATCATAGGTTGACTTATCATAAGTGGTTGTTTTAACAAAAACATCTTGGATTGGTTGGTTGTCTTAGCTTTGGTTTCTCATGAGTTATAAGATATCGGTTTTAAACATAGCTTGGTCTTCAAATGATTAGATGGGTTGAGTTTTAGATGGGATGAATTATGGTTGGATAATGGTAGGGCCTTTGGGAGCATGATTTCTCACATGAGACAAAGGACAAAGTCTTGAGATGGTAACAATAAGGTGTTATGGAGCTTGATTGTTCATACAAGTCAAAGGACTAGGTCTTGGCATGATGAAGGGGCATTGTGGAGCTTTATTTCTCACACAAACCAAAGGATGAGGTCTTGATATAGAAATGGTTTGGAATTGTGGAGCTTGGTTTCTCACACAAACCAAAGGATGATGTCCTAGTATAGAAATGGTTGGGCATTGTGGAGCTTGGTTGCTCAAACAAACCACAAGATGGGGTCTTGGTATGGGAATGGTGTGACATTGTGGTCCTAGAATAGAAATGGTATGATGTGGTGGATCCTGATTAATCACATAAGCTAAAGCAACCAATTCTTCCTCATAAACCATATCATCCTAGTTGTGAGTTGGCTCATAAGCTAGTTCTTGACTGTGTTCCATGTACTGATTATTGAAAAGAGGGTATGGATTCATATCCCAAACAAAATTATCTATAGTTGGGTCTTCAAATTCCTCTTCACAAGCCTCTTCATAAAAATAAAGGTCTCAAGTTGGATCATAAGTTGTTTCATGACTTTCTTCCCATTAATGATTAATATGAGGTGGATATAAATCTATCTCACAGACCATATTAGCATCATTGGGGTCTTGAATAAATTCATAAAAATCATTTTGTGTAGCCATTATATCATAATTTATATTTTAAATGACTCCACCATAAGTTTAGTGAGACATATCCATGTAAATAATTAAATATCCAAAACAAAAAGGCATAGAGTTCTACAAACTCTAAAAAACCTATGTCTAAAGGACAAATGGTTCAGGCTTGGTCTAACTTGGTTAAAATGGTTTAAAATTGAAATTGTATCTCCAAAATTGTTGGTGATAAAACTTGGCATAAAATATTCTAACATCAAATGTATAATGTCAAATGTTATATGCATAAAAGGTCAAGTGTCTAAATAAAAATTGGCATGTCAAAGTGTTCCAAATAAGGTCTAAACTAGGAAACAGAAAAGTTGAGTGACTAGGTCTTTTGTCCAAATGTGGAGTCAAAATCTAGGCTAAAAAAAATGCATGTTAAGACTTTTGGCCAAATGACATCAAAATCTAGAATTGAAACAAAGGCTAATGTGATAAGTTTGGAAATAAATTTGACATAAACTTGACACATGGAGTCAAACATAAACATGATCAATTGGCATAAGGTATAAGACAAAAGGCTCTTTGAAGAAAGACTATGTTTTCTCAAATAAAGGCACAAACAATGATAAGGATAGGTATTGAACAAATAAACCATCAATATTTTTAAATTTTGGGTAATCAATTAATTGAAGTTATGCAGCCCAAATAATAAAGATCTATGTATTATCCCCAAGAATTAAGTCCTAAATTGAAATCAATTAATGTTTGAATCTAAACTTGACAAGGCTAATTGAAAACTCAATGGTGAAAACTAGGATTTTACAAAATAGGCTAAACAAGATTAGACAACACGATGACACATAAATGAGGTCCAAATGGCTGATGTGACATGGTGTGAAACAAATGGTTTTTGACACAAGGTGAAACAAGTTTTGAAATAAATTGAGCAGCTTAATGGTGTGAGCATGCTTGAATGATGTGATCAATTTTATGTTTCAAAAAAATCAAAGGTAAAATGGTTTTACATAATTTGGGTAACATAAAACTACCCTCTTTAACTTAATGACACACACACAAAAAAGTTTTAATAAAATTTCAAGGCACAAGTATGGTGTAAAATGGCTAGCATAACACCTCTTTAGACAAAAGAGTGATGTATAGACAAATTGGTTTTGACATGGATTTATGAACAAAAAAATAAGTGTTAGTCTCAAAACATACCAAGATAAGTGACCAAAATACACTAAGTATAATAATCCAAATCCTATCAAGGGTATGTCAATGTGGGGTTGACTAAACTATCAAGCTTCAAATATCTCTAGGGGAATCAATTGCACAATGACTTTCACATCAAATGATGTAAAATAAAAACACAAAAAATAGGTGATTGTGGTATTGGATAGTTTTAAAAAGGTCTAGTCCTTTTTACAACCACTATATCTTATTGTTCGCTTAGTGTATTGCAATTTCCAAATGTAGATAAATCCTATGTGTAATTCCAAAGCAGTAAGTGAAATCAATGCTGGGAGATGAAACCCTAGGTCAAAGCTTCCCTAAAGAACTCATGGGAGGTAATGACATCCCCCTCACAATCCAATTTGTAATGAAATTAAAGATATGAAAAGAAAGACTTTAGGGTCATTTTCAAGGTCACCTAAAATTTGACAAGTTTTGTGGGAGTGCATTAAATGACTTTCTTTCTAAGCCTTGGACTAGGCTACTTGTAATAGGAATGGCACTTTGATTCCAAGGGTTCCCTATAGGGGATAGATAGAAGATCTAAACGTAACATCACTCTATTTTCCAAACAAAAATTTGATTAAATAAATATTGTAAATAAAAATTGATAAGTGTGTTAAATTTTAAGCCTAAAATGAAAGACTGGGTGGTGTTCATTTGACCCCTTGGTCTTAGTTGTAAACTTTGAAAACATTCACCAAAAACATCTAAATTCTTTGTTAAACATCAAAAACAAGGTTCCTAATTGATTTCTAAGCATGCAAAAGGTGATTTAAACATGTTTTTAGAAAATATCAAGCTTGGTCTTATAGCAAAAATGTTAGTATGTCCTTTAGCTTTGAAGCTCTTTTTATTTTAAAATAATAAACTTAAAAAAAATAGCTCTCGAGTTTATGATTTTAGAAAAACACAGTAACTAACATTGGTTATATATAATCAATGATGGTTACCTTGGCTAACCAAAATCTAATTGATGTTAGTTTTGCTAACCGACATCGATTAAGCCATGTAACTGATGTCGGTCTTACTTTTCAATGTTGGTTACTATGTAAAACTGTGGAAAATAAAAAATGACAAAATAAAGTTAGAAAAATTATTTACAAGAGTTTTAAAGGTCCAAATAAATATTTTAAATTTTTAAAATGATCTTCTTCAGGTTTGAGATGCATCTAATCCTATCGAGCATGCCATAATGCGATCTAATAATTTGACTCAAGAGAGAATGGTTGGTATGGTGTTAGTTCTAAAATGAAAACAAAATGAAAGAAACACACTAATAACATAACATCTCTAGGCCTAGACAATAGGGAGAGATTAGTTAACAAAAAAAATGACAAACACAACTAAAAAGTAAGGAATAAAACAAAAAAATTCTTCACCTTCCTTAGATGCTCCAAATACCTTTGTAGTAGTGGCTTTCTTGGTTTTGTGCTCATGAAGTCCTTGTCAATGGAAGATTGTCTACTTCCATATCTCCTTAGCACCTTTGGCTTGGAATCAATTTGGCATGGTAACACTAATTGTAATGTCTCCTTGAAGATATTTTTGCATTATAACTTTGCACCAAAATAGCTTAGAAATGATGTTCATGGCCTCACTATTTATAGATTTTTGAGAATGTCTAGAATCAACCTAAACTGTCCATCTTAAGATTGAGATGTGTGGCTGAGGATTAATTCAATTTTTGGAATTAAGTTTATAATTATCCTCATCATGAATTTGGAATAAGGGAAAATTAAGAGGCATTTAGGGCATCATGAAAGGTATTGATGAGGCATGGAGGGCATGAATCCTGATATTTGTGGCATTTATGGCCTAGGGATGTCTTCCCAATAAATGAGGTCAATGGATGATGAAGATATTCAATATTCATTTCCAAAAAAAATTATTCAACAAGTTTCAATGGAATTATTAATTAGGCCTTAAGTTGGGTTAATTATCTCTTAAGCATGATTAAGCACTTTGTGCACAAATTACTCAAATTGATTAGAATGCCTTATTATTGGTCCAAAATTTCACTAGATTGAAATTTGAAGGCAATGTTAGAGGTATTGGATCCATATTACCATTTAGGATGTTACCAACATCAAATAACAAAGGCACATTTTTTATGTAGAATATTTGATAGGAAAGAGCAATCTAGAGCACCTAGGTGCAAAATTGACATTTTGACTCGAAATGATCTAATCAAAGTTAGCTGACCCATACATTGCATTGCCCCATTTAGGGATACCCTACCTAGAATTGGCATTTGAATATATTAGTTTCACATCATTTAGCATGTTTTAGTGTTTTTAAGCCAAATTGTGCATTTTAAGTGGAAATTGGCCAAAATCTTAATTGGAGGTTATCGGTGGCCAAATTTAGGTGTCTACAGTTTGCCCCCATTGGGGAAGGCTTTACAAGCTATAAGTACAATAACATCTTCTTAAAGAATGAAAAAAGGCTTGTATGCCAAAAATAAGATGATGATTGAATAATAAATCTATAAATAGTTTTTGGGAAGCCTATGATGATACTAGACCTTTTTACAACAAGCCAAGTGATACAAATCCAAATCCATGCTTTTCTTTTGCATTATTTGGTGTGAAAGTCATTATGCAATTGATTCCCATATAACATTCATAAATTTTTTAAATCTTAGACAAATCTTCGCTTTCCACAAAAGTATTATTGGTGTAAGGTGCACCTTAAGGTCCATGTCACAATAATATCATTTGAGAGAAGGGGGAGTATAGAAACCCTACTATATAATGCACATTTACTTTTGGACAAACACTTAAAATCCTCTAAAATGATGTATATTGACAAATTCCAATAATACCAAGCAACCTTGTCAGTTAAGGATCTAGGAGAAATTAATTAGTTAGTCTTATCCTAGATTAGAGTCTTGTTTGAAGTCAAAAACTTGGTGTAAACAAACAATTCAAACCAAACACATAGTCTTAATTTTAATTTGAATAAAGAGGTGTTATGCTGCCCACATGAGATCATTAATTTACGTTATTCAAAGTTTATCAAAATATTGAGAGTCATATCATCCACTTCAGTGTAGGTATGCTACCCAATTGAGTCTAGACCTTTACCAAAGTTTTTTAAGTCATTCACTTATAATCTAAATTCAAAATTACACCTTTATAAGTTCATAGGGTTGATGTGTTAAGTGAGTTTACCATTTGCACTAAAATTGAGGGAACTTAGGTTTAATTTCCAATATTTAAATTTGTTCCTACATTTTTAGACCAATCCAAGTGTACTTTTATGATATTTTGTCTAGCACAGTTATATTGTTCACTTTTGTTTATCTTGTTTGTCAAAAGAACCATGTTTTATACCATTATTTATGAGAAAATAAACTATCTCTAAATGCATCTTTTGTTTCATACCTTATACCTAGTTGATCAAGTTCATGACCAAGAATCAAATGCCTAGTGTTTGTTAGAAGTGTTTCAAATCCATTAGATTAAAAATTTCTTCTATTTCAAAGTCTATCTTTTGATGATGTTTGGCCAAGAGTCCTAGTGCATGAATTTTTTGAGCCTATCTTTTGATGCCACATTTGGCCAAAAGACCTAGCAACTTTTAAATTCCTAGATTAGACTAATTTGAAATACCTTAACCTTAGATTTTAGCATTTTGATTTCTAGTCCATTTACTTGCTTATCTTTATGTGAATGGTGAAATGTTAGATATTTCATGCTAGCTTGTTTCCTCACAAATCTTTGCATAAACCTTTTGATCCTTTTGACAAATCTAGACGAAGTTTTAACATGATCTATCTTAGACATTATTCTTTTTAGAGTTTGTTTAACTCTTTGACATTTTATCACAAAGCATTGAATATGGATCCCAACATGTATTCCTATAGTCATAGTGGACTCATGTAAAATCTAGGGATTAGTAATGTATTTAGGTAGGAAGAAATGGTGAAATTCCCCTATGCAAATAATATTATTTATGAGATGGTTTTTTATCCCTCTTATAATACTCAATTAGGGGCACAAAGCCAATATACATTAGCTAACTATTTGGTTGACACACCACCTTATTTAGAACAAGACCAAGAACAAGCCACACAATACCTAGCTACAATACCCATAGTGGATGAGCCAGTTCTTGAACAATCATATTCTACTAATACAACTTCCACGTATGATCCATTTTTATTTGAGTAACATTTGTTAGAGAACAAAGATGAGATTTTGGTTAGAGCCATATAGGTAGGGGCCAAGTTTCCAGTAGATTTCTCCTATGAAAATTTACCAAGTCTAGTAAGAGTACCCCATAATATCATTTATGATCAACATACTTCTTCTAAAAATCCTATGGATCTAGTAAAAATAACATATTAAGATCTTAATATATCTAATCGAGGTAAAAAAATCATGGAAGATAACTTTAACTAAATTTAGATAGCATCTCAAACCTACCTTAATCTAGGACATAATTTCAATTAGATGAACATGGTGAGTAAGCCTCTTATAGACCTAGTTACTTCAATAGGAGTGTTGATAGAGTTAACTAGATAAGAGAATCCAAGTTCCAACCCATTACTATAAACTACTTGAATAGATAACTTGATTCATATGCCCATATTGAAGAAGTGTCTTCAGCCTTTAGTGAGCCAAATGTAGTGGATAATGTGAAAACAACATCCAATCTTGATCAAAGTGGTACTAATGCACAAACAAATAGCCAAAAACATGTGCTTGTATTTAATCCCATGGGTATATCATCATACCTAGGAATAGGATTTTCTACACCCCAACCTCAACTAGTTACTTCCTCAAGTATACAACCTATGAGATTAGGTAATCAAAAAATGGCTAATGTCATGCCTTAATGATAGAATGTAATGAACACTACTCCTCAAAAAGTAATGAGTAGTATTCCACAACAACAAACACAATCTAGTGTATCAACAAAATATAGGACAAATACATTGCCACCTCAATTAGGGGCAACAAATGTTCCACCTCGCCAGGTAATGATGAACATACCTCTTCAGTCATAGACTAATATGCCAATTCAAAACTAAGAAATGACTAGTCAATAATGTGCAAATATTGGCCAATAATAGATGATAAATCTACAACATGTTTTAACTTCTCCATATGGATTTGTGCAACAAGGAGGTCCCCATGTTTCTCAAGCAACTACTAGACAACTGTTGGTTTAAAATGTGTCACAAATTTAGAGATAGGGTCTTGGACCACAAGTTCCCACTCAACAACAAGGTTTGATTAGTTAGAAACATGCCCCTTTCAACCAAAATAGGCATAATATAGTTATATCTCTCTATTTTAACCACAAAATCCTCCAATTGAAACCTTTATCACCAACCCAAACTAGAATATCATGTAGCCAATTGTGTAATTTCAAGACATCCTAATCCACATATGCGTATTCATGGTCCATTCCCAAACCAAACAAATATACCCCAAGAAGTATCTCCATCATACCCTAGTCAAAGTGTCCCACTTTTGACCTCCATACCATCTACCCAAACCAATATTCTCCCTTAAACCAATGTTCCTTCCAGTTTCCTATCCTAAAAATTGCAATAGATGAAGGATGTAATTACTACCATTCAAGTGGGTAAACAGATTAAAAAGTTAAAATTGGATCACATGTTTTCCTATCCATTCAACATGGAGTATTTTCACATACCATTTCCTCCAAGCTATGAACCACCAAAATTCAATAAATATAAAGGGAAAGGTGACCCTAAGGCTCATTTGACCAAATTCTTTATCGTATGTCACCCAGTGGCATATAATGATATATACCTTCTGTTATTGTTCCCAAGGAGCTTGGTTGGACAAGATTTGGAGTGGATTTAAAGTTTCCCAAAAATTTAGTAATGGATTTTGATGGTCTTTTTGATAAGTTTGTACAACACTTTTCCTATAATCTCAAGCATGAGATTTCATTAGTGGACTTAACACAAGTAAAGCAAAAAGATGATGAGAGTTTTGCAAGTTGTTTATAGTGATGGAGATTCCTTACAAGTTATTTTTCCCATATTTTATTGAATAAAAAATTAAACACTATGTTTATTAAAAAATTTCATAGTGAGATAGCTTATCATTTGGAATTACAATGTGCACATACTTTCAAGGAAATCATTGACAAAAGCTTGTTGATTGAGTGAGCACTCATAAATAAATGAGTTATCAAGCTTAACTAAAATAATTAAAATCAAGGTACCAATCAAGGAAATGACCAACATCAACATCCCATTCAAGTGTAGGCATTGCAACTAGCACAAGCCAATAACCACAAAAGATTGAAGTAATTCAACTGTAATAAGAATTTTGTGGGAAATGGAATAACCAAATCTTACCATGTACAAACAATGTAAATGTCATCTTTAACACATTTTTAGCTTACTCCTACTTAGTAACCTCTCCAATCAACACCAAAAGCACAAAAACTAAGACCTACATAACAAATATAGTAGCCATTACCATTACAAATCCCTCCTCTTGGAGAATCATACCTACACATCATTTCTTTAGTGACCTAGGAGAACCTATTGAGTCTATTTTTTTCAAGCTTTCTGCCACTAATCTAATTATTTGGCCTATACCAAAGCATTATCTATAAGGCATTCCCTATCTTTATTGGTACTATGAAACTAAATTATATGACTATCATTAGGTCAATGGGCATAATCTATGAAGATGTGTCCAAATCAAGCATTTAATTGATAATATGTTAGAAAATGGGGAGATAACATTTGATATTGATGCTTCCACTTCTAATCAAAATCTTGGGATTTATTAAAAACCCTTTCCTTGACATAACAATTAGTAACAGTTAAATAATTAGAAACAACAATAACAATGGCTAGTGTAGCAGCAAAATCAACAATATCAAAATCAAGTCCCAAACTATCAAAATCAACAAAATTAGTAGTATAACCCACCACAACAAAACAATGGAAAAAACCAAGGTCATAATGGTAATAACAAATAAACCTACCATGCAGTTAGTTACACATGACTACAATAAGGTTATAGGTCATATTGTGGGGGTAGCGTTAATACCATCTCCATTAATCCTAGACCAAGTACTAATCAACCTAGACTATTGCTAAATAATAACATTCAAATAGATTACATGGATAATCCTTCTTTGACTTGGGAATGCATATAGGTAAACCAACAAACTAGGATCTCCCCTTTTAGAGCTTATATCAGCAACTCATCCTTGCCATGTGACCACATGTGAGTACATCGATAACTGAGACTTGTCCTATCTAGTCCCACACCATTCCCAACATTGGTTAGAAATAATGGTCTAGTATTTAATCTTGATTATGAAATCAAAACTTAGAGGTCAAAGATTACTATCCTAGGCCCATAACCATCTGCCACTTTACTTGTCATCCAACTAACCTTTTAGCTTTAGAATAAACCATTCACTACTGATCAAGACAAGAGGTTTTATATTATGGAACAATTATAGAAGACACCAGCATAAATTTCTATTTTAGATTTTCTATGAATTTCAATAATCCACAAGAACATCTTGAATGAGTTTTTTACCCAATCCATTATTTTTAGTGACATATCCCTTGATAAATTTCAAGCTTTGGTTAGACACCTAGTTCTATCCCAACAAGTCACATTCAACCAAAGCAATCTATCTTCCTTTGGCCCACTCCATAATAATCCATTATACATGGAAGTTTATATAAGATGACATAAAGTGAAATGTGTCCTTATAGTCAATGGATCCAACCTCAACATAGTGTCTCTAAAGCTCATCAAGCTTCTTGGGTATACAATGGCAGATCTCTAAGCAAAAATAATAACCATCAAAGCCTATGATAATTAGGAAAGAGAATCATAAGGCACCATTAGTTTTCTAATTATCATTGGGCCTTTGACCCATGGTACACTTTACCATGTGCTTGATTTTTTTTTATCATACAATATACTTCTAGGTAGGTCTTGGTTACATGAGATTTGTGTAATCCCATCAACACTTCACTATTGTATCAAGTTTTCCCACTCAGGGATGGAAGTTAATATTCTAGGATATTTATATCCATATGAACACTACAATCATCTCGAGGCTGAATTTCAAATCTATAATTATCAGTACAACATGAATCCAGGTTCCAAGTAGGATAAATGAATGGCTATACTTATTGATCCTTTAGTAGATAATTACATAGATCCTAATACCTTGGATTCCCTTTTCCACATGCTACCTCCTGAAGCTTCTAATCATTTCACCATTTAGATAATAAACTAGTAGAGTATGTGACCCATGATACATTTCATATTGCCAATCTTCCTCAAAATCCAAAAACCTTTGGGGGACCTAAAGTCACTCCACATATGCATTGGAAATAAAGGAATAAAGATAAGGGACCTACCACATTTGTACTATCATCTAACCTAGAACTTGACCCTCTTGAAGGGGATAAATCTTGGTTATAAAATGAAAACCAAGTTGATTATTATAAAAGTACAAAGTATCCTATTCCCAATAGGATCATGGATCATCACAATTATGAATGAAGAGGCCTCAGACTGAATCAACAAGGAACCATCGAGCCAATTTCTATGACTAAGTATGAAAGACCTTATGGACTTAGATTTAAATTGCTTGGGGGTGACCCCACATATCTTATTCAAACTCCATCACCAATGACTAGTGATGATGATGCTGACAATGAAGTAAAGTTTGATCATAGCCTCACCTTTGATGACCTAGCTAAAACCAACCTATTTGATAATAATGCCATTTTTACCCTTACCCTATCCACTCATCACAACCCATTACCATTATATTATCCCCAACTGATAGATTAGGACCAATAAGAATCCAAATTACCAATTGATGAGTTCTAGAGTGATGAGGCATTCTATGAATTTTTAGGCCTTAGAGATAATGTTTCATTGGGAGATCTCAAATTAGGATTTTCAATCACATTGGATCATGTAGCTTATCTTGAAAAGTGAATTAACACCATCAGCCAAAAACAAATAAGTAAAACATTGAGGTCACAAAGAGAAAACCTCTTTGAGGTGATTTTTGACTAGGGAAAAAGTAAAGATAAAGGCCAGTCTAGTGGTGAAAGCATATTTTAGGTGCCATTAGATAAGGGTGTTCATTTTTATTTGCATTTAGACCAAGAGACCACCAAAAATAAACTTACCTATGAATCCAAGTTCAAATTTTTAGTAACAACAAGTATTTGATCAATTTCTTCAAGAATTTTTGACTATTTTTGTCACATGACCAGATCTTCCATTAGGGAACTCAAATTCATCATTCCTAGAAGAAGTTGAAGAGTAAGTCCTAATGGAGGACCCTAACATAATCCAATATTTCAAGTCATTACCTATTATCCTAGAAGATAGTTTGACCCTTCTAGTCAGAGATATAATATAAGGGTAAATATCAAGACTCCATCAGATTTGAAATGGATAAAATTAGGTTCATCCCTCACTGAGGAGGATCATGATGTCTTTATATCTCTATTGATGGAATTTATAAATATCTTTACATGGGACTATTCTAACATGCTAGGTTTAGACCCTACCTTGGTGCTACATCACCTTATGGTTAATCTTGATGCCAAAATGGTAAAACAAAAGCTATGTAAGATACATCCTCCTATTGTTATATTGGTAAAGAAATATTTTTTGGAAAAACTCTTAGAAGTAGGTTGTATCTAATCTATTAACTACTCAAAATATATCTCTAATGTGGTACCTATTAGTAAAAACCCTGAAGGGATCAAAATTTGTACTAATTTTTGAGACATCAATAAGGCCTATCCTAAAGATGATTTTATCTTGCCTAATATCGACATGATCATCAACTCCATGGTAGGTTATGAAATTCTTTCACTCATGGATGATTTTTTAGGATATAACTAGATCAGAATATCACTTGAAAACTAACATAAAATAATGTTCACCATTCCATGGGGAACATTTTGTTATTAGGTAATGCTATTTGGCCTTAAGAATTATAAAGCTACATATCAAAGGGCCATGACTATCATATTCCATGATATGATGCATGATATTGTTGAAGACTATGTTGATGACATATTAGGAAAATCCAAAACTAGGGGTGACCATCCAATAGTGCTGTGTAAGATATTTGGAAGATTATAGGAGTATAAAGTTAAACTCAATATAAATAAATGTGTGTTTAGTGTAACTTTAGGAAAATTACTTGGCTTCATCGTGTCTCATAGAGGTATTAAATTTGATTTGGCTAAAGTCTATGCTATAATCGAGATGCCACCACCAACCAATTTGAAGTAACTTTAAAGTTTATAGGGTAAGATCCAGTCAATCTAATGCTTCATCTCTTAGTTAGCAGATAAGTGTCATACATTTACACACTTTTTGAAGAAAGGAGTTTCATTTCACTAGGATGACCACTACCAAACAAATTTTTAATAACGTAAAGACTATATTATTAATCCACTTATTTTATTACCTCCTATGTTAGGAAAGCCATTCTTATTATACTTATCAGCTACCAACTATGCTCTAGGGGCACTCTTGGCTCAACATGATGACAATGGAAAATAGCATGCCGTATACTACCTAAGTCATACCTTGGTCACATATGAACATAACTATGCACCTATTGAAAAATCTTGTCTAGCCATGATGTTTACAAATTAAAAATTGTGTCATTACATATTGAATAATAAAACCATGGTGATTTCAAAACTAGATCCACTCAAGTATCTACTATCTAGAATAGATTTTCAAGGTAGCATGTCTAAATGGATGATGCTTCTTAGTGAGTTTGACATAGAGTATGTCACTCAAAAGGTAATCAAGGGACAAGTTCTTATAGATCAACTTGCTAAAGCACCTCTCATAGATACACAATCACTCACATTTCAATTTCTTGATGAATCCTTAATGACCATCATTAACACACCCCTTGAGGAGCATCCCTAGAAGCTATATTTTGATGGTTCATTTACTACACATGGATTAGGGGTAGGCCTATTATTTATTACACCATAGGGGAATCTAATCCCTAAATCATTCATAATCAACTTTCCTTATATAAACAACATGGATGAGTATGAAGCACTTGTTGTAGGACTTTAAAAAGTAGTGCATTAGAATGTATCTCATCTCCAAGTTTATGGTAATTCTCAGTTAATCATCAATTAGGTCACATATTATTTTTAGACCAAAGATGACAAGGTGGTTTCATATAAATCCATGGTTGACACTTTTAAGAAACAAATTACCAACATTAAATTTGAGCACATACCAATGGGTAGAACAAAACTATAGATGCCATGGCTATTATTGGATCTCTAATTTTATAAATAGATAAAGCTAGAAAGTATCAGTTCCTCATCAAGAATTTTTCATCACTAGCTCATGAACCTTCAACCATTGCAATGATTTGTGACATTTTTGGTCCTAATTCTATCTAGTACTCAAACCTCTACAACTACCTTCATGACAAATTTATACCACCTAACCTATCTCAAAAGCAAACCAAATCCTTCATTCATCATTCTACTCTTTATACTCTACTTGGATCCATCCTTTACCATCATAGTGTTTATGGAACTCTACTTCATTATTTAACTTTGATATAGTCTACACTAGCGTTAAAAAAAGTTCATGAAGGAGTATGTGGTTCTCATTCTAGAAGGGTAGTCTTGTCTAAAAATCTCTTATGTACTAGTTATTATTGACTCACAATGGACACAGATGCCTCTGCATATGTAAAAAAGTGTGATAAATGTCAATGACATGCTAATTTGATTCATACCCAAACAAAAACTTTGAAACTGATGTTGACACCATGGCCATTTTATACATGAGGACTTCACTTCATTAGGAAGATTAACCCCACTTCATCTAATGGCCATAAACATATCCTTACCACCACCAAGTATTTCATTAAGTGGGTTGAAACTATACCCTTCACTTACATGACTAGAAAGCAAAGTTTCTAAATTCATCTTCAACCATCTAATTTTTTGCTACAGTATCCCCTCTAGCATTATATTTGATAATGGAGGATCATTTAAGAACAAAGATGTAGATTAGCTATGTACTAAATATAACATCACAAAACATTTTTCTACAGCATATTACCATCAAGGTAATGGCCAATATGAGGCATCCAACAAAACCATTATCAATATTCTCAAAAATATTATCAATGATGTTGGTCATGATTGGCACTTGTAGATATTCCCTACCCTTTGGTCATACTTTACCAATAATCATACCCCCATAAGACCCAGTCCATACTCACTTTTTTATGGTACTGAAGCCATCATTCCTATTGAGGTTGAATTTCCTTCATTATGCATCTCTTTCAAGCATGTCCTATGTGATCATGACTATCAAGTAGCTCACCTATAAGAGCTAGAACTACTTGATGAGAAACACATAGCCATGCTCAGTAATCTTCAAGCATATCAAAACTAACTCAAAGGACACTATAATAGACATGTTAAGGATAGAAAATTTTAACTTGGTGATCTTGTTCTTAAAGAAAACCAAAATAATACCATGGTTGAGAAGAAGCATAAAGGAAAATTCAAACCAAAATAGATAGGGCCTTTCATCATTACTATAGATTATGGATCAAGAGCATACAAGGTTGCCACACCAAATAGAGATGAGCTTCCTGAGTTGATGAATATTATTCATCTCAAGTGGTACTATGCTTAAATGCTAAGGTGGACTATCTATAAAGACCATTTTAGTTATTCCATTTTATTACTATTCTTCTTTGTACAAATATCATCCTTATTTGTCCTCTCTACCATATCCACTTTCTACTTTTGACCTATCATCCCAGTGTGTTCTAAATCTTAGCCCATTTGACCTTGGTTTTTTCCATTCATTTCATAGTTTCAGCATTGAGGTATCTGATTATTTTCATCAATTAGTTTAAATACTTTAGACATATATCATATTTTGGGATAGTGTGATAGAAGTTTTGGTAGTTGCATCCTTCATTTTTCATTCCTTTCTTACCACACATCTTGCTACTAATTATAAACACCTTTGGGAAAATTAGAACCATTGATCTATGCCATTGTGTCTTAGTTATAACCACCAATGGTAAAACTAGGGGCAACATTAAGCCTTTACATACTAACTTGCCACTTCCTATGTCATACTATGCCTTTTTACCAACTGTGCCTATTTTGTTTGAATTGACTGCTACACTAGTCCAATTTCTCTGCTATAGGGTGGAACTATAATGACTTGAGGTCTTACTCTAGGACTATGTAGGCAAAACTCAATACTTGTTAAGGTTAGCTTAGTCACCCTAAGCCATGCTCTCACCATTTTATGAGAAACCTAAGCCATGCTCTTATCATTTTGTGAGCAACCTAATCCATGCACTCACCATTTTGTGAGCAACCTAATCCATGCTCTTTCCATTTTGTGAGCAACCTAAGCCATTCTCTCACTATTTTACAAGTTACCTAAGCCATGCTCTCACTATTTTACAAGAAACCTAAGCCATGATCTCACCATTTTATGAGTAATCTAAGCCATACTATCTCCATTTTATGAACAACCTAAGCGATAATCTCACCATTTTGTGAGCATCCTAAGCCATGTTCTTATCATTTTATGAGCAACCTAATCCATGCTCTTATAGTTTTATGAGTAACCTAAGCCACACTCTCACCATTTTATGAGCAACTTAAGCCACACTCTCACTATTTTATGAGCAACCTAAGCCATGATCTCACCATTTTGAGAGATTGAACCATTTAGTGTCTCATAAATCTTGATTAAGTTGAGACACTTCAAAATAATTCCAAAAACATTTGAAAAATTGTTAGAAAAGAACAAAAACATTGACCACTTCTTTGCCTTAAAGATTCTAGGAACCCTTACTAAGTTATAAGTAAATCACTTGTCCTTTAGTTTCCCCATCCTTTTTAGCCTTTTTATCTCATTCCCTTACCATTTTTCAAGACTATTCCTATTCTTCTATCACATCCATGCTATTTATTTTCCTTAGTTATCACATTCTTCCCATTCTTTGGGAAAACTACATTTGGCTTGAAGTTTTTTTATTGGATATTACATCCATGGAACTATGTAGGCAGCATTTACTTTCTTATTGCATATTTCTTGACCCACCACTTCCTTTTATTCTATTCACCCATTTTGTTCATTTGTTAAGTTGTCACCTATTTTCTAGGGGCAATGTTCATAGGGTTTTTATTGCATTGTTTATTTGATTATTTTAGCTTATTTTGTTTGTTTGTCTACATGTTTGTTTACTTTTAGAAATGTTGCCTTGATTTATTTTATGTGTGCTTATTGGGTGATTCCTTGCCCACACTTACACTTGAATCCATCCATATTCATATGTTTACATTGTCATCATGGTTTCTATCATTTGCGCATTATTTTCTACTAAGTATTGGATTACAAAAGTCAATCCTCATGCATATTTTGGCCAAGTCCTCATGATGTTATACCATGATGCCTACCGAAATGTGCTACAACAAACCTCAGCTTCAATAAATCTATTCAACAATAACATCTCTTCAACATTGACATCCTGATTCCATCTTAATCATATCCAAAATAGAGTAATTAAACATAAAATAATTTCAATATTTATTAGTTTAGATGAGCATCTCCCTACTAGTAGGTTATTATAATTAATCATTACCCTATATGTTAAGTTATCATCATCGTCAGCCAAGTTTATCTCATTTTCCATAATCAGGGTTCAATGATTATAACTGCCTATGGGCAAATCATTGTACACCATCCCACCTACATTTCTCAATGGTTATAACCACCTTTGGATAAATCATTATGTGTTCACCAATTTAATTTTTATACCTATATAGTGGCATGTTATTATCTTATTTATCTATCTTAACTAGGGTAGCTCCATCTTCTCAATGATTATAACCACCTTTGGGCACATCATTGTGTTATCATACCCTATTGAAACTATCATGGTACAATGTTTATAACCACTTTTGGGAAAACCATTGTGCACAATCCCACTTTCATTCTTAATGATTTTTATTACTTTTTTAGTATCATTATGTTTTCACCCCATCATCTTTCCTTTCTTTGGGCACCTCATTTCACTTCTTTCTTTTTGAGGGACTATTTGATGACTTACTTGTGCCAACCATTCCTCGAGGGGGCATCATATAGTTAGTTTATCATCATTATAGTTATAGGTATACAGGGAATTTTCATTCTTTGAGAAGATGTTACTATGATTATAGCTTGAAATACCTTCCCAAATAGGGGAAAACTATAGACACCTAAATCTGGCCACTAATTAACCTCCAATCAGGGTTTTGGCTAATTTCCACCCAAAACATACAATTTGGCCTAAAAACACTAAAATATGCTAAATGATATCAAATTGACATATTCAAGTGCCATATTTGGCCAAGGTATACCTAAATGGGGCAATGCAATTCATGAGCTAGCTAACTTTGATTACATTAATTAGAGTCAAAATGTTAATTTTGTACGTAGGTGCTCTAGATTACTCTTTCCTATCAAATCTCTTACATGATACACATGCCTTTGTTATTTTATATTGGTAAGATCCTAAATGGGAATACGGTTCCAATGTATCTAACATCACCTTGCAATTCTAATCTATTCAAATTTTAGACCAATAATAAGACATTCTAATCAATTTGAGTAATTTGTGCACAAAGTGATTAAACATGCTTAAGAGCTAATTAACCAAAATCAAGGCATAATTAATAATTCCATGTAAACTTGTTGAAAAATTATTTTTAAGAATTAATATTGAATATCTACATCATCATGTGACCTCATTTATTAGGAAGACAACTATCAGGAATAAATATTGAATATCCAAATGCCAGAAATATCAGGATTCATGCCCTCCATGCCTCTTAATTTCCCCTTCTTCCAATGTCATGATAAGGATAATTATAAACTTAATTCCAAAAATTGAATTAATCCTCAACCACACATCTCAATCTCAAGATGGATGGTTTAGTTTGATTCTAGACATTCTTAAAAATCTATAAATAGAGAGGTGATGAATGTCATTTCTAATCTATTTGTTGAAAAGTTATTATGCTCAAATATATTCAAGAAGCTTCATTAAATTAGTGTTACCATTCCAAATTGATTCCAATTCAAGACAAGCCATAAGCCAAAGGTTCCAAGAAGAGATGAAGGTATCCAAGCCTCCATTGATGAGTACTTCATGAGCACAAACCAAGCAAACCACTATAACAAGCATTTTAGAGCATCCAAAGAAGGTAAAAGATGATTTATTTTACATTTTAGTTATGTGTTTTATTCATGTTTGTTAACTAAGCTCTCCCTAGTGTCTAGACCTAGAGATGTTATGCTAGTTATTGTATTTATTTCATTTTTATTTCATTTTAAAATTAACACCATACTAACCATACTCTCTTGAGTCAAATTCCTAGATTCACATCCCTTGTCACATTGTTTCCTTGTCATATCAAACACACAAGCACATATCTTATAGACCACTCACCAAGCATCTTCACTAGATGTACCTTGACTTTAATGACATCAACCTTGACCTAAAATGACATCAATATTGACATAAATGACAACACTTATCAATAAACTCCCCTTTGTCATTGATGGCAAAACATTCTTTAATGTGATCACTCTCATCTCTCTAGTTTGGTCAATCTCCCTTCTTAGACTTTCTCCCCCTTTGACATTAATGACAAAAGTCTTCCACAAACTACTATATATAATAACAATATCTTTGAAAAAGGAGTTTAACACAAAGAATATGAAAAATTATATCAACATGATCCCCCTTACTCCATGCATAACTCCTTTAAATAAACTCAGATTACAAGACCACTTCTCAACATAGATCAATCTCAGTCAACAACCTAAATAGCTCTCCATCAAACCAAGCATCCACCACACTTTTTCTAACTTAAAATTTTCTCCATAAAGCTTAATGGACTCACCTCTTTTCATAGATAACTAAAATAATACAAGTTTAGTACATTCCTATATCTATACACTCTCACAAGTTTAAATAACATTCAATATCCTTTTAGGCTTTATTGGAACTATAGGATAGACCTCTACATTAACCATTTGATCATCAATATGATAAGATAAAAAACATTCCTAACTTTATTTATCATTTGAGTTATAGTCTACCATAGTAAATAGTGCATTTAAGCTTGTAGACTAATCATGACTAACTTTAATTGTCTTTATTTTCTACGCATTCATTTGCCTTCTCTCTTATACTCTAGGGATTCAAAACTCTTTTTTTGAATTTATGACCTTTTAACTCTATTATGATATAATATTTCAATGTGTCCCATATTATGGAAGCTATATAAAATAATCTCATACATATCTCTTGATTGATGTGACTATGACTCCTTCCATAGTCCTATGAATACTCATTTTTGGACTGTCTTCTACACTCTCTTGCTTTATGACCAAACTGGCTGCATATAAAATAGTAACCATTGAATGAATTAACATACCTCAT
This sequence comes from Torreya grandis, assembly GCA_037957365.1. Classification (NCBI taxonomy): domain Eukaryota; kingdom Viridiplantae; phylum Streptophyta; class Pinopsida; order Cupressales; family Taxaceae; genus Torreya; species Torreya grandis. The sequence goes on along the minus strand of JARHVA010000935.1, from coordinate 1,420,098 downwards.
AACATTAGGCTATCTAATTAGTCTATTTATATCAACTTTATTATCTTCAATATCCTTCTCCTTAACTTGAACTACCTACTTTTGGTATTCTTTTAAACCAAGACCTATCTTATCACTTATAGAATTTTGAATACTTAAGATGTCATCTAGAGCCTTAGTGCTATTTTCAAAATTTATAAAGGTCTTAACCTTGAGAAATTCTTGATCCAACTAAACTTTCAAGGATTCCACTTCAATTTCATACCCAGTGCATTCTTCCTCTTTAGCTTTAAAGCTAGTAGTGACTATCTCCATTTGTGTTTCAATCTGATTGATGATCTCATCATACTCAATCTCTCCTCAAACAGACCAATATACTCTTCATATTACTTAAATAATGACATTAATTGGTTATTCTTTCTTATTTTTAATTTTAAATCCTTTAAGGCACTTACCAATTCTCCCTCAAGGTTCACTTTAGCTTCTTCTTCATTTGATTCTACATCAACCATAAGGCCTTTCCCATTTGAGCAACCCTCATTGTCTAAAATTATGTCCATGAATAAGGTTTTATTATTTCCATGTTTAGGTTCATTACTAATATCATTACTATTAGATGTACTTGTGTCACTTATATCAGATGAGTTATCTTCTTTGGTATACAAACTTTTCTTATTTTTGAATGACCCTTTCCTACCTTAATTCTTGATAAACTCTCTCTTTTTCTTGTTAATATTATAAACTTGTTGATATTTTTGTACCAAAAATGTCAAAACATCTAGTACCCTAAGGGAAACCAATTATGTTTTTTAAAAGCCTTAAAGTGACCTAGATACCCTTTTCTCAACCCAAGTAGAAACTAGAGATTTGGGTGCAATTTGGAACTTGCAAACTTGAAAATTACATCCCAAATTTTACTCCCTAATTTAATAATACCTATAATAAATTGTAATTTGGAATGTAATTTTCAACTCAAAAAATTATGAATTACATCTCAACCTCCCCTTCCCACATACCCCATTACTCTTGAAAACTAAAATTTCACTCATAATTTATAAATTAAAAATTTACAAATTACAAACAAAGCTTCACTTTCTACCAGACACAATTCCCATAGGAATGGGGACTTGAGTTACAATTTGTAACTTGAAAAATTGCAAACTGAAATTGAACCTATGCTTCTCGTGCATCTAACTCTCATTAAAAACAAGAACTCTGGTTACAATTTGTAACTTACAAAGTTGAAAATTGTAACTTGAGTCTCGCTTTCCATCAACCATAATTCTTATAGAAACCAAAAATTTGGTTTTAATTTTAAAATTGTAAAGTTGAAAATTACACCTCAAGTTATGCTTTCCCATTTATAATACACCAAGCCACCTAACAGAAAGTGGAGGTCTAAGTGCAAAATGTAATTTTTTGAAATTATAAAACTTCTTCATGACTCTGAAACTCTCACCATTTCTCCCAACCATTAACCTAAAGGAATTAAATGTAGGCTTATATTAATGAAATTAGTGTTTTTTTGTGAAATCATTATTTAATTTTCAAATTTAGAAATTGGAGCTTTGTGACAAGTAACCCTCACTAAGCCATGGCCCATCAACATCAAGGAATGCCATACCTCACCAAGACAAACCTGAACCACAACAAAATTTTGCTAGGCTCTACCAATATTACTCTATTTCCTTATAAATTTTCCATCCATCATTTTTACTATCAAGGAAAAATTGATTTCATGTCTTTTTCTTATTTCATAGTGAATCTATGGATTATTTCTTTGCTTGATATCTATAGGTTTCTTTTTTTACTACTTGTGTTGTCTTAGGATTGTCTATATTTCTCAATTTCTTGTCAATTATTTTCAATATTTTTTATATCTTGTGAGAAATATAGGGTTTGAAAAAAACTAGTATAATATTCCCTTGAATATTCCCTACATATTCCTCATGGACATTACACTTGTGATAGAAACTCCAAAAATTGTAGACTTCGCACCTACATTTGCTACTATGACTCCACAAATAATCCTATTGCATTTATAACTCTAAATGCCCATCAAAGATTTTACTTGCAATAATAATCTTGAAACCCATTGAAAGTTTTTTCATACATTGCAAGTGTGTTTTAAAACTGCAAAACCCATTGGACATTTTTCTTACAAAAGTAACTTCAAAGCCTATCAAATATTTTACTAACAATTATAACCCTAAATCATTCCAAATCTACATTTGATTTCCCCACATTATATTCCCCATAACCTATGTCTAGAAAAAAAATAAACTTCAAACCTAAGGGAATTATTGTCCCACTTAGCTTAGAATCTAAAACCAATGAAATCATATACAAAAATCCAGGTCACATAGACCTAGCAAATTTATGGATAAAGGTAAATGTTGAATTCAAAACTGATTAGATTCAAAGCATTTATGATTGTGGACTACCCTAGGCAACAACCTTCCCCTTATTATTTCAAATCCCTAAGCTTGTGCTCACATTAGTGAATCACTATGATGTAAAGAAAGGATAAGTATTGAATGACAAGGGAGAAATGATTCTGAACCTAGACCCCAACTTCATCGACTCAGTGTTCTTGATTTTAGAGTATGAGAGTTATTTCAATATAACTCCTGACCCATCCAAAAAGTTTTATTAGGATAATAACACTAGATGCCTAAGGGTCCTCAATAGACAATAACTAAAGTTCTCTAGGCCTACATTTACAATATTTCCTAAAACCTTGGCAATGATAGACTTTAAGGAGGAAGTGGGTGACACAATCATACTATTTCATAGTGTCATTGGGAACCTAGATGATAAGAACTTTTAGGATTGGATGTACCAATACATATGGGTAATTCACCAAAATAAGTAGTACATCTACTAGGCCTATTTAATAAGTGAATCCATCCATAAAAAAATGGTGGAAGTCCAAAATATAGGGAAGTTTTATATGACTTCATATCTAGTCTACATACTAGCAAAGGGAAGGGCTTTCCCAAGGTTGAACACAGTGCCTAACCAAGTCAACAAGGTCTTCAATTACTACCCTGACCTCACCCTTGAGGCAAGTAAACAACATTTTATAATGGTAAATGATGCATTCATGTACTGCATCATTATTATGTTTGATAAAGAGATAGAAAAGAGGAGAGTCTCTAATGTTACTTCTTTTAAGATCACAAGCTGGGGATCATATTTCTTTCAATTACTAACATGATCATACATTAGAGTAAGAGGATTTAATGGCTATTTTTACACCCTCCCAAGGTATGCAAGTGATAAATAGGCTTTAATAGAACTTGTGAGGTATCTTGTAGAGACTCACAAATTATTATCATGCAAACATAAGGTAGGAATCCATTTCCCCATTAGCATATGGAGGTATACATGCCTCTACCTATCTAAATCCAAGTGTGTAGATGTTAAGATGACATAGATGACCTTAAGATATCTCAATGTAAGGCCATTTTTTGATGTGAATAGAAGCATTACTATTATATTAGGGATCATAACATATTTCCATGTTCCTTATTATGAATATTATTGGGAAGACATTCAAGATGAAGAGGAAGTGAGAATGAAAGATTATTCCAAGATGACCTTAGAGTAGATCAAATATTATAACATGGTACTAGTCCCTAAGGACTTAAATCAATGATTAATCTCCATTGGAAAGGGTTTACTATGACAATAAGCTCTTTGCTCAACCTCTTCCATCAATTAGGTGGTCCATACTTGAGTCCTTTTAATTAATGTATAGGACCAACAATGAAATAAATAGGATAATCAACTAGCTAAGGAGAAAAGGGGTCAAGGTGACCAAGGAAAATTTGAGAATTACTGATAAGTTAATGGTATCACATAAGACAAAATGGAAATAAAAGGTTAAAAGAGGTCAATTTAGTATCCAAGGAGAAGTAGCAGATCAACCAATACTATTTTTAGCTAAAGATACAGCTACTAAAAAATCACAAATAGTTTCTCCTCTTATCTCTATCATTTCACCGTTATAATACCTCCTCCTTTTCCACTCCACCATCACCTCAAAAAATTATCCCCTTCATTTCCACTATCTCACCTATGTCAATTACACCATTATCTATATCCTAATCAACACAATTAGATACTTAAGATTCACTTTCATTCCCCTCTTCTAGAATTCCTTCCATCTCATCCCTAATAACCACCTTCACTCCATTAATCACTAAAACCACACAACAATACATGGTTTTGGATTCAATCATCTTGACTACAATCCCACTATCCATGTCAACCACTTGGATTTCTATTTCTTCATTTTTGTCTCCCATCACTTTACCCATTTCATAAAACTTGAGTATCCCCACCACCATGATTCATTCATTCACAGATCTAGATTCCATAGTCCCACAAGTTACCCTTTTTTGGATTCCTATGCCTACCCCTCCACCTGTGTCACTTCCATCTCCCACACCAATGTTAAGCACATCCATTTCCACTACACCCATTTCTTCCATTTCCACTACACCCATTTCTTCCATTTCCACTGCACCTATTTTTTCCATTTCCATAATAACCCAAACCTACACTAAGGAGGTAGAGACAAAGGATATCATTAATAAAACTATGTCTACATAACCCACATATGGGGATGATATTTATAAAACATTATTCAATGATTCAATGGCCATATTAGTAATACATACAAAATTCATCACCATAACCACCAATATAACAACTTTAGCTATAAATTCATAGTTGATAGTGCTAGGATAATAAGATGCCACTCCAAGCTAGCTAGTGTAATCATTGAAGAAGAAATGGAAATAAATGATGTCCTATATCATACTAGATTTTGGCCTTATAGAGGCATCAAATAAATCAAATTTAACTCCAATAACTATATCCAAAATATTATATGATTCAGTAGGTTATAAATATGTAAAAATTGTAGTCCCCCAACCAGACATAAAAAGAAGATCTAGTTATGGGGGATTACCAGATATCCAAAGTGCACCTATGTCATCCTAAAATATATGGATTGAAATATGATGTTAAAACAATAATTAACACTCTTTTCAAGAATATGGATAGTGATAAGGTCATAAATGATGAATTGAAGAATAAATTTGAATAGTTGATAGCTACATAGAGGAAATTAATTGAGTCCATAACCCAACAAACATAATCTATTACTTAGTTCTTCAACAAGGAAACACTTGAAGTTGTAAGAGATATGATAAATATGTGAAGGGATATAAAGGATTGGTCTAAGGAGATTGTCACAAAGGGAAATAGAGTGATTGAGTTATAAATGGACTACTACAAAAATCTAAAAGATGATCAGGTAACTTTGAAGGCATCAATAAGTAAATACAAGGAAGAGATAGAAAGGTTAAACCTATTCTTCCAAAAATTTAAAGCTATTGACATGATTAAAACCAATACCCTAATTATAGAGAAAATATTGAAAAATAATGCAGAGCATGAGGAATTGGATAGGGAAGCTAATTTTAAAATAATAATACTCACAAAGAGTATTAAAAAAAGGTAAGTATACATATGATAAGGTTGTGTGTGTGTGTGTGTGTGTGTGTGTGTGTGTGTGTGTGTGTGTGTGTGTGTGTGTGTGTGTGTGTGTGTGTGTGTGTGTGTGTGTAATATATGACACTGAACATTGACTTAATAAATTATCATATGAAGAAACATATCATCAAGACCAAATCCTTTTAGTATAGGAAGTTCAAGACAAGTTCAAAGGAGTGGTCAAGAGAAAGTTAGCATAGAATACAACATTTAACTTGAGTTCCATCCACACATTTATAAGGTATTATAATACATTATATCAGATGGGGAAAGACACTTAAGTATATAGGGCTGCATAAAGGGAACTCTTTGACACAATTGTATAATGTGAGATAAGCAACTGTATTCAATTGGTCCTGAGGAAGATCATATCCTAGAGATCTTCAAAAGCTTTGATGCTTGAATTGAGAAGATGCAGACAAAGAAAGACACAAAATTCTAAGGTTATGATTTTAGATTAATTTTTTCAACCAAATACATTCTATATATTACATTTCTTTGTTTTAAAAAGAACATTGTAAAGTTGTAGGTTGCAAATTGCAACTATCATTTTGGCATCTCTTTTTGAGAAAGAGCCACTTGTAATTTTTAAGTATCTTTTTAGTTGGTTAAACAGTTGTAAAAATCAAACTTGTAAATTTCACCTTTCTTTTTGACAAAGTCTAAGTTGCTTACTTGTAAAAAACTCATGTTGTAAACTACATTTCCAATTTTGTCAAAGTTGGATGACTTAAGAAGTTTTAAAATTCCCAATTAAAAAATACAAGTTAGGTTTTGCAAGAAATAACATAAAATATCTTAGATCTTTAAACTTTATAAGTGTCAGTTCATTTTTTGGCATGTCATTACATGGAAAAGATAAAAATAGATAAATTTAAGGAAGATGTTGCATGAAGATTCAAAAGGATTTATCCATGCCTCTAGCACTTGTGAAAGTACCCAATAGTTGTATGATCCTTATTCCAATGATTTACCTTGATAAAGATGCCATTCTAGATTGAATATCATGCCCTTTGCATGATTTTTTCTGATTTTTATTACTCTTTAAATGGGCATAGAGTATTGATAACTACCCCTCTTCTAAGAGATTATTTTGTATAAGTATGGGTACCATGGCATAGACCATTTATCTTTTTACCATTAGAGAAATTATTTTTCATTTTTCACAATTGATATACATGATATAACTTGGAGAATGATAATAGATTGAAGTTTTTCCTTCCTTGTCTATTTTATATTTGTTTATGTAAGGCTATTTGTCAAATTTTTGAATTATTTCATTCTTATTTTAGTCACAAAAATTTCATCTATTGTATTATTTTTCCCTTTTGAAAAGGTTATTCAATTAAAATAAAGAATCGTATTCCTTATATGATATATGCCCAAATATTACCTTTGGTTTCATATTTGCATGAGATTGTGCTCAAATATACTTTAGTATATTTATTATTCTTTTGTGTTCATACAAATCAAGGATTAAAATCTACTATAAATATTTGTTACAATCACCATTTCTAGTTTTTAAAAATTCATTTATAAAACTCTTTTCCTCATAGTTTAAACCCTAGTTTAGGAGCAAGATCACTAAGAAGTGAAATTTCTACATGAACTTGTAATATATTAGTTGCACTAAACATAGTGAAAAGAGGACAACCTTCTTTGGAGGTTCACTTGATTATCTAAGGTCCCATAGTTTGGAGGTGATCCCATTGTATCATTAGATTTCCCATAGTTTGCAACACATACCACACATCATGATACAACACAAAGATGGGTACAAAATATATGTGATAACAACTTTTGGGATGCCTGGTCAGACCTAAAAATTATTACTAATAAATTGGTGTTATTCTCAAAAAAGCATTATACACATTCCAAAATCAACTGGTGACTCTACTAGCTTATAGATTCAAGAAATCTAGGTTTACGTATGTGAAAGATACAAACAAGATCATCTACTGAAGGTAACAAAGCTAACTGGCAAGAGTTGTCATTTCCATATAAAAATAAATCAAGATTAGTTGTAACTTACACTAGAGTATATCCTTCAAATCTATTTACATCTCCTACAAATACCCATAGTAGTTTCATACCTCCCACTATGGCCTTTAGAAATCAAAATTTTGTAGCATTCAATGGAGGCATCCTACTTTAGTTGGCCCAGTATGATGATATACCCACCTCATCTCTGAAAATCCTTTTGTATTTTACTGGTGAAACCTCCACTACTCCCATGGAACATATATAGGACATTACTAATATTTGTTTAGTTCAAAATAGAGTATAAGAAAATGTTACAATCAGACTTCTTATCTCCTCATTTAAGGGTAAAGGCTTACAATGATATAGGGGTTTGATTACAAATTACATTTATGTTTTGTATAACTTATGAACTACATTAGGTAAGTAATTTGAAGATAAGAGTGACCACCTCTCCCTAGTTGAACAACTAACTACTATTCAATGAGCTCCTCATGAGTTCATGAGCGATTTAAAATTTCACTTTCAAAAGACATGGAATAGAATTCTAGTGTTAGTCAAGGCAATTCAAAATAATTATTTCATATATTACTTAAGATCTTTAAATATTGATATAGTTATTATGATTCAATCAATGGCTAGCACCACACTTCCTAATTCCTATGAAATTGCAATACAAGTAGAAAAATGCCTAATTCAAGCTAAAAAAATTGTCCCATGGCCTCCAATGCCTCTATTTCTAGAATTTCCTCCTCCATAACCTATAGTTTCCCTAATTCCCACCACAAGTAAAACACCAAATTTAAATAGTAATCCTATAGATGAATTATATGAAGGTAAGTCACTTCTTAAAAGCTTTAATAATGAGTTGGTAGCAATAAAAAGGTAGAAATCCTAGAACTACAAGCCTTATCAGTAATCTAAGAAAACATACCAACACAATAGGAAAATATACCAAGGCAATTTACAGTCATTAAATTCAAAATATGCAAGAAAAAACTTTGAATATATATGCTCTACATGTACTAGGTACTTCCAAATCTATTTTACCTATTCAAAATAACCTAACTCAAGAGTACGAGTGGTGTTACCCTTGTGCCTAACCACATAAACAAAATGTTTATCCTAATGGTGTCATTAGTTAAGACTTGATGGTTTAAATCATATTAGACACTCAAGAAAAATAAGAAGAAGCTACACAAGATCTTTCTTAGATTGAAAATACTCTTATGAACTAGCAAGAGGAGGATTATTATGGTGTAAATCAAGAGTAAGCACTAATCAATGGTGGTAGTTTAGTAGAAATAAATACATGCTCTAAGAAGAGGGAAATTAAAATTGATCAACCCCTAGGATGGAATAAGTTGTAACTTCTAAATCTATACAAGAATATGTAAAAGGCAACATAGTACAAAGGACACCCAATGTGTCAATGGGCTAGTCAAAATCAAAATTGTTGACCCTAATTCTCATGAAAGAAGACATAGATCCCACAAAGGCACCAATGAAGGTTGGTAACACTCCCTTCAATATTGTTAAATAAATGAATAAAACTAATTTGAATATCACCGTATGGGAAGAACTATCTATTCTAGCATATAGGGACTTGCTATAGGAAGATTTGAAAAGCTTCCAAATAATAGACAAAGTTCTAACTAATGGACCTACTGATGTAATTAATTTGTGTTAGCCAAAAATTGACACCAGAACAAGTAGAAATGGTAAACCTTGCCTTTTTTAACTTTAAATCATAGTGGGGAAACATCTCATCCAAAACTACATTTTATATTTAAGGGCTAGTAGTTTTGTTATACCCAATAAAATAATTGATGCTCTTGGTATTAATTATAAACTTATCATGAAAGGTGTGGTGTAATTGGATGGGATTGCTATTCAAATAGTCAAGACTATAAAAGGTTTAAACCTTACCATTCATACATGTCCAAGCTTGTCAATTTCCCAATATATCTTAGTTATTGATCTCCCCCTATATTTCTATCTAAATTATTTGAGACTTCACTACAAAAAATGGGAGGGTATCTATATGTTGACTGGTCCCACATATTTCTTAGGATGAGATATGGAACGAGAGTAACAATAAGAGATGAGCCAATCACTAAAGACCATATTGATCCATACATTCTTATCATTATGGATATGAATTTCATATTACAAGATCAATAGGAGGAGTTTGATCATGAAGTTGCAACACCTATGGAAGATATCCTAGGAACTCATCTAGATGAATGGGGATCAAGTCTCCAATTTGATCCTTATAACTATGTACAAGAAACCAGGTTGGGTAATATTGCATCCATGAAAATGATACAATTATTTTGAATCTTGTAAAACCATATAAATATCTCCAAAGAATGTGGAAATTTTTATTTTATGGATCTAGAAGCAAGAGTGGTGCGGGTGTAAGTATTATTTTTATCTCTCCATTAAAAGAGAGTTATTTCTATTCTTTAAGACTTCATTTCAGCTACACTAACAATGTAGCTAAATATGAAGCATTGATTTGAGGTCTCCCATTGGCTTAGGAAAGAGGGATACAATCAGTACATTTATTTGGTGATAGTGATTTGATTATTCACCAATATCCAAAATCATAAACAATAATAACTTGTTGACATCTTACAAACATAGGGTTTAGGACATGTTAGAAGACTTTACCACTTTAAACATTCAAGTGGTACCAAGAGCACATAATAAATATGTTGATCATATGGCCTTAGTAGGATCCCAATATAACCTTACTAAAGAAATAAAGAAGAAAAATAACTATCATATAAAGTTGATAGTCAGTCCATATGTTCCTGATAATACAACCAACTGGCAAGTGTTTGACAGGGATCAACAAATTGTGAATTTTTTGAGAGAGGAATCTGAATTATATGATAAAAAATAGTAAATAATCCAAGATCAATACAAAGATCAAATAATTTAGTTTAATACAAACAAATTACCCATGATAATTTTTACTTTAGAGAGTATCTTCAACTTTGATGATCAGTTGAAAGGTGAAAATAAGAATATCATAGTCAATGAAGAAAACTATGAGATGGTAGTCATTTCAAAAGGTAAAATATTGAATATTGGAAACATATTATTGGATATTTATGTTTTACCCTAGCTAAATAAAGGATTGCTTAGTTCCTCTTACTTAAACCTAGTCCAAGATGGGAATGACCCTAGGTTATGGGTTACCTAATTTTGGGTCAGACCTCTAGGGTTTTTAATGAGGCTAGCTCCTTAAATATGAAAATTTGAATCTCTTTTCCTAAAAATTAATCTAATGGGATGAAAAGGGGGATAAAATACATGAATTAAAACCTACTCTAAGTGGTGATTCACCAAATTTTTAATGATTCACTCTTAGCTTAGACATTTTCATGACTACTAATGAATCCAATGGCGACAAGAATAGATTAGATTCAATAACAAGGTTTCAAACATGAGTATTTTGTATGAAGGTTGAAAAGAGACATAAAAATTAAAATATAAAAAGAGATAGGTCTATGAAAGACACTATGGACTTATGACACTTTATGAGAAACCTGACTGGCTAACACTTCATACAACCTATAAGAAACTAACAGTATAAAAGCAAGGTACATGGACACACAAGTGATGAATAAGTAACATACAATCTATAAATAAAAATATAATAAAATATAATTAGCATTAAAATAGAATCTAAAATTGTCCTCTATTGCTTAAAAATATTTTACAAAGTGATTTCAATAGAGGTTTGATATACCCAACCAAGGGATGAAAATCAAAACCTCAATGCCTACATTTATAGGAAGAAAGGAAATCTAAGAAGTGAAATTTTGGTGTTGAAGGGGTGATTAATGAGCTCAATTCCACTTTAAAATAGAATTTATAATTTACCTACATTTATTCTCTTAAAAACTCTTAATTGATCAAGGCCACCTAAAAAAATAGTTGCAACAGTCACACCATTCTTTCTCCAACTTCTCCCTGCATTGATGATCTTTTAAAAGATCTTAACTAATAAGGATCCATTTTATAACACACTCTTTACCATAAAATTTACCATATCATATATTTTGGACACATGTCATCATCTCATTTGATCTTATAAGTTTTCTTTCAATGGCAACCATTGATCCTAGATGTAGGCTTCATAGTTGAGACATTTGTTACCACCATGTGCTTTTTATGGATTTGTTATTAGCTTCATTTGGTTAGTGATATTTATCCATGTGGTGGCCTTGAATTCAATTTTATCTCTTTGAAATATGAACCATTGATTTCTTCTACTCAGTTAAACATGTGCTATTGATTTCAATCTATAAGATCAAACAAATATCATTGATCTCGTAACTCACCATTGTTATGACACTTGGTAGGAACTCATTTGTCCTTAGGATCCTTTGAATATTTGACCTCTTCTAACTATTTATATACTTTATTATGATGTATCATGTACCATTGATCTTAATTGGACCCATTGGATTTGTTAATTTACTATGCACCATTATATCTTTGTATGGGCATCGAAGATCTTTCCATTTGGAACATTTGAATTGTTGACCTCCGATCTCACTGTTGATCTTGATTGTAAGATCAAATGTGCTCTATTAGATCTCAAGGTCCCATTTACTTGAAATTTTATCTATGTGTCATTGATCTATGATTTGATCAAGTGAGATGTCAACACTTGGTGGTAGTACATTCACTAAGAGATCATTAAGGACTTTTTGAATCCAAAAGGATATCTTTTGGAGCTCAATTTTTATGTCCCCGAGCATGTCCAACACTACTAAATCATTTTTCAAAGCTTTTATGTTAATAAATAAAATATTCCAAGGCACCAAATTTTTAGATTAAAGACATGACACAAAATACATCCTTTTCATGTAATCTTTGACTGAAGGCTACTAAGACAAGATTGAAATATGACTATACAAGAAACTGACTAAACATGTCCTGAGTGCCTTCAACATGACTAACAAGAAAAATTTTAACATAGGCCATGACCCATTAATCTATAGGGTTGGCCAATTTATAGTTCTAGAAATTGGCCAACATTTATGGTGACTCATCTAGCTTGACCAACTTATTGGTCATGGAACCTATAATTTGATCAAGCTTACTCATAATGATTAGACAAGTGAAGTATTAATTACAAAAAGTATTTTTCACAAATCTTGGAAACACTATTAAATAATGAGACATACATAAATAGTAGGAAATCAACAAAAAACACACAATAAACAACTACCTAAACAACAAAAAAATAGAGTAATGTATAAGAGAACTTGGATGTAAAGATAGGTTGGCCTATCTACCTATGTACAAAGATCATGAGATAAACTAGTATCATAATTTAAGATACCTCCAATTTATATAGATAGGAAGGCTCTCTTCATTCAACTTAGAAAGATCAAATCTATTACTCTATTTGCAACCTGTGATAACATAAGGCCCACTCCAATGACTATCAAACTTGGAATGTTTTCCTAGTTTTGCATGGCCCTAATCCAAAGATTATATCACCTTATTATCATTAATTTTAGAAGTATTTATTTTTTAATGACCTATTTAATTGGTATTTATTGGACCACATGATGTGCATAGCAGTGTCCCTTGTCTCCTCTAGATATCTTAGTTCATTTAACCGTATTTGCATAACATCATCCTCTAGGAGCTTAAGTTGGTGTGCAAGCTCTAATGCAAGTAGTTCAAGAGAAATAGGAAGTTTTTTTTTTACCATAGATATAAAGGTATGGTTAGTGTCCAATATCTTTCTTAGGTGTTACTTTTTCTACCCATAGTCTGTAATCTAGTATGCCACTCCCTTTGACTATCCTCCATAATTATCTTGATAATCCTCAATAAGTTCTTATTTGTGGAATATCCTAGTCCATTAACCTATGGGTAATATTTATAGTATGAATTGATATAAATTCCATGTAAAATATCCCACTCAAAAACCTTGTTACTATTGAAAGATAATTCATTGTTAGAAATGATCATAGAAGGCACACCAAATCTAGTCACAAGGCTATCATAAAAGTCCAAAATAGAATTTTCATTAGATTCCTTGAGGGAAGTTAATTCAACCCATATTGTAAAGTATTATATAGCTATAATGATCCATTTATGTCCTTTAATTCAAGGGGGTGTATAATCCTTATGAAATATAATCCCCATTGCATGAAGGACTATTCTACTTGTATGGGCTACAAATAAAGGGCAACTAGTTTCTACTTGCCAATAAACATTACACATTTTGGGAATTTACATACCCAATAGTGTTCATATCTAAACATTGTGGGAAAAAATTACCTGGCTCTAATGATATTATAGGTTTCAGTATTGGTAGTGAAGTGCCCACCAGTTGGACCATCATGGAACTGTTTAAGTAGCTTGTATATTTGGCATGATTCCACACACCTCAAAAGCATGCATCCTATATCTGTCTTGAAAAGTAATCCATATATTAGTACATAAGTATACTTTTAAACCTAAATTTACTTATCTTGTCTCTATCTATCCGCATAGTACATTGACCTAACTCAATAAATTTGATTATTTATGTGTGCAACTGAAAGTTGTGTTATCTACAGCTACCTATTGGCTATTATGAACTACCAAAACTTAGTATTTACCTTATTTTACCTCTAATAAACGGTACTCACATAACCCTCTACCCATTAAAATCTTTGTGACTCTAATCTCATGTTCATACTCAATGCATTATATCACCCATCTAACTCTTTTTTCATTGAGGTCTCTGTTGAGTATAAACTCTTTAATACTTGGGTATACCACCATGAGTATTATCTTACTATTAGAGACCATGTGACTAAACTTATTCAAAACTCTCAATAATATAATAAAATGTTTTTATACAAATATATACCTCTTCATAACCCTCTAAGGCATGACTAAAGAAAGCAATAGGCTATCCAAACCTTGCTCATTCTACTGCATCAACATGATAGAGATTGCATCTAATGTAGAGAAGGCATACAAGTAGAATTTTTTGTTAAAATTAGGAATAAGAAGTGTAGGGGCATAAGATATGGCCTTATTTATGGCCTCAAAAATCCACTTACCTTATTTTTTCCATTTAAAATCCTTGTATTTTATTAACATGTGAATTAGAGGCTTGACCAGCTCTACAAAGCCAAGGATAAACCTTCTTATTGAATTAATCTTTCCCAAAAAACTCTACAAACCCTTATTGTTATTATGCAAGGGTAAGGATAAGATGGACACAAATATTTTAGGTTTTATGGAAAGACCATACTTTGACACTACATGACACATTAGCATGCCCTCATTAGCACTAAATATACATTTCTTAGGATTTAATGATACATCAAACTCTTTGTATCTTTAAAATACTAACCTTAGCTGAGGAATGTGATCATCTAGGTCCTATAAGAAAATAATTAAATCATACAGGTAGATGATCACCATGTCATCGATAAAACCTTCAAAGGCAACATCTATTACCCTCTAAAAATTTCCCCAGTATTGGATAGTCTAAAGGGCATTTTCATGTATGCATAAGTTCCCCACTTTGTGGTGAAGGCAGTCTTATGCCTATCTTCTTCCTTGACCATAATCCGATTATAACTACAATATCCATCAAGAAATGAGAATATCTAAAAACCTTCCACTTTTTGAAAAATTTGGTAGTGGGTAATGGTCTCTTAGGGACACCTTATTGAGTTACCTAAAATTAACACATAAATGTATTTCCCCATTCTTCTTCCTCACTGGTACATGGTTTGCCACCCATTAGGAATGTTTAATGGGGAATATTATCCTTGATTTAATCAACTTAAATAGCTCCCTTCTCATCAACTACTCCACTTTTGGATTGACATGCCTTTATTTTTTCCTAACTAGTTTTGTATTACTCTCTAGTTTAATGATATGATTTACAAGTTTAGGATTAAATCCCTTAAAATATTTGTATTCCCATGCAAATACAATAGATAATTATTGACATAAACTAACAAATTCAACTCTCTCTTCTACTATGTTGATCTTTCCTAACTTCAACCATTTACCTTTCAAGATCTTTATCCTTTCATATTATTCCTCCCTGGCTAAGATATATGCCTTGCCTCTTCTCACTTGGTCATATTCATTAAATATGAATTCCAATGTTACCTTCCCCTTAGGTAGCTTGTTATATATCAGCTACACTATATGATCATCATACTGATGTTAGAGTTTCTTTTGATTCTTGTGACAAAATTTTGCCTCTTGCATCAAAAAACATATAATTTAATCATCATTGTCAAGCACCTACAAACTCACCTCATTATCAATTATAACTAGCCTACATATGACCTTGACCTTATCTTGACTTTGGCTTCCTTTTACTCCTTCCACAATCACATACTGATCTCTAATGGTTGCAAGCTTATTTTTATGTTGATTTACCTCTCTTGGTATGGACTGTATATTGAATGCCAATAAGTCCTCTATGAGATCCCATACATAATGCTTATAATATTTCAAATGATGATATGCTTCTCAATTTTTTCATAATGAGATCACTATCAACCTTGACTTGAAGAAGTTTTACCCCTTTTCTTCTTGCATCTTGTAAACCATGTAGAAGGGCTTCATATTTTGTTGTGTTTGAAGTGTAATTGAATTGAAATCTTGTATTTGAATAGTAATTCTGATCCGAGGGTCAAACCAACATGACTTCAGCTCCACTACCATTATTTTACCTTGATCCATAAAATAATAAATTCCATAGACCATCTGCGTCTTGAGTGGTGCTAATTAAGTAAGGTACAATAACACCCTCCTCATGAATATAATACATCCCTAAATTTGCTTCTTAAATACTACTATAGGGATCAAATCCATGATTTTTAGTTTCCCATTCATCTAATTATAGGTCTAGAATGCCTTCAATATGGTCATAAGGCTCTTTTTAACTAGAATTTTCATCCTCATCAAATATGGTATAGTTAACATTTGCAAAGTTAGGCATATAGGGCTCTAGATGGAACCTAGAGATAGGTTATGACCTAATAGTGACCCTAATCCCATATTTGGTCCTAAAAACCATATATGACTAGTCAAAAGATAAATAACCCCTAATTTTTGTATTAAAGTCCCTAGATAGGCATAGGGAAAAATATGGGGGTAGGTCTACAACCATTACATCGTAAGTGATGACACAATTTGGGAAATATACCGATGTGATATTAAGATCTTTCAAGATACCTATTAGTTTAGTGGGGGAACCATCCAACTGGTGAATACCCTTTTCATTAAGTACATACCTAAGCTCAAGTTTACCTATTATGGATTTAGGCATAACTAAGGTTGAAGCACCAAAATTTATCATATAATTATGCACTAAATAGTCCCCTATGATAATTGACAAATAGAATGGAGGGGGCTTGATAACCTTAGGGGTATGAACAACATTATGAACTTGACTTTGAATAGGACCTTGAGTAGGAACTTGAATTTGACTAGGCTGACTACTATTTCTAAAAATAGTGTTCACCTTATCAGTAGTCTTGTTCACATAAGAAAGTTTGGACAACTCTTGTTAAAGGATATCTCTTGTCTTGGAATAGATAGAGCATCAAACATAGACATAGTGACATCATCCCTTTTCATATGATCCATAATATTGAAAGGAATATTAGTACCTTTAAACTACACTGTAGAAGTAAAAGTATCACTTGGAACTTGAGTGACGTGAGGAACAAAGGGAGACTTATATTGTTATGTATTATGTTTAGGTATTTTTTGAGTTACAAGAACTTTAACAACTATATTTGAAGTGGTAGGTTGCTGACTGACTTGTGGAGGTGTTGAAAAAGATTTAGGCTACCATAAATTATCATTTGACATCCTCCTCTTAGCTATTATATTGGATACAACTGGTTCATCTACCCTTTATGTAGTCTACCTCATGTTTACTATTATATGCTAAAATATATACTCCCTTTATTGAAATTTTATGCACATGGTGTCATCTAGTGCCTTACCCATGCTCTCTTGTTGTTGAATTTGACCTTTTGATGATGTCATGGTAGACATGTTATCTTAATTCATTATAGGGCCTTATGGTGGAGGAGGCATTGTGTCATGGCTTTGGAATGAAGGAACATGTTACAAAGTATGATCTTGATACATTTCTCCACTTGTATCCATTACCATATTATTAGACTACCCTCGTGATTGCCATTGACCCTCTTATGCAAGGTTATTTTGTGTGGGGACCAAGGCTCTTGAGCTACTTGTAGATGTAGGATTTTAGCTATTATGGGATCTACCTTGAGTAATTTGGCCTTGGGATTGTTGATTTGATGGATAAGGGGGTCTATTTTAGGATTGAGTAGGGTATTGGGCTTATAATGGACCTTGGTATAGCCTATATGAAGTATGTTTTTGTCTCTTTATATCCACTAGCTTATTATTTTATGCTTTCAAAAAGTTCTCAATATTTGCAAATTTGTCCACTTGACTATCATCAAGTTGATCTTGATTTCTTAGAGTGGGAAATGGATCAATGGTAGGTGGTGTTGGCTTAAGCTTAGGAAAAAGTGGAATGAGAAGTCTTGGCATGAGTTTCCTTACTTGTATCAAATAGTATTTTACCCTTATAAATATCTCATAAGCCTCAAGCAGAGTTTTCCCACCCATAGATTGGATCATGACTATAATGTTTGAATTTAATGTTTGTAAATAGTAAATAAATTCATAATTTGGTGTGGGATTAATGATGATAGGGATCCTATCCCAATTTTTTTTGAATATATAAATAAATCAACCATATATTCTTGGGATGCCATCTTGATTGAGGTGAGTTGTTCAACAACTGATACATGGTCACTTCTATCCTCAAAATGCTTACATAGGAACTTTTCAAACTCATGCCAAGTTTTTATTAAGGTATGACTTAGACCTTTATACAATTTTATGGATTTTCCTTTTAAGGATGTGGATAGTAGTCTCAAGGATATATTCTCTTGCATAATGTTATGCACTGAGAAAAGGTTTATAATGTTAGCTATGTGCTCTATAGGAGTCGTAGGGTTTTCTATTGTATAGTATGGTAGACTCTTCAAAGACGAAATAAAGTTATCATCATGTTGTTGAAATTTAAGAGGGTTTCCACCATTAAAGGGTAAAAAATCTTATAATCTAGGCCTTTCCATTTACATTTATTTTGGTGGACTTTTAGTAGATTGAATATGGGCAAAATTTGTAGATTTTTGAGATGTGGGATAATTAAGGGGTGCTAGGTTGGGTTTTCAACTGGTACCCTTTTCCTCCTTTCAATATCCAAAGGATATTCAATGAACTAAACTTTTTTACCTTTTGAGGTAGACTTGGTAGAGATTTGGTGCATGAATTTTCCCTCTAATCTATTGATGACTACTCTAAGACTTTCAAATGTTCTCCCACATTGTTAATATATCCCAGGATGATCTCTAGATGCCTAGATTAAAGTCCCATCACGTGCACTAGAACTATTGGAGACTTAGGTTTCACCCTAGTTGAGAAAAATATTATTCAAGTCCTCTTACTCAAACCTAGTCTAACATGAGAATGACCCTAGGTTGGGGTTACCTAATTTTGGATCAGACATCTAGGGTTTTTAATGAGGTGAGTACCTAAGACATGAAAATTTGAATCTATTTTCCTAAAAATTAATCTATTGGGATGAAAATGGGAAGAAAATACATGAATGAAAACCTACTCTACATGGCAATGCACTAAATTTTCAATGATTCACTCTTAGATTAGACACATTGATGACTACTAATGAATCTAATGGAGATAAGAATCAATTAAATTTAATAACAAGGTTAAAAACATGAGTATTTTATATAAATTTTGAAAAGAGACCTAAAACTTGAAGGATATAAATGGATAGGTCTATGCAAGACACTTTGGACTTATGACACTTCAAGAAAAACATTACTAGCTAACACTTCACACAACCTATAAGAGACTAATAGTCTTAAAACAAGGTACATGAAAGACACATAGGTGATGAATAAGAAACATAAAATATAAATAAAACTCCAATAAATTACACTTAACATTCAAATAGAATATGAAATCATCTAATATTTCTTTAAAAGAGTTTACAAAGTGATTTTATCAGAGGTTTGTTGTACCTAGTCAAGGGATGAAAATTAAGATCTCAATTCCTACATTTATAGGAAGAAATAAAAGCCAAGGAGAGAAATTTTGGTGTTTAAGGGGTCATTAATGAGCTCAACTACACTCAAAACAATAGTTAAAAATTCCCTATGTTTATGCTCTTTGAAAACTCTTAATTGATCAAGGCCACCTCAAAAAATAGTTGAAATAGTCACACTATTCCTTCTCCCACTTCCCCCTACATTAATGATATTTTAAAATATCTTAACTAATTAAGATCATTATATAAAACACTCTTTAATATCATCTTTAACATAATTTATATTTTGGACATGTATCACCATCTCATTTACTCTTAGAAGTTTGTTTTCAACATCGAACACTGATCCTTGACCTGGGCTTCATAGATTAAGACACTTGTCACCATAGTGTGCTTTCTATAGATTCACTATCATATTCATCTAATTAGTGATATTTAACCACATGGTATCTCACATTTAATCTAATATTTTTGACTTATGAACCATTGATTTTTTTTAAAGTTAAAAATGTGTTATTGATCTTAGTTAGTAATATCAAATACACACCATTGATCTCATAACTCACAAGAGTTATGAAAATTAGAAAGAACTCATTCATATTTATAATCCTTTGAATCTTTGACCTTTTCTCACCATCGGCATACCTTGTTATGATGGATCATGCGCCATTGATCTTAGTTCCACCCACTAGCTTTGTCAGTTCACCACGTGTCATTAGATATTTGTATGGGCACCTAAGACATTTCCATTTAAAACATTTGAATTGTTGACCTCCAAGCTCACCATTAATCTTTATTGAAATATCAAATGCACTCTATTATATCTTAATGGTCCCACTAACTTGATATTCCATCTACGTGTTATTGATGTATGATCTGATCAAGCAAGATGTCAACACCTGGTGGTAGCGTATTTATTAAGAGATCATTAAGGATTTTTTGAATCCAAATGGATATCTTTTAGATCTAAATTTTGACATCCTAGGGCATTTCCTACACTACTAAATCATTTTTCAATTATTTTATCTTAAGATATAAAATGCATCAAGGCACCAAATTTGTAGAGTAAATACATAACATGAAATGCATCCTTTTCATGTAATCTTTCACTAAAGGATGTTAAGACAAGATTAAAATATGACTATATAATAAACTAACTAAACATGTATTGAGTTCCTTCAACATGAATAACAAGTAAATTTTGAACATAGGACATGACCCCTTAAACTATAGGATTAGCCAAATCACAGTTCTATAAATTGACCAACAAATATGGAATGTTTTTGAAAAATAAGATTTTATTGAGTCGTGTGAAGACTTTGATGATAATTTTACTTGGATTTATAAATATCTAAGGGGGTTTTACCCTATCTTATCAAAACACACAATATAGCTTAACCTAAATACCAAGCTTGTTAGACAAAAATAGAGACCAATCAATCCAAAAATAGAACCCTTGATGAAGAGTGAGTTGTCAAAACTGATAGAGGCTAATATTATTTTCCTTATCAAACACTCATCCTAGGTTGCTAACTTGGTCTCTAAAAGGAAAAAGAATGGTGAAAATAGGTTGTTTAGATTTTAGGGACCTAAACAAAGAATCCTTAAAGGATCATTATCCCCTTACACCCATGAAGTGAATTCTTCAAACTATATCAAGATCTAAAAGGTTTTCCCTTCTAGATAGTTATTCTCGATATAACAAAATCCTAGTGGAGGAATTAGATTGGTTCAAGACTTATTTCACTAAAAAATGGGGCATATATACATAAAAAAATATTCCTTTTGGTCTAACTAATATTGGAGCTACATTTTAAAGAGCCATGGATATGGATTTTAAAGGTTTGGTAAATAAGATGATCCTAATATACCTAGATGACATCACTATTTATTCAAAACATGTCGATGCACACCTAGATTACCTTAAGAAAGTTTTTGAAAGGTGCAGAGAGTTTGGAGTTTCTCTCAATCCACAAAAGTGCATTTTCACTATTTATGAAGGGAAACTACTAGGATACATCTTTTTAAAATAGGGTTTTACAATAGACCCAAAGAGAATAAGTGTCATATCTTCACTATCACTTCCAAACCATAAATAGGGGTTACAAATTTTTCTATGAAAGATCAAATTTATAAGAAGGTTCATTCTAAATTTTGCCTCTATGGATAAGCTCCTTACTCTTATGTTTAAGAAGGGTATCATTTTTAGCTAGACATAAGAAGGAAAAGATAGTTTTGGAGCCATCAATTAGGCTATTTCACAATCTCCGACCCTAGTCAACCCCAACTATAATAATAATTTCATTCTCTATGATTTTGGAGGGGAAGGTACCATATCAAATATTCTAACCAAATGTAATAAAGAATAGTTAGAACAACCAATATCTTTCTTTATTCAATCCTTAAAGGATTATGAGGAAATGTATAGTTTCATGGAGAAATAAGTATATGATGTATTAAAATATCTCAAAACGTTTAGGAATATGATATATAGTAATGAAATTACTCTAATGTTTAGTCACTAAAGCATCTAAGAGTTCTTTCTAAGTTAGGAAATAAACAAAAAAAATCAGGATGGATCATAAAAGTCATGGAATAGGAAATGAACATAAAAAATGCAAAGCTTGTACAAGGAAAGAGCTTATGTGAATAGATAGATTATGATACAAATATTTATTAGGTAGTATCTAATTTATTATATGCTCAAAATAATCCCAACCGACCAATCCACCTCTATTCAATAGCTAGATCCATGACATGACTATTTTCTTCTAGACTGATAAGTACCTGTATGATTTCCAATAGTCCAAGAAGAGGTATTTCAGACTCTAATCTATTCTTTATGTTCTTGTTGATCAATTATTGTTTATAAAATATATGAATGGAGTCATGTTGAGGTGTATCGAGTATGGTCAAGTACCCAATATGCTCAAGGAATTTCATGATGGTTCATTAGGTGGACATTTCTTTACAAGAACCACTACCATCAAGATAATGAGAGGGGGGTATTATTAGCCTAACATATTCAAATATGCCCATAAATGGGTAAGGAATTATTAAAAGTGTGATTAATTTATATGCAAGAAAATATTGACATCTATCCCTTTCAAAATAATCCATGCTAACCAACCATTACCTAATGGGGATTATATTTCATTGGTATGAACAATCCACCACTGAGTTTAGGCCACAAATGGGTCCTTATAGCAACTAATTATTTCACTAGATAGACTGAAGCAATTGTACTGAAAGATGCCATAGAGGCATCTATCCCTATATTCATGGATGGCATTATCAAAATATTTGGTGTTCCTTACACCATTATCTCAAACAATGCTAAAGGTTTTGTGGGAACTGAAGTGAGTGAGTGGGATGTAAGGCACAATGTATACCTAAGTACTTCCTCCAATTATTACCCATATGATAATGGATTGGTTGAGTCTACCAAAAAAATATCATAAGGATTATCAAAAGGACAATGGAAGATAACCAAAGGACATGGAACACAAAGTTAAAATCATCACTTTGGATTGATAGGATCACTCCCAAGAGAACCATTGATAATTCTCCATTCATGTGGTATATGGAAGGGAAGCCATAGTTCTACTGTCAATTGAGTTACCATCTTTATAACTCAATAATTAGTTGGAATTGATTTACAATGATGAAATTAAAGTATGATTGGTAGAATTCATAGAGTTAGACGAAGTCAAAAACTAGTCAATGAAAGTTTTAAAATCAAATTAGGCTAAAAACAAGAGAAATTTTGACAAAAAATCATCTGATAGGAGATTTAATGAAAGAGACATGGTTTTAAAATGGGATATTGAAAGAGATAAATTAGGAAAGCATATAATGTTTTATGTAATATAGAGAGGTACATACATTATAACTCATTTCAAGGGAGCAAATATATTCTAGCTATCCAAGCTCGATGGATCAAAACTACCTATCCCACTCAATGGGATATACCTCAAAGATTGTTTTTAAGGTTGGAATTCTATCCAATTTTTTTTTATATATATTAGGTTTAGTCAATCTCCATAAATAAGTGATTTTCCATAGGTCAAATCAGTAGGATATTTTATTTCCTTAGTTTATTTTGATTTTTCCCTATTTTGTTATTTTTTAGACAAAATCTTAGTTTTTTTCTTCCCTAGTTAAAGTGTGTTAATCTTAAAATGACTCCATGCCTAATTAACTAGAAGATTATTAGAAATAAATTGATTATCAGACAATCACCCTATAGATGTCACTAAAAATGTTGATATTTTTGTACCAAAAATGTCAAAATATCTAGTACCTTAAGGGAAACCCATTATTTTTTTTGAAAACAGGCCTTAAAGTGACCTAGATACCATTTTCTCAAGCCCAACAAAAATTGGAGATTTGGGTGTAATTTGCAACTTACAAACTTACAAATTGCATCCCAAACTCCAATTCCTAATTTAATCATTCCATGTATAAAAAAGAGATTGGAATGAAATTTTCAACTTGAAAATTTCATCCCAACCTCTACTTCCCACAAATCCCATTACTAGAGAAAATTGGAATTCTACTCATAATTTACAAATTACAAAGTTGCAAATTGTAAACAGAGCTACACTTTCTACCAAAAAACATTTCCTATGGGAAGTGGGGCTCGAGTTATAATTTGAAACTTTCAAATTGAAAATTTCAATTACACCTCTACTTACCATGTATCTAACTCCCATTACAAACTAAAACTCCTATTGTAATTTACAACTTACAAATTTGCATATTGCAACTTGAGTGCCACTTCTTGTTGACTACACTTCTTATGGAAACTAGAACTCTAATTGCAATTAAAACTTACAAATTTTCAAATTTCACCTTATGTTTCAATTTCCCATTTATAATACACCAAGCCACTTGATGAAAAGCAAAGGTTAAAGTGAAAAATGAAATTTTACAAAATTGCAAAATTATGACATGACTCTAGAACTCTCACCGTTTCTCCTAACCACTGACTTAAGGGTATAAAATTTAGGTTTATTTTAATGAAATTAGGGTTTTTTATGAAATAATTTTTTAAATTTAAAATTGATAAATAAAAGTTATATGCTAAGCAACCCTCATCAAGACATGACTGTCGATGCTGAGAAACACCATGCCAAGTTAATACAACCCTGAACCATGACTGCCTTTTGCTACACAAATCCCATTGCTAGAGAAAATTGTAATTCTTCTCATAATTTACAAATTACAAAGTTGCAAATTGTAAACAAAGTTACACTTTCTACCAAAAACATTTCCTATGGGAAGTGGGGCTCAAGTTATAATTTGAAACTTTCAAATTGAAAATTACAATTGAACCGCTACTTACCATGTATCTAACTCCCATTATAAATTAGAACTCCTATTGTAATTTAAAACTTACAAATTTGCATATTGCAACTTGAGTGCCGCTTCCTGTTGACTACACTTCCTATGGAAACTAGAACTCTAATTGCTATTTAAACTTAAAAATTTTCAAATTTCACCTCATGTTTCAATTTCCCATTTATAATACACCAATCCACTTGATGAAAAGCAAAGGTTAAAGTGAAAAATGCAATTTTACAAAATTGTAAAATTATGACATGACTCCAGAACTCTCACCATTTCTCTTAACCACTAACTTAAGGGTATAAAATTTAGGTTTATTTTAATGAAATTAGGGTTTTTTATGAAATAATTTTTTAAATTTAAAATTGATAAATAAAAGTTATATGCTAATCAACCCTCATCAAGACATGATTGTCGATGTTGAGCAACACCATGCCATGTTAATACAACCCTAAACCATGACTGCCTTTTGCTACACTTTGATGATATTCCTTTGTTTCCTTATGCATTTTCCATCCATAATTTTAATTATCAAGTATATATTTGTTTCATGTCTATTTATTATTTTGTAGTGAATCTAGATATTTTTCCTTTGCTTGGCATTTATAGGTTTCTTCTTTTAGTGTTTATGCCATCTCAGGATTGTCTATGTTTCTCAATTTATTTTCAAGTATTTTCAATCATTTTTATAGCTTGTGAAAAACATAGGGTTTAAAAAAACCATTAGATTAATCCTTAAAATATTCCCTACATATTCCCCATGGACATTAAACCTATGATAGCAAATCCAAAACCTATAGGTTTTTCACCCGTATTTACTACCATATGACTCGATACAAAATCCTATTGCATTTGCAACTATAAATATATGTTGGGGATTTTACATATAATAATAAGCCTAAAACCTAGCAAATATTTTTTTAGACATTGAAAGTGAGTTTTATAAGTCCAAAACCGTATAGACATTTTTACTACAAAAAACAACTCCAAATCCCATTAGATCTTTTACTTGCAATTGCAACCCCAAATTTCACTGAATCTATAGTTTGTATTCCCACATAAAAATCTAAAGAACCTATTTATAAAAAATAAATTAAGTTCAAATCAAAGGGACCTAATGTCCCACTCAGCTTAGAATCTAAAACTAATGAAATCATAGACATAGGCCCAGGTCACATAGACTTAGGTGATTTCTAGTCAAGGGTAAATGTTGAATTAAAAATGATTGGATTCAAAGCATTTACAATTGTGGACTACCCAAGGCAGTAGTATTCTTATTATCAGTATAGATACCAAGATTTTACTAACATTAGTGAAGCACTATGATGTAGAAAAGAGAAAAGTATTGAATGACAAGGGAGAAAGGATTCTGAACTTAGACCCCAACTTCATAGACTTAATTTCCCTGATTCCAGAGTATGAGAGTTATCTTGATATAAATCCTAACTCAAAAAATAATTTTTATTATGATAATAACACTAGATGCCTAATGGTACTCAAAAAATAATGGCTAAAGTTCTATAGTCCTACATCTATAAGATTGCCTAAAACCCTAGTAATAATAAACTTTAAGGAGGAAGTGGGTGACATAATCATACTCTTGCATAGATTCACTAGGAACCTAGATGCTAAGAAATTTTAGGATTGGATGTACCAATATATGGGTAATTCACCAAAATAAGCACTACATCCACTAGGCTTATTTGATAAGTGACTCCATCCACAAACAATTAGTGAAAGTGCAAAATATAGGGAAGTTTTAAATGACTTCATATCTAGTCTAAATACTAGCAAAGGGAAGGGCTTTTATAGGGTTGAACATAGTTCCTAACCAAGTCAACAAGGTCTTCAATTATTACCTTGACCTCACCCATGAGGTAAGTAGACAATATTTTAGAAGGATAAATGATGCATTCATATACCACATCATTATTATGTTTGATAAAGAGATAGAACATAGGAGATTCTATGAAGTTGTTTTTTCTAAGATCATAAATTGGGGATCATATTTCATTAAATTCCTAAGATACTCATACATTAGAGTAGGAGGATTGAGTGGCTATCCTTATACCCTTGCAATGTATGTAAGTGAAGAATGGGCTTTAATGGAACTTTTGAGGCAGCTTGTAGAGACTCACAAATTGTTATCAAGAAAATATAATGAAATAATGTATTTTGACATTAGCATAGGGAGTTATACATGACCTTCCCTATCCAAATCCAAGTGTGCAGATACTAACATGACTCATATGACCTTAAGAGCTCTCGATGTAAGGCCATTTTATGATGTGAATGGAAACATTACCAATATATTGTGGATCACAACATATTCCCACATTCCCTATTATGAAATTACTAGGAATACCTAAAATATTAAGAGGAAGTGATACTAAAATATTATTATAAGATGACCCTATGATCAAAGCTTATAACATAACAATAGTCCCCTAGGAATTAATAGATGATGAATCTCTAGGGGATATGGTTTTCTATGATAAAAGGATACTTTTTCAACCTCTTCCATTAGTCAAGTGGTCCATACCCGAGTCCTCATTAATGGATAATACCACTATGTAATAAATAGGATAATCAATTAGATAAGGAGAAAAGGGTTCAAGATGGCTAAGGAAACTTTGAACATCAGTGATAAGTTAAGATAAGTCAAAGAGAAGGGTGTGCCACAAAAAATAGAAGGTTCTAATGGTAGAATCTAAATAAAATATGTAGATAAGCTAGTGGTATCACACAAGATAAAATAAAACCAAAGGGATAAAAGAGGTTAATCTAGTAGCTAAGGAGGAGTAGTGGATCAATCAATACTAATTTTAGCTAAAGACACAACTACTAATAAAGCACAAATAGTTTCTCCTCTTGTCTCTATCATTAAACGAGATAAAATACCTCCTCCTCCTATCTCCACTCCACCATCACCTCAAAAAATTACCCCCTCCATTTCCACCAGCTCACTTATGCTAGTGATTCTATTTTCCATAGCCCAATCAACATAATTGGACACTCAAGATTCATTTTCACTCCCCTCTTCCACAATTACTTCCATCTCATCCCTAATGACCACCTTCACTTCATTAATCACTAGCACCACATAATAATATATGGATATGAATTTAGTCATCCTAACTAAAATCCCACTAGCCATCCCAACCATTGGGATATCTACTAATTCATTTTCATCTCCCATCACTTTCCCCATTTCATCAACCCTAAGTGTCCCCACCACCTTCATTCATGGATATGGATTCCACACTCCTATACTTTCCCTTTTTTTAACTCCCTATGCCTACGCTTCCAATTATGTCACTTCCATATCCTAAACCCATAGTAGGCACATCCATTTCCAATGCACCCATTTCTTCTATTTCCACTACACCCATTTATTCCATTTCCATAATAACCCAAATCCTCACTAAAGAGTTATAGATAGATAAAATAATTTATAAAATTATGGATACTAAACCCATAGATGGGGAAGAGATTTCCAAAACATCAACCGAGGATTTAGTTTCCATATCAATAATAGATACAAAACTCATCACCATAACCACCAATGTAACAAATTTAGCTATAGATTCATAATTGATAGTGTCAAGATAACAAGATGCCAAGGACAACATGATGCCACTCTAAGATGGGTAGTGAAATTATTGGAAAATAAATAGAAATAAATGGTGTCCCCTAGCACACTATATTTTGGCCTTATAAATGCATCAAAGAAATCAAAGGCAACTCCTTGAACTATATCCAAAATATTATATGATTTAGTAGGGGATAAATATGTAGAAACTGTAATCCCCCCACCAGATAAATAAAAAGAAGATCTAGTGGTGGGGGATTTATAAATATCCAAAGTGCACATGGGTATTCATATAAGAGAGGGATTGAAACATGATTTCAAAACAAGCATTAACTATATTTTTGAGAAGATAGATAGTAACAAGGTCACAAAGGATGAATTAAAGAATAAATCCAAATAGTTGATAGATGCACTGAAGAAATTCATTGAGCTTGGATCCCAACTAACATAATCTATTACTCAATTATTCAATAAAGAAACACTTGAAGTAGTAATAGAGATTATAAATATAGTAAGGTCTATAAAGGAAAGGGTTGAGGAGTTTGTCACAAAGGAAATCATAGTAATTGAGTTAGCAATGAACTACTACAAAAATCTAAAGGATGATAGGGAAAATTTTAAGGCATTAATAAGGAAATATGAGGAAGATAAAAAATTTGAAACTATTATTCCCAAAATTTCCAGTTATTGACATGATTGAAATTGACACCCTTATTATATAGAAAATATTAAAAAATGATGTAGAGCATGAGGAATTAAAAAGGGAAGCTAATTTCAGAATAAAAATACTCAAAATGTATTAATAAAGCTAAGGATACATATGATAAGTTCACATATACGATCTATGAAATTGAATATTTGTTTAATAAATTATCATTTGAAGTAATAGATCATCAAGGCCAAATACTTTTAGTATAGGAAGTTCAAGACAAGTTCAAAGGTGTGGTCAAGAGAGAGTCAACATCAGACACAACATTCAACTTAAGTTCTATCCATCAATTTATCTTGTATCATAATACACTAGATCAGATGGTGAAAGACACTCGAGTATATAGGGCTACACAAAGGGAACTCTCTAACATAATTTCAGAATGTGAGATAAGAAACCCATATTCACTTGGTCTTGATGAAGGCCATATCCTATATATCTTTAAAAGTTTTGATGCTTATATTGATAATATGTAGGCAAAGAAGGACAAATAAACTTTTGAGGTTATGGTTGTAGACTAACTATTTCAATCAAATACATTATATATATTACATTTCTTTGTTGTAAAAAAATATTGTAAAGTTGCATGTTGAAAATTACAACTATCATTTTGGTAGCTCTTTCTGAGAAAGAGCCACTTATAATTTTTAAGTATCTTTTTGGTAGGTTAAAAAGTAGTAAAAGTCAAACTTGTAAATTACACCTTTATTTTTGATAAAGTCTAAGTTATGTACTTGTAAAAACTCATGTTGAAAATTATATTTCTAGTTTTGTCAAATTTAGATGACTTTAAAAATTGTAAAAAGTCACAATAAAAAAATATAAGTTAGGTTTTGTAATAAATAACATAAAATATCTAAGAGATTTCGAATTTCTAAGTGTTAATTAATTTTTGGCACCTAATTACATGGAAAAGATAATAACAGCTAAACTAAAGACAAGGAGGATGTTGCATGAAGATTCAAAAGGATTTATCCATGCATCTAACACTTTTGAAAGTACCCAACAATTGCATGATCCTTGTTCCAATCATCTACCTTGCTAAAGACATCATTCCAAACTAAAGATCACACCCTTTACATGAAGTTTTATTATTTTACTTTTTATTTATCAAGGCATAGAGTTTTTATAACTACCTCTCTTCCAAGAGAGTAATTTTTATAAGTATGGGTACAATGGCATAGCCCATTTATATTTTTGTTGTTAGAGAAATCATTATGCATTTTAAATAATATATCTACACACTATAACCTGGATAATGATAATAGATTAAAGGTTTGACATCCTTGTCTATGTTATTTTTGTGTATGCAAGGCTATTTGTAATATTTTTGAATGATTTAATTCTTATTTTAGTCACAAAATTTTCATTTGTGGTATTATTTTTCCCTTTTGAAAATATTTATTGATTAAAATAAATAATCTTGTTCCTTATATGATCAATGCCTAAATATTACCTTTGGTTTCATATTTGCATGAGTTTGTGATCCAATATACTTCAATATATTTATTTTTATGTTGTGTTCATGTAAATGAAACATTAAAATATACTATAAATATTTGTTACAATCACCATTTGTAGTTTTGTAAAATTAATTTATAAAACTTTTTTCCTCATAGTTTAAA
The DNA here is from genome assembly GCA_037957365.1 of Torreya grandis. Lineage (NCBI taxonomy): Eukaryota > Viridiplantae > Streptophyta > Pinopsida > Cupressales > Taxaceae > Torreya > Torreya grandis. Next base: position 1,389,109 of record JARHVA010000935.1, on the reverse strand, counting down.
CCCTAGTTTAGGAGCAAGATCACTAAGAAGTAAAATTTCTACATGAACTAGTAATATATCAACTACACTAAACTTAGTGAAATGAATCAAAACTTATCTATAGGTTCACCTCAATTCACCAAGGTCCCAAAGCTTAGAGGTGATACCATTGTATAATGAGATTTACCATAATTTGCAACACATACCACATAACATGCTACAATACAAAGATGGGTGAAAAATCTATGTGATAATAAAAACTTCCTATAATCTACATTATTTTCATCATGTAATTCATCATGCTTAGTATTTTACTTTTTGGGACACTTAGATGCAAAGTTACCAATATTACCATAGTTAAAATACTTGAAAAGGTAGCTTACCCTTAAACTTACTAGATCCAAACCTTAACTTCCTAGAAAAATGGCTATTAGTTCATCATCATGAACATCTAAACATACCTCATCCTTGAAATTATTGGATTTTGACTTCTTCTCAACTTTTATTGTTTTTTCCTTCTTGGCAGGCCTTACTTCATTTATTCTCATGTCATAGGCAGTCAAAATGCCATGAATCCCATCCATCTTAAGCTTGTCTAAATCTTTCATATTTTATACTAAAGATACCTTAGAATCAAACTTAATATTTAGTGATTTCAATACCTTTTGAAAAACTATATACTCTTTCACTTGTTCTACTAGCCCTCTAATTACATTAACAACTTCATAAACCTTCAACAGGTAAGATGTAATTATTACATTTTCATTCATCTTCAAACTTTCAAATTGTCTCTTATGGGTCTGTAACTTGGCCATATTCACCTTGTTGTCTCCTTCATAGATAGTTTTAAATTCATACCATATTTCTTTAGCTGATATATAGTTCATGAGCTTCACATGATTTACATTTTATAGACCACAAATAATGGCATTTATTGCCTTGGATTTGTTTTCATTAGCCTTCAAAACTAAATTAGTTGGTGGAATAAGAGGAGTACTATAGCCATTCAAAATTGCCTAACAAATATCATGACCTTGAGACATAAAATATATCTTCATCTCAATGTAATAAAAGGAATAATTAGATCCATTGAATAATTGAGCCTTACTGGTAGGGAAACCTCCTTGAGCTTATTGATGAGCCATAATTTCTTCTAAGATCTCCTTTAGGCTTTTAGACCTACTTCAAAGGATCAACCTATAATACCAAATGTTGGAAGAAAAGTGATTGATAGGGGGGGTTGAATGAGTCTTAGATTTTTTTTTTATTAGTTTCACTTAAAAAATCATCAACCATTCAATCAAACACACACACACACACACACACACACACACACACACACACACACACACACACAAACACCTGTTTATATAAGAATGAATCACATGAACCCCTCATATATGTAGAAAAACCTCAAGGGGAATAAAACACAATAATATATGAAAATAGACTACTTTCCTATAAGAAAAACATTGAGCTTAATGAAACACCCACTTTATATGGAGTATTAACCCTAGTTAGCTAAGCAACAACTCGGATAGGATTTTGTAAGCACCAACTTACAAGGAAGAAGCAACTCCCTAGATGAATCAACACTAACTCATACACCTAATTGATTTTATAACTTATAGGACACCTTATTTATCAAATAACTAATGATGACCACTTCTTCATCTCTTCACACTCTTAGCCTTCACAAACTACCTTCATGGCCTCTTTCCTCAATTAGGTCTCTTTAAGATTGATTAGGTCATATAACCTTGATCCTTATATACATAACCTCTATAAAATATTCATAACTGATCCTATACACTCATATTATGGTACAAAATACCTCCTTATTCTTTGTAATATATTATTTTATTCATTTTTTCACACCACACACTAATAGGCCTAAAATTGCCTTGTATTTATACAAGTCTCTTGTTCATATCCTTATAGGTTAGACAAAAACCCTTAACCTCTTATTTTATACATTTAATAAATCTTAAAAAATCTCATAAATATGGATTAAACATTTTTTTAGTCCGTTTGGGTCTGACATACTTCAATTAGGCATTATTTCATCTTTAGGTCTCATGGAGACCTAATCCCATTAGGCCTATTCTAGGACACATTACACTTTGTATTATTTGTAACACATTAAAACACCTCAAATGGAGTTAAAATATCATATGACACTCATATATATCCCTTATTATCTCATATAGGTTCCATAACACCTTTTAGCTCCATCCACCACTTGAATCAGAACATTAACACTATTCACAAATAGGCTTGTGCATATCCAAAAAGTCTATCTTGAAATAAAAAAGATAAATCACTAATTAAATAAAAAAATTGGAAATAAATAATATATATATATGACCTCATTGTGATCACCATATTATTTTTTCTTCACAACTTAAGGCAAAAGGACTCAAACCTTTCTCTGTAAATGGCCCACTCAGAACTACCAACTAGCCTCAAAACACAATTATGAAAACTTGAACTTATGACACTTGAAAGAAAAAAATCAAGGACTTAAAATTAATTAATATTATACTAAAACAAATATATCAAAATATCTAATGGTAATTATTTGTCTTGTAGACTAATTTTTTGACTTTCTCTCTCACAAACCTCAATCAACCAGTCAAGACATTTTTGCTTCAACATATTCACTACTTTCACTAACTACCATACCTTAGAAAAATAATTTACATGACATAAAAGTACAAAATAACATATCCATGAAATTAATCCATCAATTCAAATCATGGAGCCTCAAACTCATCACTGCAACTTGCTAACCCAAAACTACTAGTTTATCTTGAAACACAATCATGGTGACTATGACCTTCAACACATGTGTAGACATAATTAATGACTTATAATGAATGTATATGATATTTTGAGATAATTATATTATCTTGAAATAAAAATATAATATTTTCAAATATAAATATTGTTCTTGTAGACTAATCTCACAACCTTTTATCTCACTGTCTCATTTGAATTAGATAGGTCAACTTATGAACAACATTTTAATCATATTCACTAACCTCAAAAACTTATATATAATATTATCATGTATTAAAATTATTTAAAATGTATCAATGTAATTTTATTCATCCATATTCCATGATAACACATCCCTAATCAACTTCTCACTACTACTTAGGTTTTTCACTATTTCCATCATTAGGCTTGTTAGCGATTGGTCAACTTGGATGATCAGTTTAACACACCTGAGGGATATAACCTATATAAAAACAAAAATGAACAAAAAACAAAATTATAAAACATTTTCATCCATCTATTTATCAATTTTTACTTGGTCAAATCTAATTGATATAGAAAATTTCTAAGAAACTAACACTTTCTTGTAGGGTCTACTCACAAACCTAAGAAAACAATCACACATGGAGGTTCCTAGGAGAGTTGAATATAAAATAAAATCAATTAGATAACCATACCAAATAATTATGATCACTTTATAACAATATCTATCATATTGGGTATTGTTAGGGTTTTAGAGAGGGTTAACACTATTTCTAGTGTTAATGATTGTTTATAAAGGATTGCCCCTAGTTTCCAAAACTAATGCCTAGATATATTAGATAATAAAATCACCAATATATCCTTAAAAATTGTTTTAAAATGAAAATTTTACACATGCCAATGAAAACCTAAGAGTTATTTGGTTGATAACCCTTCATTTTGTGCATATGATAGACCTCAAAACTAGTTTTTATGCATTAAATTGAAAATCATGACCTCAAACCTTGTGAACATGATTGAAAAAAAATAAAATACCTCTAAAAAAATCATCTATCCATTATTACCTTGGAAACATAAATCATACCTCATTAGGCTGTACTCTCTCTCTCTCTCTCTCTCTCTCTCTCTCTCTCTCTCTCTCTCTCTCTCTCTCTCTCTCTCTCTCTCTCTCTCTCTCTCTCTCTCTCTCTCTCTCTCTCTCTTTCTTTGCTTGCTTAAACCTTGACATGCAACCCACATTAGTCCTCATAAATGACCTTCTAACCATTGTACAAGATCATAAAACCTCATATACATGTTATTAAACCTATCTCATGCCTATAAAACACTATATAATATTAATATTCCTTGACAATAGATCATGATTCCTCATGAGTCCAGTCAGGATCTAGAAAAGGTCTAGTTACAATCTTGACCTATAGGTCCTACCCCTATAGGTTCATCTTGAGACTCTAATGAGTATTCCAATGCCTAATATGCATGATAAAGAAACCCATTATAACCTATTTTTCCTCTATGCATCCATCTCACCAACCACCATGCTCAAATATTTTCAATAGGACTTTACATGCCATGACTAGTGCTATGACTAGGCTTCTCAAGCATTAAAACTTATCAAATAAAATTGAAACACTCCTTGATGCTTATATACCTTTCTCACATGTAATTCATGATCCTAAACCTTAACATAAATTTTATAAGAATCATTAGGTTTCCTTTAAATTCTCTCTTATCATATGAATTCCTTATCATATCAAGCACACAAGCACATATATCATAGACCACTCACCAAACATCTTCACCAGATGCACCTTGACATCAATGACATTAACCATGAAATAAAATGACAAAAATATTGACATAAATGATAAAACTTATTAATAGAGATGACACCATCATCTAATTTGAAGAAAATCCATAGTTTACAAGATAAGATTCAATCTTTCAGATGCTTCATATCTCAATTTTTTGATAAATGCCACCCATTCACACACTTACTGAAGAAAGGTGTCATGTTTTATTGGGATGATTAATGCTATAAATATTTTCATGAATTAAAGGACTATCTTACCAATCCACTTATTTTATTACCACTAGTATTGGGAAAGTTATTCTTATTGTATTTATCTACCATAGACAAAGCCTTGGGGGCCCTTTTATCTCAACACGATGATAATGGAAAATAATATATTGTGTACTATCTAATCTAGTTGCACACTAGTTTCATATGAGCACAATTATACATCCATTCAAAAAGCTTGTTTAACTATGGTATTTACATCTCAAAAACCATGAGATTACATGTTAAACAACAAGACCATGGTAATTTCAAAAGTATATTCACTCAAGTATATACTATCAAAAATATCTTTACAAGGTAACATGTCAAAATAGATCATGCTTCTCAATGAGTTCAAGATAGTATATGTCAACTAGAAAGCCATCAAGGGACATGTTATTGAAAAGTGGCTTGTTGAATCTCCAATTATAGATACTAAACCTCTAACATTATAATTATAGTTGAGTCCATTATGACCATCATTAAAACATATCTTAAGGAGAAAAAATTGAATCTATATTTTGATGAATCATTCACAACACATGGACTAGGGGTAGGCCTACTAATTATTATACCCTAAGGAGATCTTATCCCTAAATATTTTTGAAACAATTTTCTTGTACCAACAACATGGAAAAATATAAATCACTTATTATGGGAATTTATCAAGTAGTATAATGGAATATTCAACACTTAAAATTTTATGGTGATTCTCATTTAATCATTAATCAGGTTACATACCACTATTATACCAAGGATAACAAGCTAATACCATACAAGGCTACGGTTGAAACTCTCAAATATTATATTGATGACATAAAATTTGAAAATATAACAAAGGATAGTAATATAGTAACAAATTCCATGGCCACTATTGTCTCTTTGATTCATCATATAGATACAATAAAAGAATATCAATTTCTCATTGAAAATATGCTAGTTTCATCTCATGAACCATCAAATATCACAATGATCTATGATATTGTTAATCTCATAGCTATATGGTATTCAGACCTTTATGCCTATCTTTATAACCTCATTATGCCACCTAACCCACTCTTAAATAATCTAATTCTTTTATCCACCATGCCATATGTTATACCTTACTTGGACCAACCCTTTACCACCTCAATTTTTTATGGAACTCTACTTCATTAATTAACTTTAGAAGAATCAAAATTATCATTACAAGAAGTTCATCAAGGATTATGTGGAGCCCACATGAGTGAGGAAATTCTAGCCAAAAATCTACTATGTACTAGGTACTATTGGCCAACTATGGATGCATATGCAATTGCATATGTAAAAAAATGTGACAAATGTCAAAAGCAGGCTAATCTAATACATGCCCTAGAGAATAATCTAAAACCAATTATTACTCCATGGATATTTGATACATGGGGCCTCAATATTATTAGGAAGATAAAACCCACCTCATATAATGGCCATAAACACATCCTTACTACTACTATATATTTCACTAAGTGGGTTAAAGCTATACCCCTCACTTATGTGACTACAAAACAAATTTCCAAATTCATATTTAACCATCTCATTTGCCATTATGTTATCCCCTAAAAAATTATATATGATAATGGTAGATCATTCAAAAATAAGGATCTCAAATCATGCATGTTGAGTACAAAATTACTCAACATTTTCATACAACTTATTACCTATAAGGTAATGACCAATTTTAAGCATCCAAAGAAACCATTGTCAACATCCTTAAAAATATTTTCAATAATGATAGCTGTGATTAACACATCGAAATATTTTGTGCCCTCCCATACCCCAACATGAGCCACTCCATATTCACTTATTTATGGCACTAAGGCCATTCTTCCCATTGAGGTTAAGTTTACTTATTTATGTATATCTTTGAAGCATATATTAGATGATGAAGGTTATCTAGTATCTCTCCTACAAGATATAGAGTTACTTGATGAGAAATGCAAGGTTGGAGTCAATAACCTTAAATTATACCTTAACCAACTCCATGGGCACTATAACTGGCTGGTCATCTATAAATACTTTGAGGTTGGTGATCTTGTACTTAAATAAAAACAATAGAATACTATAGCCAAGAAAAATCACAAGGGAATGTTCAAACCAAACTAGATAGGCCCATTCATCATTGTTACAAACTATGTCACTGGATCATATAGGCTCGTTACAGTATATAGAGATGAACTTGATGATCCAATTAACATTATACACCTCAAGCATTATTTTTTAAGAGAGACTTGGATGTATTGTTTAGGATGCCCATTGCATTATACCATAATATCAACATTCTTCTTTGTACCATACCATTCTATCACATACCATCCTACCATAACTTTCCTAATGATTGAGTTATTTTTACCCTCCCTACTTGACCCCTTGACCTTAGTTCCATTCCATTGGTTCCATAACCACTTTTAGAAAGAACATTTTGATTATGTTTCCATATTTGATTCAATATTTTTGATAGAGGCCATATTTTAGAGTAGTATAATAGAGGTTTGGTAGTTTTATCCTTTATTTCTTGTTTAATTTTATACCAAGTATTCTTGATTATAACTGCCTTTGGGCAGATCCAAGTCTCTCCATCTTACTACTAATTATAACTATCTATGGGAAAATTAGTATCATTGACCTATGCTATTGTTTTATAATTATAATTTCCTATGGGAAAATTAAGAACAATATTGTTTATCATGCTTTGAAGTACCAACTTGCCATTCTTATGCCATAATGTGCCATTTTCTAGCTTTACCCTTTTTATTTGAATTGATTACTACCTAAAAAGATTCCTCCACTATAAGGAGAAACTATAGAGACTTGAGGTCCCATTTTAGGACTATGCAGGCAAAGCTCAATTTAAATTGAAGTCATCTCAGTCACCCATTTTCCACAATCTCATTTTTTTGTGAGCAATCTTACATTTAAATGCTCTTTCCATTTTTTGAGCTTGGATTATTTAGTATCTTGTAATCCTTGATTGAGTTGAGACACTCCAAAAATTCTAAAAACATTAGGAAATGATTTAGAAAATCCTAAACATTATCCACTTATTTTCCTTAAATATCTAGGATCCCTATCCATATCATAAGAAAACACATATTATTTAGTTTCCCCATCCTTACTAGCTGCATGTCTCATGCTCTTGCCATTTTGAGAGATCCTTTCCTATTCCTCTACCACATCCATCATGTTTTCTTTCTCATCATTTAATTTCATCCCATATCCTAAGAGAACTACATTTGGCTTGAATTTTTTTATTGGATCTTGCATTCATGGAACTATGTAGGTAGCATCCACTTGACTAATGCATCTAGAGATAGCTCAACCACCCACTTCCTTTTCTTATCTTCCCCCAATTCTATTTATTTGTTTTGTTGTTTCTTATCATCTAGGGGAAATATTCATCATCTTTTTTGTTCTCTATTTGTGATAATTTTGTGATTAACCATTGTTTGTTTTTTTTTTGTTTTTTTTTAAATTTTGTTCTTTCTTTTTCTTAGTGTTTTGTTTATTTGTTTTTTTGTTTGCATATTTATTTGCTTTCCTATTGTGCCTTGATTCAGTATGTGTGTGTTCATTAGGTGATTCATTGTGCACCATTCTTGAATCCATCCATATTAATACATTAATGTTGTCATCATGGTTTTTATCATTGGTGCATTATTTTCAATTATTTATTAGATCATATGTTAGTCCTTATGCATATTTTAGATAATTTATCATGGTGTTCTATAATGATGCATACTATCACATGTTACAACAAAAATCATATCAAGAAGTCTACATAGAAATGATTCCATGATACTCCTTGGCACCTAAACAATTCTTGATCTACCCAAATCATATCCCACATACATATTAATTAAATCATGAAAGAATTTAATCCTTTCTAGTTAGGATGTGTAGCTCCACACTAGCAGGTTTCCCAAATTCATTTTTCTCCTCTTTTCCAATTTTCCATAATCAAGGTATAAATATTATAACTACCAATGGGAAAATCATTGTATACTATCCCATTTGCATTGCTAATGATTCTAACCACCTTTGGGAAAATCATTATGTTTCAATCCATTTTGGAGGTTAATGATTATAACCAGCTTTGGGTAAATTAATATCTTTCTTCTGCCTAACTAGGGCACTTTTTATTATTAATTTATGGACGTATAAGGAGATAATGGAAATAAATAGGAAAATGGAAACAATGGAGGGTAAACAGGAGGCAGTTTAGAATAAAATCAATAATATGGAAAAGCAGTTGAGGGATATTCCCATAAAACTCAAAGATTATGAGAACAACCTAAGGGAACTCATAAAAGAAAGCAGATTAAAGATGGAGGAGGTAACCTCTAGTATTTGTGCTGCTGCTATTAACATAGGCAAAAGAGCAAATGAGGAAATCAAAACGTTGGAGGGGCCGAGCAAGAGAACTAGACAAAGCTCAAGAAAGAAAGCTAGGCAAGAGGGATCTATGTAAGTGACTACTGCCATCTAGGACACTACTTTGAAAGGTAAGGAAGCATTGAAGATGATATTGGAACTAGAAGAATAGTTCTTGGCTCTTTTAGTAGGTTTTGCTAGCTGGTTGTGTTTTTTGGTCCTGGTACCTGGTTTTTTGAACTTTTGAACTTTTACTATGGAGTTTCCAGGTCTCTGTAAAACCTAGGGTTTATCTTTGGCTATTCATTTGTTAGCTTCAAGTCTTTGTTTCTGGGTTTTATTACTTCGGTGAAGTTAGCTTAAGGCTTGCCTATGGACGTTAATGTTTTATCTTTCTCCTTTTGTTCAAGGTTTCGGGGTCCCTTCAAAACCTTTTTTTACCTTAATCTAAAACTAGGGCACTTTTTCATTGTGATAATGATTATAACCACATTTGGGAAAAAAATTATCTCTATCCACCTAACTGGGGCATGTTTTTATCGTACTAATGATTCTAACCACCTATTGGCAAATCATTTTTTCCCTTTCATGATTATAACTGCCTTTAGGTAAATCATTATCTTTTCATCCTAAGCCTTTTTTGATGATTATAACTACCTTTGGGTAAATCATTACCTTTTTTATCCCACCTATGCTGATGATTATAACCACTTATGGGAAAATTATCTTGTTTATTTACCCAACTAGGGTAGCTCCATATGCCACTAATTATAAATACCTCTAGACAAATCAATCTTTTCCACCCCTTTTTTCCTTTTTAGTCCCATTGTTTCCTCTTTTAAAGGGACTGATCACTGACCTCTTTTTTCTTACCATTCCCTTAAGGGGGTACCCTATAGTTCATCCATTTCCATTAAAGTACTAGGCATATAATACCTTTTCATTATTTGAGAATAAATTACTGTGCCTATAGCTTGCAATGCCTTCCCAAATAGGGGGAAAATGTAGACACCTAAAACTAGCCACAATTGGCCCCCAATTGGAATTTAGACTGATTCCTACCAACCATTGCAAATTAATCTTAAGAATCACTAAATATTCAAAATTTGCTTGTGCATCATTAATCAAAACTCAAAATCATGTTGAAGAATCCCTATTCAAGGTATTATATTGTATGTAGTAATAACATCTCATGGATTCATCCCTAATCATCTTGCAACATCACAACAATCAATTTGGCCTATAAACCTATTAAGTGGGGCACATGAACAAATATCAAGTTTTGAAAGAGATAAATGGATAATCAAAATTAATCAACAAGATAAATCAAATTAAATGCCTATTTGAATTATCCATGTGAAATTAATAAATATATAAAAAAGTAAATTCAAAAATTCAAATATCTGAGACTTTCATTATTGCCTTTATGAGTTGTCAAGTTCTTTAAAAATATCCTAAAATATCTATTTTGAGAGCCATGCCTAGTTATTACAAATAATAATTACTTGATAACTATTAACTCTATTAGGGTTATATTTGACTCACCTCAGTTAGGTTTAAACTCATTTCAAGTCTTAACTCAACCTTAACTCATTTTGGGTGAAAGTTAAATTCTTAAGTTATAAATACAATGATATGCCTCTTCATTTGTAAGATTGGATATTTTAGAGTAATTATGCAATATTTGTGCCATGAGACTCATATCAATAGTGTTATAATGAAAAATATTGAGCCATGCAACATAAAGAAACATCAAATCCCAATTGTGCCAAGGAGAGAAGCAGCCAACAAGCTTCATTTACAAAAACTTTCTTGATGCACAAGTCAAACAAGATTCTCAATAAATCATTTGGAGCTCTCAAGTAAGGTAAATGATTTATTATCTTTTATGTTTTAGTTGTGATTTCATTTGGTTTTGATATTAATATATCCCTAAGTTCTAGGCTTGGAGTGTAAGTGTTAGTGTGTTTTTATTTGAGTCTTCTTACTTAAACTAACACTATACTAACCTCCCTTCTTGGATTCTTATGATCACAATAAAATCATATTTAATTGGGCTAGATAATACTATATGTTGACATGAAATAATTGTATCAAGTTGGATAATATGGTTGGCAGGAAGGTGGTAGATTTAGAGTATATCAGGTTAGATGATGTAGTTTAGGAGACACACATTACTATATTAGGATAGAAAATGTAGTTTATAACCACACAAAGATGTATTGGTTAGGTTGATACAATTCAAAAATATATTACAAAATGATATTGGGATAAATGATATAGTTTTAAAGACAAGTAATCTAAAATTTAACCTAAGTATTTGTGAAAATCAAGATGGGTAGTAAATTAATAAGGGAAATGATTAATTTTTTCCTATTAGGTATACTAATCATAGTCATAAATAATAAATAAAACCATGAAGGAATTAATGAAAGATAATTATACCATAGCCTTGGCCACATAATCATATCTTTGAGGTAAATTAAGATTAACTTCCTAGGGCTAACTACTTACCAAGGCACAACAAAATAAAATGATTGTCTAGATTTCTAAGGTTGAAAATAGAGAATCCTAAGACTTTATTTATACCATGTGGTACATGGAAAATAAATCCAATGTATAGTGTTTTATAATGTATTGAGTGTATGGGAAATTCCCCCCACACTATGATACACATAATAACTAACACTGATTGGCCCAAAAATATAGTTCCTATTAGTTTTAAAACTATCAAAACATAGTTTCTAGGAAAATTGAATAAATTTAAAATAAATATTAAAAATAATATATGTCAAAAGCTAAATTTAGAACATGAAATTAATTTAAAGAGCCAAATATTATGGTATCAAGTTGAATAAAAAATTCAAAACTCAAAAAACTAAAATTGATCACACATAACTATATTAGGCTAGTTGATATAATTTTAAACACACAAAACTATGTCAAGATAGTCGATACAACATGAAAGAACACAAAATGGTACGATGTTTCCTGATACAATTCACATAGAAACATTAAATTGTATTAGGATAGATGATACAATTAGGATAATGGTTTGGAAGATTTTAATAAGAAACTATAAATCAAACATGAAACTAATCCAATTAAAGGAGTTATAAGATTCACATCAAGCTCATTAGAATATATGCACAATCTAGGATGACCTAAAACTATCTTCTTTATGTTGGTATACTAGGGATCAAATAAGGTCAATAAATAGATCTTATGATTCTTATATGATCTGATAAAGAAAAATGAGTTTATAAATATAAAAAAAGGTAATATACAACTCAAATGCTAATATTAAAGGGTTATATAGCCTAAACCTATGGCACAGGGATGTAGTTCTCACTATACCACAATAAAAAGTAAATGAATGTAAAATATAAGTATAAATATGAAAATAGAGATAATGGGCATAAAGGGGTATAAATTGTATACACTATTTTTGAATTATATAACACTTCAATCTTGTACTCTCGGCAAATACAAACCTTGGTTATTCCTCTAACTTCTAGACCTTTTATGATGTTGAATGGCTCACATCTATTATCTATCTATAATCATTAATTATATCTAAATATGACCTATGTTATTCTAATGATCCAAGCCTTTTATCATGCTTAAAATTCAATAAACTTGCTTATCATTTATCTCTACAAGTATTAGACCTATACATGCTTTCCTACTTCATGGAAACTTACATCTCAATAAGACACCTATGTCAACACAAGTGTCTTGCTATAATGCAATTTTTTAATGACCTAAATTCATATAATTTAAAATTGAAATGTATCCCTATGGTCAATCTAAGTGATTTATTTCAATGTATTTCTTGAAAACATTGTTATAAACACATGATAAATCTTAAATCATTCCTCACCTAGTAACTTCCTACCTCTCATAAGGTAAAGTACCGAAAGCATTCAATCAAAAATTAAAGTTATCAAATATTCCATATTTTCTCCTATTTACATATGAGTCATAGGGATAAAACACAAACACACACAAATATATAGGTCTAAATTAATGAAGGAGCATGGCATGAGTAATATTTCCAAGTTATAAGCTAGGTCACTGTTATACTTGATTTCCACATATTTAACCCTTATGAACATAGAAGCCAACATAATAGGGGATAAATAAATTAGTCTAATTCCATATTTGGAGTAGTGGCTATGTAATTATCACCCATTGATATATGGGTTTTTAGTGTTAGCTTGACACTGTGATCCCACTAACCCATTTTTTCTATGTATACTATGAAGATGAAGAGATAGGGTTTCCATGATTCAAAAAGAGAGATAATTAATGAGCCATATATAAATTCACTAGAGTGAAGGAGAAATAAAACTTAGAACATTATAGGTGGTTTCATACAAATTTAATAGGTATTTTGTACTATACACCTATGTCCAAGTCAGATAGAAGTATCGACACAACTACCCTAGGTCAACATAAGTGTTCAAGGTCATAGAGGTCAAATTTAGAATATCTGACTATTGATATAGAATTTAGATCTAGTCTCTTTCCAACCTATTCCATAATATATCTGCATGTGCACTATAATCTAACTATGTACCATTATTTTCCATTTATTAAAATTATCAATAATCGGTTGTACTTATTACTTTAAACATATCTTAGTATTTAAATTTAGAATACTATTTATCTAAGTTGTCATTGATTGGACTACTATTGATCTATTTATCACCCTTGTGATTATTAATTTATATATTATTAACCCTAACCTCACTTCAAAACTTAGGGTTAAACACAAACTAAAGTAAAGGATGGTTTAGAATGCTTTTAAATGGGTAAGGTGTAATGGTAAACCAAATCGGGATCTATGCAATGTCAAGTGATTTATGGAAATTCTAGGAAATCGTACATATACACCAAGTTATTTAGTATAGGGAAGTCATAAATAAGGATACACATACATTTATTCACAAATAAACAATAAATATCTAATATACTAATTAAATAAATGAAATATTTTAGGAATATAAATAATTATCTTGGGATGGACCCATCAACACTTAAATTACCCCTTGGCTTAAGTGGAGATTTGTAAAATAATGTTGGGGTTTAAGACCTTAAATTTTTGGATGAAGACCTAGGTATCCTTATGTAAAAACTACTAATTAATCTTATTATTAAGCTTCAATGACACCACAAGACAAGACTCCTCAAGATAAGGTTTTAGGACAATAACTCTCCAAAATAATAGTTATGGAAAAAATGTGACCAAAATTAGAGAAAATGAGTGTGATATGAAATTGTATGATTTAAATATAACCCCTATATATACTATTCCATTACCAAAAACAAACATTAGACTCTAACTCAATGATATTAAATTTGTTGATATAGTTGGAAGATGTCAGCTAGCACATCATGGTATTGACTAGGTTGATATAACATGAATGTTAGAAAATGCACTCAAAACTATATTGAGTATAATGATACAATAAAATAAGGACAAAGGTACAAAAAAATAGTATTGGATAGGATAATACCATAGGATATAAGGAAACTATTTTTTTGGATAGGAAGTAAACAAAATGGATATATAGATAGACACATAGAGGAAGTTAGACTAATAATAGTAATGGTGTTATCATGATAAAATAAAAAAAATTATTATAAATAACCATAAGTATTTCCAAACCCATTCTTAATACACCCTTTAAGGTGTGCACTCAGGGATAGTGATGCATCAACAAGCTTTCATAAGAGAAAGAGTTAGTAAGTGATAAAAGTGAAAATATTTTGTGTATACATATTACATAGATGATGATTTTTAATGAAATGATCTTGTGGTGGAAAATATTTTCAAATATACCTTATTACTCTCTCCAAGAGCCTTTAGTAAAAGTGGTATGTAAACTAAATATTTTTCTAATGAGAAATTTCAATGTTTGCGTATGATTGTAAAATATCTCCATTTTATGATGTTGATTTTATAGTCTCCTAAGCTCAATCATAGAACTTGTATGTGTTACATTATAAAAAAATCCTTCCCATAATCCATTCATTCAAATTGGATGTTAAATTAATCCATCTCTCTCCTCATTTAGATTCATGTGATGAATAAGATAAGATAGGAATTGAAGGCAATGTTTGTCCCATTAATCCACCTTTGGAAAATATTCAATTGATTCTCCATTACATATTTGATTTTTCCTAGAAACATAAAAATAAACACTTTTCAAACTCATTTTTATAAATCCTAGCATTATTGACCATATCAACCAAATTGATAGAGTTATGTTTTTCTAGAATTTATGATTGCATTGACTAACTTGGTATCACTAAGGAGATTTCAATTTTTTTTTACTATATTGACTAGCCTGATTCAATTCAAATAGTCTAGTTTTTATATATTGTATTAGCCATAATTTTGATAATTCTAATTTAGATCATTTATATTTTCCTAATAATATCAAACAATAAATACTAAGTTTTTATATAATCATATAATCTCCTTTAGAATATTCTAACTATATAATTTTGATACAATATTTCTAATCCTCCATCATATTTATAATTACATCAACCATTTGGTCTCTATTTATGCCAACTATATTAACCTACCCATTATATTCAAATATATTCTTGTTCTAATTAGCTATATCAATCAACCCAATATAATTCATATAAATTTTGATGTACCATATTATTGGTAAGTTTGATACTATACAACCAAATTTATAACCACCTCCAAAAGGTCATGAAATTACCTTAGATGTCAAAACTACTATTGTAAGATAGATCCAAACAAAATTCAATAGAAAGTTAATAAGATAATTTATATTGATGTATATGTTTGGTATCATGTCCCATTTAATCTAATTGCTAGTGATGAATCCATGTTAGAAATCCATGAATGAGAGCCTCAACTTCCATTCCATTATCACAAGTTTGGAAATTTTGAGAACTCTTCTCCTTATTTTCATAACTTTTTATCTAGTGTTGATTCTAACCTTGACCCTATTTATAATATTTTAATTACACGATATAATTTTTGAGATGGAAATTCCATACTCATTGAGGAAACTAGTGAAGTCAACTTAGGAACATCTGAAGATCCTTGAAATGCCCTAATCTTTAAGGAGCTCTACCTTGTAGAGATAGGCAACTTTGGATTAATCTTTGATAGTTTCCAGGAAAATTACACATGTTAATATGAGGATATGCCTCATATTGACTCTAGTATATTTTTCATAATATTATTATATATATTTTTGTAAAACCCATTCACCAAAAACAACATAAATTTCATCCTATGATTTCTAAGCTTTCTAATAAAGAAATCATTAAGTTACTAGATGTTTATTTATTCAAAATTATAGATTAATTTAAATTTATCTCTAACATACTACCCATTCATAAGAAATTAAATATGGTCATTCAAATTTCATTAAATTTATAATTTAAACTTAGCATGCCGTGCAAATAATTTAATATACCTTTATTAGATTCATTATTGATTCTATAGCTAGTTATGGGATGATTTACCCCATGGATGGGGTTTTTTATATAATCAAATTCACATAGCCCCAATATATCAACATAGGATTAGTTTTACCACCAAGTGGGGAAATTTATAAGTTAAGATTTTATTTAGATTTTTAAATGCTAGATTACTTTACTAATGTGTAATGATCAACATTTTTAATGATCTCATCAAAAAAATAGTTGAAACCTACGTGGATAATCTTATATCCAAATCCATTTTTCTTAAGAACATCCTCATGACTTAGCTATCATCCTTGACCATATTATTAGATATAAAATTAATATTAATCCTAAAAATTATGTGTTTAGTGTTACGTCTAAAAAATCTTTTAGGATTATAGGTCTCATGACAAGGGATTGATGTGGATCAATTTAAGATTAAGGTTATTATTAACATGTATATTCCTTGGTCCATAACTCATATTTTCACCTATTATTATTATGAAACATGGGGTAACTCATATATTTATTCTTGAGTTGGATCACCATACATATTTGTTAAACACCTTTATAAATAAAGGTGTTAATATTGAGTGGACTTATGATTGTAAAAAGGCTTGTGACAACATGAAGAATTCCTCACTTCAACTTCCAAATTTATCATCAACTTATAGTGATTGACCCCTCATATTTTAGGTATCATCTACCCCCATATAAATTGGGGCCATGCTTTCAAAAAAAGTATGAGCTAAGAAAAGAGTATGATATCTATTAAATTAGTCATGCTTTGACAAATTAGAAGACTTATTACACTAAGGTGCAATGTGACTATCTTTACATTTACTTATCCACCAAAAATATTTGACACTACATTATTTATGAGACTACCTATGTCATAGTACATTCAAATCCTATTCACCAATTATTTTATAATAATTTATTTCTTGAAGACTAAATAGACAAGTGGATGACACTCTTAATGGATTTTTACCTTAGGATTATTACCCAAAAATTGGTCAATGGCCAAGTGATCATCAATCAAAGTGTCACTTCACTTATACCACCTCAATAACATCTTTAAGATAATATTCAAGATGAATATGTCCTCTATTTAGAATCTATCAATCAAGCTATCAATTTTAACTACTAATTATATAATTTCATGGTAGACCTCGAGGCTCAGGCGACCAAATAATCTAAAATTACAATATCTAAGCCTAAAACCTCTAAAAATACTATTTTGAAAGAACTAATTGAAGTCCTTATAAATTTACATGAGGATACTTGGATACCCCACTTTGATGGAACTAAGTGCCTTTAAGGAGATGGGATAGGTTATTTCCTTCTTGATCCTTTTGGAAATATCATTCCTTTAGTATTTAAATTTAATTTAAATGTTACTAATAACATGTTTAAGTAAATTTGTCTCATCCTTAGAATGTAATAAACCATTTCTTTTGACATCTCATACATGTATATTTTATGTGACTTGTATCTTATATGTTTCCAAGTTTGTGGAATCTATTAATTCAAAAGAAAAAACTTTATATCATATCATGTGCTTGATAATAGTCTTGATAATATGTTCATGTTATTTACTATTTAAGTAATCTCATGAAACTAAAACACTATAAAATACTAACTTTCCTCACCACATTCCATTTTTAACTTTCATTAAGAGTTACATGATATGCAGTTCCTCATCCACGTGAGGAAATATCCATATATTTTAGTGGCTAAAGATGTTTATCTTATCTTCCACATTAAATTTATCACCAAACATATCCTCTCAAGGTTGAATATCATAAAAATACTAAAATTCACAATCAAACCTTAAAATATATTTGTTTAACCCTAAATTGAGATGTGTCAATATAGTATAGGTTTAAGAATATAGAAATAAATAAGCACAAGGGTGATAAATAGATATAGTAGGCTAACTAATTTTCAAACTCAAATAAATAATATTATGAATTAAAATTATGAGATATGCTAAAAATGGAAAGTACAACTATTGATTAATATTTTAACAAATAATAAATAAAATTACTTAGATAGTTTACTATGTGTATGTAGATCCAGGCTAAAATAGACTGGAAGTGGACTATATCATGATCTTAAATAGTCACCATATTCTATAAATTTTCATTATGGGGCCTTATATGCTTGTGTCAAATATGGATAGTTTCATTGATGCTACAATCTGACTTAGATGCAAGTGTCTAGTATGAAATATCAACTTGATCTGGGTGCAACCACATATAACATTATAGGTTTTTTATTTTATTCAATATGGTGTATTTATATCTCATGAAAAAATATCATTCTTTACCAAATGATCAAACCCTAACTTCTTCACCCTTGGGTGACTATGGGAAAAATGGGTTGGTGTATAGATGGTGTTGAACTATCCTAAGGACCCCTCTATCAATGGGTGTTACCTACATATCTAATACTATAAATAGGGCCTCATAATTATGTAGTATAAAACTTTAAAATGATGATAATAAGCATGTTTATAGTATTTTACACAATAAATAAGGCTTGATAATTAGAATAACATATGGCCAAACTAAGAAATAAGAAATAGACATAAGAGATAGTGGATGTAAGCCTTTCAACAATAATGTCTTAGAGCTAAAGGGTATAACAATGAGAAGTACTTGCTAGGTATACAAGACTAAGGTGATATATAATAAAAATTTAGTATCCACATTTACCCTATTTTAATGTAGTAGTGAAATTTATAGTTTAAAGGAAAAGTAGTGCATACCTAGGAGTGTATATAACACCTTGTGTTTGTATGAATTGCACTTGAGTGCTTTACTGGTAATTAAAATACAACCAATAACATGTTACATTATATAATTAGTTCATATAATATGGGATTGAACTAATTTGAAATGATTGAAACTAGAGAGAGTGTACACTTGTAAATTTTATTTGAAGATATGCTTTATTATAAAGCTTTAGATATGAGTTTATGAAAATATTAAAACTTAAAAGTATAAATATATATAAATATTGGAGGGTAAATTTTCCCCAATCTTGGGGAAAACATGAGTTTCCACCTAGTAGTTTAGATTAATTCAACCATACAACCCAATCATACTTATAAATTGGTGAGCATTAGTGATCCATGTCAAATCACATTATAAATAGGGTATGGGTGGATGATTTAATCACTCCATTATATAAACTTGGTAATATTAAGTGATGTAATCACCTCAATCTTAACAAAAGTGAACCAACTAATGTAGTAAATTAGTGAAATAATAGTCCATAAAAGTCCATCCTAGTGTAGGATAAAGTATATAGAATTATTTTAAATCTCAAATATGATTTTATTTTGTATTTAGGTGATATTTTTCATGGCATATGCACCTCATATATGTATCAATTTGAAACCTAGGTATAAAAATGGTACCAATGTATATAGTGCTACCATAAGTGTGTGTTTAAATTACATAACTCTACAATTTAGCCAATTTTAAAATTATTCAAGTTTGGAATACATGTTCCCATTACATTCCCCCAATGTAATATGAAAATGTTAAATACCTAGTAAGTGTGGAAGTCATGCATTTTTTACATACCCCCAGTTAAATATGAAATTGTGAATGTGTGAAAGCCATGCATCTATGACATATCCCCACTAATATGCCCTCTATTTTGAGGTGAGGGTAACTAAAAAATAATGGTCACCTTACCTAAAAAGGATATGATAATTATATAATATGTGAATTTATTATTATTACTTACATAACAAGCCTCATTTTTTGACTAAAAAAGGTGACCCTCTTTTTGCTTTTTGTAGCCACTCCCACTTGTGCTCATAGCTCATTGGTACTAACACTCCAAAATTACCTTGGTACTTCACCTCAATTTTCATGTAAAATTATAATCCAAAACCACCTCCATTAGAAATACCATTTTTTCACAATAAAATTTCATATTTTATAATTAATATAAAAACATAGTCTTGCCCTTTGAATCTACATTCGAATATCTCACTTGCTCAAATGTACACACATGTATCCCTATATTACCTAATGTGCCCTATTTTATGTGAATTTTAGGTATTTATACTTACTATAATTATAAATTTCATGTCTTTTTGAATAAATTTCATATTTAACACTTCATCTAAAAACACCATCTTGACCCTATATGATTTGAACAAAGCAACATACCTTAAGAATCCCAAAACTTAGGTCAAAAGTCAATTTTTTAAAAAAGTCATCCAATTTTCAAAAATAAAATATTAAAAAATTATTTTTTAATTATATAAAGGAAAAAAAATGAATGGAAAAGGCCTTTTTAATCTATAACTTCATGGGGTAAGTTATAAAAAGTTTTGGGTATGCACAAACCATAATTTTCCCCAAACCACCTTCTATGGAACCTCCCCTCTCATAGGGTAGTGAAACCAACCAATAAAAAAAATGAAAAAAAATGCTCAATATTTATGGAGGCCATCCATATAGGCCCTTAATGGCTAACATATGAACCTAGATTCTGATGTGTGGACACATAGACTGGGGTCATTTGACTATCCTTATGGCCCATGAAAATTGTGTATGCATGCGTGTTTAAAAATTTTATTATTTTTTGTTATTTTTTCAATAAAATTAATATGATTTTAAATATAATTTTATATTTTTTCTCCCCTAGCACCTTTAATAACCAAGAATATGTTTTTGTCCATATCTTTCAAATCTAGTGTCTATTTTTTGAACCATCTTCGGCATTGGAAAGTTGGTTCCAACACAATCCACATGGCATAATATATTTTATGGAAAAATAGCACAATTAAAATATATTTAAATTTATATGACTAGGTTTATAAATTAAATTTCAATTAATTCAAAAATTATTCTTTTCACATATGCCAAAAAGTATCTGGTTTTATCTATTTTACAAGTGTGAGCAAAACTAAAATGAAAGGAACTTTATTTGAGGGGGAAAATGCAACTTAAGTTCAAATTAAAGAGTTTTTTAATTTTTGGGGGGAAATTATTTCCCTTATTTAACCAAAATTGTTATAAATACCCATCTCTTGGTCATTTCAAAGGGCTGGCTCTTATGGATTTTAAGTGGAGGAGACATTAAACCAATCATTTATTTTTGAGTTTTAATTAATTTATACCCCTTATCTTATTTATGTAGGGTGATTCTACTAAATTTTTTACTCAAATGAAAGACTATAAACTCAAATTTATGTTACTTAAATAATTTTTTTCATTAATACAAGTTGTGGAGTTTTCTATTTGTAATCTACATGTGTCTATGGTGGTTGTGATTTCCTTCTTCATAAAGTGAAATTTAGACTTAGGAATCGATCCCCGCTCATGGTTATGTAATCACTTTCTAAATGGTGGATTAGTTTGTGGGTTTTATTCATTCAAGTGATTCCAGATTTGGTGGCATTATAATAGGTTTTATTTCTCTTTTTTACCTCTCTTTTTCTCTTTTTATTCATCTATTATCTAGTGGTTAGATCTAGGGTTTGAATGTAATATTTTTAAATGTCTATCTTGATTACAAGCAATTATATCCATTTTTATTATTGAATTTCTAAATTCTTGAATGAAATGGAATAAACACATGTTTTAAATAAGCTTCATTTTCATATTCAAACTTATCAACTAATTTGTTATGCTAGTAAGCTCTATGGGACTAAAAATATAATGATTTATTTAATATAATCTAGTACCAACACATGACCCAAAAATGGAATGGTCACAATGAGCCACTGAGTGAAGATCAGTGTGACTAGACCATGTAGAAGAGACCTTAGGGACTTTTCTCACAAATATCCTTTCTTGAGAGGATTTTAGGGACCTTAAAAAGCTCTTAAAAGATTATAGTTGGTGGTCATTCTAAAATTATCATCAATAGATTGACGCTAGAAGGAGGGCATATTCAAAATATTTCAAAAATTTCTTATGTTTTTATGGAGTTTCATAGTTATTTTCTAGGTTCTTAGATTAGAAAAATTGATTATCTAACTCCTTTGATGGCTTTAGCATAGCTATGAGGATGTATTTATCTTATGAATTTTCTAGGACCTTCTCATGACTTACCTAAAAACCCCCACAATTTTTTTGCAAATTATATTCATGGTGGGGTCAATACTACCAAGGAACACATCCATGCTTTTAAAGAATCCATTATTAGAAAACAAATTTAGTATGAAGATGTGGCTTGTCATCTATTCCATTTATTGTTAGATCAAATGACATATTATTGGTATATTTGTCTATTAGAAGGATGTGTCACCACTTGGGTCATCTTTGAGAATTTTTTCCTCAACCATTTTAGTGTGCCTATTGATCCTTCTATCTCATTTTATCAATTTTACATAGCATGTAAAGTGTCTAATGAGCCAAATAATGTGTTCAACCACATATTCCATTAAATATATACTAGGTTTAAGGATCCTTTCTTATAGATAGAGTATGAAACAATTAGAGTATATCTCAATGGATTGGATGGTGTGATTGCCATGTTCATTCAAAGGAATCCATCTTCTCTTAAATCCTTGGTGTTAGTCTATCAATAGGTCGTCAATGTTGAATAATAATCAATGACTTAAGGATTTGGTGCCCACCCCTCTTATTCTTTGGAACAACAAGACATTTATACATAAAGTTATTCAATTTCAATGCCTAAAATTCAACCCATGGATCAATACATGCCTCAATACAAAGCATTTCCCCAAGCCTTCACCCAATCAAACCTCCCTATGAAAAATGAGATGCATTCTTATTATTTTAATGCATATAACTCAGTTAATTTTATTTATACTCAGTAGACCAATTCATATAATTTTGTTGATTCAGTATCTTTGGGTGCTATTACTAATCAAATAACATTTTTTGTAGGAAATAATCATAAGTTAATGCATAATCCAAGCTATAAATCTGCATATCCTAGTGTATCATTTCAATTCTATGAACTTGGTTACATTGTGAATAATAAGGTGATCATGCATGTTGATAATGTCTTATTTAAAAATCCTAATCCATTATTTAAAGGATATAATGATGAAAAAAATGACTCCAAATATGAGGAAGTAATATTTATTGACATCAAATTAGTGGTTGAAAATCAAATTGATGAAGATTTACCACATAGACTGAATAAATGTAGTATAGATAATATTTCACCAAACTATAAGAATAATCTAGGGAACTAGATTAGTTAGAAGAGAAAGATGAATATTATGCATCTGAAGCATCCTTCTCATATGTTCCTACACACACATTTGAAAATCTAGTCCAAGATAATCAATATCTCTATGGTGGAAATATGAATTTCCTTACAACATGGGAAGGATACCAAGAAGAAAGGGGCTACCCATTTTAGGAAAACAATTTTTATGAGCTCAATGTAGATGATCTCTCTGCTAAACTCAATTTTAAATTCAAATCAAGTGACTACAATCAATAATTATTCTCAATAGTAGGGGCAGTCAAATGTGTAGAACAAAAACATCATGGCCTGCATTGAGAAGTGAAAACAATAGAGATGAAAGCTAATAATGATCTAATTTATTCTAAATATCAGCATATTTAAGCCACTAAAAACCAATTCAATATGTATATGATATGGGAAGAACCTAAAATACTCTCATGCCTTCTATATGATGAAGACAACAAAGAGGATGCTATGAAAACATCCATTTGCATCAAAGAGCATCCACTAATTGAGTCATCTGATGGATATAATAAAGAGGAATCCTATGATAGGATATTTGATCAACACATTTTGGTATATATTGATGTTTTGACATATTCCTCATATCATTTCTAAGTTTGGGTAGAGGTATTTCTCATCCCCTATCCCTCATGCCTTTTGCAATCTAGATGTAAAAATAATGCAAAATTATATAGTCATAGTTTACTTGAATTGAATGTAAAATACATAGACAAATCATTTTGGGATAGTGTATCTTATTAAATAGGATAACATATATGTCTTTTTTGTTAGGGTATCTACCAATATTCTCAAAATCTTGAAAAGAAACATGTGTCTAACTTGTTCAGACATGCATTTTCTTAAACATTTCCTTTGAATAATTTTTATTTTCCATTCCATATTTTTCTTTCTTTTTCTTTCTTTCCTATCCCTTGTTGTTAGATTAGGTTTTTTTTCTTTTTTTTTATTTTGTTTTTGGGTTTGTTCTAATTTTTTTTCCCCCCATGGTTCCCTTTTTAATAAACATCTTCAAAGGAAAGGCTATTGTGTAAATAACATAAATGGTTATTGAAGAACTTAATTAAAAAAATTATTTAAAATATGGTGTAAATTATTGTGATTAATTTTTTATTTCCTAAATTTCAAATTTCAATGATTCTTAACATAAATTATGAATTTATAGAAGTTATTATCTTTTTTGAATCCATATAATTCACTTAATGAAATAAATGAATAAAAATGTAGTATTGATTCAAGTCTAATTTATCTTAAGTCACCATTAAATTATTAACTTATTTTTACTCATGGCTTGGTACCCAAACCTATATGGATGAAATTGATAAATGTCCTTTCCAAATAAATTGAGCTAAAAAAGGGTAAAATCTAAAATTTTCCATGAAAGGACATTTATCATATATTTCTAGCTCAATTTATTTAGAAAGGAAATTTATCATTTCCATCCATATAGGTTAAATTATTGACTTATTTTTACTCATGGCTTGGTACCCAAACCTATATGGATGAAAATGATAAATGTCCTTTCTAAATAAATTAAGCTAAAAAAGGGTAAAATCTAAAATTCTCCTTGAAAGGGTGGTCTTGGAAACCTCCACCACAGGCTTCTTCACCTAGTTGGTAGTGGATCAAGGTATTTGGAAGAGGCCAGAGGCTTCTCTACCAGGGATGTAAATGCTTGGTTAAAAGTAAAAAAATACCCATACCACTTCCCCCTCTAATCTAAATTGAAAATATTTTCCCTTCAATAGTTCTATCCTTGTGAAAATATGAATTATTACATGTGAATGTAAATAAAATGAATTAATTACTTAATCACACACTTATATGGTTTTAACAAGATTATAGCTTAGTATGTCACTTGTTCCTATAGACTTTAATACCTTTGAATTATGGTTTTTTCTAATTAATTACTTGTAGCTAATGTTGTTTCTTATTATGAAATCAAAGATCTTAGATTCTTAAAATATTTACGATTATTTCCAAGTAGGATTCAACATTTGTTGTTTCTTCCACAACATGCCCCATTTTATAACTAAAAAGTGTACCCTCTTTTTAATTTTTATAGTTGCTCTTGCTTGCACTCATGGCTCATTGGTCTTAACAATCCCAAATTGCCTCAGTGGTTCACCTTAGTTTTCATCTTGAATTGGAACCCACAACCACTTACATTGGAAAGACCATGTCTGTGTGATAACATTTAATATTTTAAACTTAGTGTAAAAATAGAGACTTTCCCCTCAAATCTGTGTTCAAATATCTCACTTGCTCAGATGTAGATATCCATATCCATATATTGCCTAATATGTATCAATTTACATGCATCATAGGTATTTAAAATTATTTTGATTATAAATATTAGGTATTTGCAAAAAAAATTCATATTTACCACTTCAAATGAAAGAACCATCTCAACCCTCTATTTTTCCAACAAATTAGCATACCCTAAGAATCCCAAAACATGGGTCAAAATTCAAACTATTTAAAAATTCTTCTGATTTTAAAAAATTAAATATTAAAAATTGATTTTTTAAGGCCATAAATAACACAAAATACATTAAAAAAGGTTTTTTTAAATCCATTGTTACATGGGGTAATTTATAAAAAGTTTTATGGTATGGAGAAACCATGGTTTTATCCAAACCACATTATATGACACCTCCCCTCCCACATGGGGTAAAAATTTGAAACTTCTTAGTAAAAAATGAAAAAAAATGAAAATGTTTTTAATTTTTAGGTGTTGTTTTTTATGGATCTATGACCATGCATTAACAAAGGGTGATGGCCCCCCAACATGAGACCATACAGAAGAAGGTTAACTGGTCAAACCTTCCTAGGAATGTGGACATGGAAGGTAGTCCCTCACACTAATGTGCATGTGTTGGTGTAGGCCATCCATTTAGGCCCTCAATAGTACATGGGTGTGCCCAAGTTCTATCATGCTATCATGGGGATTAGGTCCCTTTGACTATCCTTATAGATTGAAAAAATGTGCATGCACACATATTTAAAAAAATCATTATTTTTTATTATTTTTTCAAGAAAATTAGTGAATTAAAATATAATTTTAAATTTTTATTTGATTAGTGCCTTAAATGACCCTATAATACATTTTTATCCATATATTTCAAACCATTAGTCTATTTTTCAAACTGTCTCTAGCATTAGAAATTTGGTTTTGCCACAGTCCACATGGCATAATTTATTTCATGAAAAAATAGACTGATTAAAAGTTATTCATATTTTTGTTACTAGGTTCATAAAGTACATTTTAATTAATTTAAAATTCATTTTATTCACATAGGCCAAAAATTAATTAGTTTTATATATGAATATATTTAAAGATCAAGGAGCTTGCTTTTGGGGGGAAAAGTGAAAATTAAGTTCAAATAAATTATTTTTTGTTTTTTGGGGGAAATTATTTTCCTCCATTGACTAAAATTTTATAAATAGATAATAATTGGTCATTTCAAAGGGTTAGATCTTGTTGATTCTAAGTGGAGGAGACACTGAACCAATCATTTATTTTTGATTTATAGTTATTTTCCCCCTTTTCTTGTTTCTATGGGATGACATTGTCAAATTTTGTACTCGAATGAAAGACTGTAAACATGAATTTATGCTACTCAAGCAACCATTTTTATTAATACAAGTTATGGAGTTTGTTATTTTTAATCTCTTAATGTATATGATGGTTTTGATTTTCTTCTTCATAGTGTGATCATCAGATTCTACCACTAATCCCCTCTCTTACTGGCTAGATGATGGATTAGTTTATGGGTTTTATTCATTCAAGTGATTGTAGATTTGGTCACATTGTAACAAGATTTATTTCTCCTTTTCCATTATATTTTAATTTTTAATTAATCTATTATCTAGTGATTAGACCTATTTTTTGAATGTAATCCATTTAATTTCTATTTTGAGTTCAATAAATTTTATCCATTGTTATTATTGCATTATTAAATTCTTGAATGTAATGGAATAAACACATGTTTTAAATAAACTTCATTTTCATGTTCAAATATTTCAACTAATTTCTTATGGAAACAAACTCCATGGGACTAAAAATTCAATGATTTGTATAGGATACTCTAGTTCTAACATAGGCCCATTGAAATGGAATGGTCACAATGAGTCATTAAGTGAAGATCAATGTGCCTAGACTAGGTAGAAGAGACCTTGGGGAGATTTATCAAAAATAACCTTTAAAGAGAGGGTTTTAAGGACCCTAAAAAACTCTTAAAATCTTACATTTGTGGTCATGCCAAAATTACCATCAAAATATATCATGTATCATATAGAATTACCATGTCTAGGTAGATATAATAATGAGGTACATAGTTTATGATCACATTAAGTCTTAAGATGCATGATGTGGAAATGTCTAGATAGTAATAATATAATCTCAATAAGAAATCAATCACATACAAAAGATCACTCAAAATTAAATCAAAATATAATTGTACAAGGAGACCTCAAAAAAGGGGCATGTTCAAATGTTGCACAATCAAAAGGGCATGAATTAGGCAAATGCCTACAAAGTAAGAAATGACATATTTAAATTTCAACATAAAAAAAACTATGACATATGAAAATGTCACGATAATAAAATCTAGGAACATGGGCCATAATAAATGGAGCACATTCAAATGATCAAAAAAGAAATATAATGCAAGACAAGACACTTAAGGAAGTTCATAAATGGAAAATATTGAATAAAGTAACCAATATGAATGTGTCATTATTTCCCTTAGATATATGTGTTATCAAAAAATCTTAAGTACATAGCATATAAAGTACACTATAAATGATATAATAATTGATAAATGCATATGTAAGTATATAAGGTCAAACATTATAACAAAAAATGATATAACCTAAATATATCATGATTAAAGAAGTGGATGCCCCAATTATCCAAATGACATGAGTAGAAGGAAGGACCAACATATGAAAGTTCATATATCATGTGCATGGTATGCCTATATCAATCTCAAAATATGTGTGAAACACATATGTATATATAAATAAATGATATGATATCTACCAACATGGAATTAACAACATATGTATAATTAAATAGATAATAAAACATGTAAAATCTTAAAGTATTTTTGTATTTTAGTTTTGTTTTGGTATTTTTATAATATTTGATATGTCAAACCATAAATTATATCATTTTCATTGTTTGGATCATGGTTAGATAATTGAAAATAGTGTATGTTTTGTTCTTCCTCACAATTTTCTTATTACGTAGAAGGGAGATTGCCATCATGTGGAATATGGATAAATTATGTTAGAACATTTATTGTGTAAGTGGGATAGTTTATACCCTTAGAATAATTTGGTGTATAATTAAAGAGCAATTATTTATTATTTATTAACATGAGTTGACAACCTCATTTAAATAAATAATAAAACATTGTGGTTTATTATTTACCAATTAAACTAAAGGATTTTCAAGATGGTTGGACCCATTGGTTAAATTGGTCACCTCCCTTCATACACATTATAAATAGGGTTTTATCCCTATTATAAAATACATATTCAAAAAACTTGATGTGAACTCTATGAATTTGATATTTACATATGGAAAATATTTTACAAAGGTTTTGTAAAGGCTTATGTGAAGAAGTGAGAAGTAAGAAGGTTTTGTATTGGGTTGTAAAGTTTATCAATTATATGAATGTCATCTTTTTGGGGTTTTACCTCTTGAGTTTTTACAATGTTAAATAACTATGTCATTGTGTTCATTGATATGTATTATTTTCCATCATTTATGTTCTAGATTTTGTTATGTATTACATTCATTACATATCATATTCAAATATTTTCATGGTAGTAGAGCTATATTTGATTGATAAATATATTTTCAATTTCCATAAATATTATAAATTGACAAATATTCAAATTCAAAGAATATTTGAATTATTTTACAAGCCTATTTTGGCCTGGTATGACATAGAAAGAGGGATGATTCTTTTTTCTCCTTATGGATACTTGTCTATCTATTGTTTGATCAATTGAGCCTCCATTCAAGAATTATCAACTCCTCTCAAGCAACTAATATTAAATTTTCTTAAGTCCTTTATTTCTTGGGCATGGTTGTATAACCTTGAGGAGTTGGAAAATTTCAAAAATCCACTTTAAGATTCAAAAGTGTTTTTTAAAGGCTATGGTTACATCACACTAAAGTTTAAAGTCATGTTACAAATTTTCAAACTCTAAAAAAAGAGTTTTGGAAAATCTGTGATTTTTCTTAGCCACTTTGACACCTTAGTGAAACATGGGTAATTATAAATGTTGGATTATTCATAAAAAAAAATAGATTTTAAAGCACTATTCTACCTTGTTTGAAGATTTCAAGAAGGTTGGTATAATTTAGAGGTATTTGATGACTTATATCATCTTTTTATGATTACTACTACATTTAGAGAATTTTCATATCTCTACTTGGAAGCATGGAAAGGTTAGTATTATTTTTTTAGAATTATTTAATAGATAAATATTTTATTAAAATTATAATTACCATATAAGCAAACCTTGGCCCCACCTTCCTTGGCTATTTTTTTAATCCAAAAGTTGAAAAAAATAATGATTTAATTTTTTAAAATTCAATGCACATTATATATTTTTATATATTTTCTATTTTAAAAATTAGATATACAAACATTCAAATATAAATTAGCGTACATAAATTCTTGACTAGTTTTGTAGAAGGGTTGGTGGCTCTTATTTTGTTAAAATCTTATAAAGAATAGGTCTAGTGTTCAAAACCCACTAGATCTTTCCTTTTTTAGTCAAATCAAATTATTTTTTATTCAATTATAAAACCTTTTTGGTTTTCATTCAAAGTAACTCATGTGTAAAACCCTTGTGTAACTTTGACCTTAATTTTATGAATTTTAACTTAGATAATTTCTTATTAAGCATAGTCATGTAACTAGTTGTTACCTAGGTTTTGAAACATCTTGGATTCATTCGTGTGGTTTTTTTTTTGTTTGAAGTCTCCTAATATAGTTTTTACACCTTTTTTAATCATAGTGTTTATATATTTGTTCTATGTGTGACATTTTCAACACATAAATTAGTGCATTTTAATTCAAAAAAATTCTCATTGTTTAACATATATTTGAATAATTATTACTTGTTTACTCTTATAATTTATTTGACTATCAAATAAATTTAAAATTCACATTAAAAAAGGTTCAATTTTAAGAATTATCTAGTGTTATACTATCATTATAAAATGAAATCAATAGTTTCACCTAAATTTGTATTAGATAAATCTCAAATGCTTAATGGATCAAACTATAATATATATAAAATTCATGTTAAAGTAGAATTTATGGCCTGAAAGTTGTGGAATATAGTATTGAGGACTAAAAAACCACATCTAGATGACCTGTTGCACTTGAAATTTCAAATGCATTTATAGGAAGACACGTTGATTAACTTGAGAAGTGTTAAGGATGAATTCCTACTCCATATTGGTGATCAAGAGTCTCCTAGAGATACTTGGAAACTTCTTGAGTCTATTTTTGTTAAATTTATTTCTAAAATTAATAATAGTAAAGTTTAGTTATATGGTCTCAAATGTAATTTAATTCAATATCAATTGTTATATTTTATTATTTAGCTTAATATTCATGAAAATTTTCATAAATT
Source organism: Torreya grandis (assembly GCA_037957365.1). NCBI lineage: Eukaryota > Viridiplantae > Streptophyta > Pinopsida > Cupressales > Taxaceae > Torreya > Torreya grandis. The sequence continues at coordinate 1,357,569 of JARHVA010000935.1, read as the reverse complement.
TATCTCAATTTTAAATTCAAAATACCAAACAAAGAAAAATATCTTTGCCCTCACTACCCTATCATCTCTTATAATTCAAGAAGAGTAAGTGATGTCTAATTTTTATTCTAAATAAAATACCACTCAATAACTTATTTCTCTCAACCCTATTTCTGAGAACAATATAAACCAAAAATCTAACCCTATTTATGTTAATGGTAAAAATTAGGAACAATAAATTGAGCAATAAGAATAATAAAACTAAGTTTAATGGGAATTGTAATATGTGTGGTAAACTTGTCATAGAAGGTATTTTTTTATAAAAATAAATATATAACTAATAATAAAACCCTTAAAAATAACAAAGATAAGAAATCTAATCAAAACTATGAGAAGAACCATAATAAAAACAACAATCAAGAACACAATTCTGATGTTATTGATTTATATGCCACCTTGTTTGATTTAAATGAGAATTAATGGATTTTAGATAGCAGTGAATCACACCATATGACTTGATCATATAAAATTTTATTTGATATTAAATATATTTATGAAAATATCTATTTAGGAGATAGTTCATTTTTACAAGCAACTAAGTAAAGAAAGGAAAAATTTGTAAATGTTGTTATTAATGATATTTTATATGTACCTAAACTTAATAAAAATATGATATCTTGTTCTCAAATTATTAATTATAATTTTAATTGTAACATTCATTAAATATAACCATACCATTATAAATCAATCATGTTCTCTAATTGATGAAGGCATTCAAAAGAATGGTTTATATTTTTTCTCTGCTTTTTTTACATGTCTTTCATCAAATATTAAGAATGAATGTCAATTATGTCTTGAAATATTATGACATGTTAATTTTATAACTCTACATGATATTTATTCATATAATCTTTCTTTTGGTCTTATTTCTATCTCTTTTCATAATAAAACTTGTGAAAGTTGCTTACATGGTAAGCAACATACTAATCTCTTTCAAAAGAAACATGATGTGAATTCTTCACATCCCATAGAATTAATTCATAGTGATGTTTTAGGACCTCTTAAAGTTGTATATATTAATGGTTATTTTTAATATATTAATTTAACATATGATTATAATAGAATGATCTAGTCATATTTCATTAAAAATAAATATAAAGTGTTGTTTGAATTTAAATAATTTAACGTTGTTGTTAAAAATGCTTATAATTTCTATATTAAGAGATTAATATCTAATAATTGTAGTGAATATATTAATAAATATTTTAATTAGTTTTGGTATTAAAATGGAATTAACAAAACCCTATTCCCCTTAGAAATAAGGGTATTTCTAAAATGAAAAATCACACCATTATAGAAATGGCTCGAATAATGTTGTATTATGTAAATGTTTTTTTATTATGGGCCAAATCCATGAATATTATTGTAAATATTATACATAGAGTCTCTAATAATTATTTGCATATTTATACTATTTTTAGGCTTTCTTCAATCTTTGTTTATAATGATAAAAGAAACTTGATCATAGTTCATATTCTTGTATTTTTATAGTTTATGGAGGTAATATTAAAGGATTAAGAGTATATTATACATATAAATGATATATCATTGAGAATAAGAATGTTCTTATTCTCAAAAAATATTTTTCTAAGCCATTTGTTGAACCTTCTTAATGTTATTATTTTGATGAACCTAGCTCTATTTTTTCTCCTTATGAAGGAAAAAATACATAGAGGAATTCAATTCATTTTTTTATAACTTAGAGTCTGAGGAACCCCATAAATATCATGTTAAATCTAAAATAACTTAAATGGATAGAATCCCTAATCCAATCTTCTAGTCTTGATAATCACAATAAATTAACTAGAAGTAAACATTCTTATCATGATTTAATGACATGTATGAATGTGAACCTAAATCATTAAAATATTACATTCAAGATGATAGATGGAAATTTGATATACAAGTTGAGTATAATTACTTAATTAAATATCATATTTGGGATCTTGTCCCACCTTTATGTTGACTAAATTTGACCCTACAGGTGAAATTAGGGCCCTTATAGGTAAAAAATTGACTTTTAGATGTTTTAGTGGGTATAATATATTCTAATAGGGTATATTATATGTTATTTGATGTCATTTAATGCCATCCTATATTTTTTATTAGTCGTATTAGTAAATTTGTCATTTTGGGTCATTTGGTGGGGTTTTAGGGGTCATAAATGCAAGTGGCATGATTAACAAGGTTTATAGATGTGAATTTTTCCTTTAAATAATAAAATAGGTCAGATTACCTATCCATAATGTCAGTTAAATCAGAATATTATAGGTTATCTAACTAAAATTCAAGAAACTAATCAAAAAGGTGAGTTTGGCACTTTTACACCCCATGGGGAAGTGTGCCACATGGGATAAGGTCATGGAATACCTATTAATATTCCTAAAACTCATATAAACACTTGAAATGGTCTATAAGTTACATTTTTGAGCCAAAACCATTTTTATCTTTCTTTGCCTTTCTAGACATATAGAAGTAACCAACAAGTTCATGCTTCATATGGATATTTGAAGAGGTTTTAAGACAAATGATTTTAGTAGGTGGTATTATAATTAGATATATTAATTTAAATTATAAGAGTTATAATAATGGTGGTTTGTGCTTTATGAACCATCCTCATGAAGTTGGCTATGTTTTATGCTTGTTGTATTATGTACCCTATAGGTTTTGGTCCATTTTGGGCAAGTCTATACAAACCAGTTACTAAGGATTATTATAGATGATGTTAGATTCCTTATAAAATTATATCCATGTTTTGTTTATTATTTAAAGGTATTTTTATATGATAATCATCTCATGTTGCAAGAGGATACACCATTCTATGTTATAAGAAAATTTTCACCATTTTTAGGAACTTCATGCTTCATCATGGTTTTAGAGGGTTGTGATAGGTCCTTTTTCATGTTTACAATTCTCTCATGTTTCCATTTACATTATTAGGTTCATTATTCCAAAACACACCCCATGGAGGTGTAGTCTAACTAGTATACATTCAATTAGATGAGTTGTGTAGGTCTCTAAGACATGTCTATAGAGGTATATTTATAGCCTTGAGGGGTTTAATACATCACATTAGTAATAATATGTAGGTGAGATATTATAAAGAGTGAAAAATGAAAAATATTTTAGTCATATGAAACATCCTCACATAGTCAACGTGAACATGCACCTATAGGTGCCATGAAGGAAGAATTGACGTTAAAGAGAAGGTTAGACACTTATTTAAGGTGTTTTAGAATGTGAATAATAAATTTTGAGGTATTAATATGAGTTTATAATCCATTGAATGTCAATACAATTCTCAATATCCATATCACCCTTATTTTCGAGATAACCTCAATACTCACCTACAACTGCAACTAAGCTAATAGTGACCTAAACATGGTATTTTGATGGTGTTTTATCACTTTAAATTTGAATATAGTCATGATTAGATGCTAGGTGAATCTAAAAATTCAAAATGGGTCTTTAAAGATCATGAGCATGTTCTTAGTAGAGAGATATACACCTACAACCACTATAGATGACTATCTCATGTAGTGAACAAAAGGTGATGGTTCTTGATGTGGGTGTAGAAAAACATGATAAAAATGGATAAAAGTAGGTAAAAGGTGACATATATGACCAAAAATATAATAATAATGACACTATAAATATCTTTTGTTTCCCATCTATACCTCTAGGTCCCATGTTCATCATTATGAAACCTATAGGCTGGTTATAGGGTTATTAAAAGGACTGAGCTTGATAACCTTGGTTATATACCTTATTATAAGTATGAGAAGAGTGATTATTAATATAATGGTATGGATAAATTAAAATAGGATCACTCAAGTTTTTTAAATTCCAATTCATGTAGGTAATCCCCTTCCAAGATAAAATTATAGTCTACTATTTTTGAGACAAACAATGAGCAAGTTTCTTGATGTGGAAGTGCATAAGGATGAGATAAAATGTTTAAGCCAATGTAAAATTATATAAAGAGATAAAATTAGGCCTATAAAAAATTTTATTCAATATATAACATATAATACCACCTACAAGGGTCATCCTTGAGGGAAGAAAATAGGAAACACAGTTAAGAAAGACATACTATTTAAGATTTTAAGGTGTATGCGGGAGTATATGAAAGGATAGAATAATTAATGGAGATTTGGAAATATACATAAATATAATTAATTTATTTATATTCTATTTATATTTAAAAATAATAAAATGGAATGTCTCTAATGAAGTAACATAGTCCACATGCTAAAAACCCTACACAATATGCCTCTTTCCTAGTCTATCTTGGTTTTTTATGCATTTGAGGAGCCTATTGACATGATAAAAAGACATGTTTTGGCGTATAATGTCCCCATAAATTGGTTAATCTCATAAAATATTTAATTTTATATAAAAATAAGGGAATTATCATCTATTTTGTCTCAAAGAGAGGGCACTTCCCCTTAGGCATAAACTAGCAGGTTTTAGGAAATGGATGCAAAGGGAATCTTAAAGAGCTGATGGAACTTTATAGGAGGTTTAGGAGGATTTATAAAACATAAAATAAAAATAAAAAAACATAAAAATAAATAAATAATGGGTTAATCATAACAGGGTATCCCAGACCATCAAGTTTGTAAGCAGGCTTATTGAGCATGGTGAAGCCTAATTTCTAAATGAGAAACCAATGCCACTTCTAGCTATATAAGTGGATTACAATGTACCTATACATGTTTATTGGGGTATGATATATTTTAATTTATTTAATCCATAAAAAATTCATTTTGGGCTTAAACTTGTAGATAGGCCTACTAATCATGATTAAGCCTAGAAGCCAAATGAAGAGTCACTTCTACTTTTCACATGAGGTGAGCATTATAGCATATTAGAGAATGTTTTTGGGAACAATTTAGATTTGGTAAAGATATTTTAATGTAGATAAATCACAATATATCCCATTTTTGAGGTCAAAATCCACTCAAGCTTGTAGAAAAGGGAAGGATAAGCTCAATAAGGTGATTTCAAGTGTTCATATCTCTCTTGATGTTTTACATGGGGATACAAGGAGTTAGGGGAAGTTTATAAAGGTATTAAAATATTTTCCATTTTATTTTTTTGGTAGATCCAACATTCCATTTTTATGAACAAAGCTTAAGAATCAAAACTAATCAAAACCTTTGCAAACCCTTATTAGTGACCCAAATGGGAAGATGAAGCTAGAAATCTATTCTAATAGAATAGTTTGAATAGAATAATTATTTTACATTTTATATGATATATTATGCTATTCACAACCCTTTTGAGCTATATGAACTTGTATAAATAGGGTACAAAATAGGGTACTTTTGACTAATTTTTGTTTTTCATAGGTTATAAGATATTTCAAGAGATGAAATAAAGTTTTGAGGGGAATATTATGACTTGGGATAAACCATAATTAAAATTTAATTATTTATAAAAAACCCTAAGTGTTTAAACCATATGCTTCATCTTAGCCAGTCAAAACTAGCATAGTGGACAAACTAGTGAGAAGGGGAGAAAACTTCAAGTGAGATGATTTTAAGGTGTGACTGATGCCTCTAAGTCCATGTAGGGTTTTTATAGGTATATTAAAATATATCCCATCTATTTTAAAGGAAAAATAATTATTTTTTGGAGTCCAAGTGTGCAAGGTGCATGAAGGAGGAGCTTTTTGGACTACACATGATGATGGCTCATTTTTAGATGATACTAGATGACCAGCCCTACAACTAATGCATGGAGAGGCATGTATAAAATCCTTACCCTTAATTCCAATCATTATACCTATCCATAATCTATTTTGGGATGTTTAAATAGGCCCAAATCATGAAGGTAGTGTTCTAAGCTAGAATGAGGAGTTTCATGCCAGTTTACAAAAGTTTCATGCCTTATATGGACACTTGTACTTTATAACCTTTAATGTTCTATCTCAAATCCTATTATCATGTAAAATTAACTAATTTTATCAGATTTACAAGTGTACTTGTGACCTTTGGACTTTTCTCTTCTCCTCTCTCTCAAGTTCTATAAAAACTAGCCATTTTGGCCATTATAACTTATGATCCACATGAGTATGGTGAAGACCTACTCATTTAAATACCATTTAATCAATAAGACTACTAATTTTTAACTTTTAATGAATGTTAATAGTGTGTTATACTTGGATTATTTATTTTTCTTAAGTGATAACTCTTGTTTCCTTAGCATGTTGTTTCATTCTTTCATCTTATTTACAGTTGGAAGGCTTCTTCTTGTAGGGCATGTGAAGTGTTTTAGGAAGTGTCAAAGTTGAGAGAGTTATTATATTAATTATTTTAATTCAAGGCCTCTTGTCTAATCTTTCAATCCTAAACATTCATCCATAACCTCATAATGTAACATTGATGTGATAAGATGTAGATTGGAGAAGTGTATGTTTGGTTAGTCTCTTGGTTTCATGTGTAACATGTAGTTGGTTGTAAGTCATCAAATTATTTGGTGAATCACCTCCCTTAGGATATTTTTATTTAAAATTTCTCTCTCCCTTCCCCCCCCCTCAAAGTTTAGGTATAATAGTGATCCAAAGTGGTACATCAAGGGAGATAGTCCTATTTAGAGATTCACCTCATCCTTAGGCTACCCACAAGCCTAGAGGTGTTTAAATTGTGCCACTTGGATGAGGATAGATGAGACAATATCCTCAAAGGGTGAAAATCTAAGTGACAATAGTCTTTTTCATGCCCAATAGGACTATTAGTCCAATAGGTTGAAATATTTTTGGTGTTATCTTTCAATAATCAACCTTTGGAGGCATCTATCTAAGCATCAATGGTGACTCTAAAGTTAAATCAAATATTCAAGCAACCAAAGTTTAGATTTTGAATATTTTTGGTAATTTTTCCTTATGTTCTTGCTTCTTAATGAAGTTTCATGGATGACCTTAGTGTTGAGTTTTATTTTACACAAGTTTGTGAGGTATTTATATCTTTATGGCATTCTTAATCATCTGTATTTTGATTATGACCATAGATAGCCTTTTAATGATCCTTATCAGTCCTATAGCCAACCTCCTCAATAAATTTCTTCTCCTAGTCAACCTAGCCACTTCTCAACTCAATCCATTTACAACTTCAAGCAAACTCTTTTGGGGTATGAGAATTATATGTTAGAGCTTGATACACTAAAGGGACATGGTAAAGATGTTCCTATTAATTTAATTCATTAGGTAATAGATTAATTATATTTTGTTAAAAGAGAGTGGACACCTGTTGAGAGAGCCAATTGGCAAAGTCTCAAAAGTGAGATGCTAGATGTGAGTGGCCTAGTTTCTTCCTTAGAGGATAACTAAGAATTCATGAAAGGAAACCTCAAAAAACCTATCAACCTTCATATCCAATTCCCCAAAATTTATATCAATCCTACATGATTCCTACTCATGAGCCCAATCAATCTTATTAAATCCATTCTTTTCCCAATCAGCTGGAAGAGAGAATTGAAAAGAGAAACCTTATTTTTGAAACTAATCTTCATAGGAAGATTGAGCTGGATAATATGAATATGTAGTAGTCCATGCCATAAAAAAATTAAGTGTAATTTAATCCCTCATTTCCCTCTCCAATTTCAGTCCCACCTTAAGAGAAGACCTCTAGATATGAGATTCCAACTTGGAGACAAGGTAGAGAATCCAAGGTTAAAGAGATTCCAAGTTTCTTGAATACTTCACCCACTCCTAAAGTTGAAATAACACATAAATAAAATAATCCTAATCCTATAATCCTAATATGGAATAAGATAATGGAGTCATGGGGAAATAAATAAAAGAAAAGTGTTGATAAGGAGTGTGGAGTTGAGATCGAGCTTGATTCTATGCAAGTACCTCCCACCCTTACTCAAGAAAGTTTCTAATTTTCCATGTCAATCATTTTATAATCCTCATCCTCATTAATATTACTATAAAATTAAATAAATACTTTTCCATAGAACCAAGAAAATTGAAGAGTTAGAATGAAGGATGAAATTACTGAGTCAAGGTGTAATGGTTTAGACCCAAAAGAAGATCCTATGCCTAAACACACACCATATAACCTACCTCAAGAGAGTGATAAAGATAAATAATATGTAAATTAAGTTATTTTAAAATTTAAGGAAGAAAACCAAGCCATTTTATCCCAAGTTCTACCTCCCCTTACTCAAGAGCTTCTAAAAGAATCCCTATAGTTCACTCTCAATCTAATTTTGAATTCTATATGCCAACTCCACCAACTAGTTCATCTTGTCCTCACCCCATCACCCATTTCCTTGATGGAAATATGATATGGGAATCTAAAGAGGATAATTTGGTTGATAAAAGTTTAGAACTCTTGCTTGAAGAAGATATGACTCCTTAACAACCTCATTGGGCTAGGTCACATGATTTCAAGATGCCTAGTCTTGGCATCACCAAGAAGGATATGGAAGATATTTCAGCCCTTGAAGAAGACTCTACATATGATCAAAATATTTTAGATGATGACCTCCATCATGAAGATGAATGTGCTATTAAGGATGGAAAATAATTTCAAGTCATCCCCAAAGAGGTGGCAATCTTAGAAGAATCTTTTGAGACGAAGGTAGAAGTTGTTGTTTCTAAAGATGATCCAATACCTCAACCTAATTTTGAATAAAAATCATATGAATTAAATCTTGAGTAACACTAGCTTGATTAAATCACACATCAAGAAGAGAAGATTGAAAAGGTAGTGGTTCTAAATGATAAAGAGGACAAAGAGGATTGACAGCTACAAATGAAGCTCTTTCAAAACATTGAAGAGCTTTTCCAAGTTGAGGGATAAGTACATGACAAGGTGAATAAATAGTATTCCATAGAGGACAATGACCAAGATTTTGTATATTATGGAAAGTTATTTGATGATCTATAAGAACTTTTAGTTGAGAAGAAACCATATCCTATTGAGAAAACTATGGAAATTAAGAAAGTATGCCTTATTGAACCATCATTAGAGGTTGTAATTAAGGATCCATATGAGAAGGTTGAATTTTTTTCGATGAAAGAAGATTTAAATTCCATAACTAGTCTATTTGGAGCTGCTTGGTTCTCATTGAACACCATGCTAATGATGTTGGAAAATACCATAAATAATATGGAAGCATCAATGTTAAAGGACAAAAGGCTACATGTCTCACTAAATCCTTCATGTCATGAATAAGGAAGAGTTTCAAACTTAAAATTTGATCTAGGAGGGATTTTTTTTATCTCAAGTTAGTTAGAGTTTGATTTCAATTTGTTTAGTTTGGTGTGTGTGTTCCATAAATGCTCATGAATCACATGTGTGTTTGCTTTTTCTTTGTGTGTGTCTTTTTTTTTGTGTGGTTGAGGTAGTAATTGGTCTTGTGTTGATAAAATATTATTGTAAAAACCCTCTTTTTATGTCTTAGACATCAGATGACTCTATAATCCCAATAGATTGATAAGGCTACTAGTCTAGTTAGTATAATAGGCATATTACCCCTATGAGTCACCAATTTGTTGGCAAAATTTGACCTAAAGGTCAAATCAGGGCCACTATATGTAAAAAAATTGAATTTTATATGTTTTAATGGGTATAATATCTTGTCATGGGGTGTGTTATAATTTATTTGATGTCATTTAATGTCATCCTAGCTTTGGTCTTACTCATATTAGTTAATTTATCATTTTGGGTCATTTGGTGGTCTTTTAGGGGTCATAAATGCAAGTGGAATGGTTCCCAAGATTATAATATGTCAATTTTTAATTTAAATAATCCAAGAGATCATATTTCCTATCAATAATGTCATTTTAATCAAAATATTGTAGGTTATCTAACTGAAATTCAAAATAATTAACTAGAAAAGGTGAGTTTGGCACATGTACAATTGATGGGGAAGTGTGACACATGGGGTAAGATCATGGAATACCTATTAATATTAATAAAACTCATAAATTATTTAAATTATATAGAATTTTCTTTTTTGATCCAAAACCATTATGCTCCTTCTTTGCCTTTTTAGACATACATAAGTGAACAATAGGTTCATGATTAATATGGATAACTGAAGAGGTTTCAGGGTAAATGATTTTGGATAGTGGTATTATAATAATATAAATTAATTTAAATTATAATATTTTTAATAATGGTGTCATGTTCTTTATGAACAATCCTCATGAAGCTGACTATGTTTTTCTACTTGTTATTTCATGTACCCTATAGGTTTTGCTCCATTTTGGGCAAGTCTATACAAACCAGTTATTAAGGATGATTAAAAATGATTTTGTATTAATTATATAGTTATATACATGTTTTTTTAATCATTTAAAGGTGTTTTGATATGCTAATCATCTCATGTTGCAAGAGGTAAACCATTCTATGATATAGATAGTTTTTCAACATTTTTAGGAACTTCATGCTTGATCCTAGTTTAAGAGGGTGGTGATTGGTCCTTGTTAATTTTTCCAATGATCTCATGTTTCCATTTACCTTCTAAGATTCATTCTTCCAAAATATACCCCATGTAGGTGCAGTCTAACTTGTATACAATCAGTTTTCTATATGACTATGATATACAATCAATTGTATGAGCTATGTAGGTCTCTAAGACATGTACATTATTTATATATTTTAAGGGTTGAATACATCACCTTATAAATAATAGGTATATTATATATTATAAATATTTAAAAAAGAGAACTATTGTAGTCATATGAAACATCCTCACATAGTCACTATGAACATGAACCTATAGGTGCCATGAAGGAAGAATTCACATTAAAGAAAAGGTATTGAAACTTATTTCAAGTGTTTTATAATTTTAATAATTTATTTTGAGGTATTAATATGATTTTATGACCCATTTAAGGTCAAGACAATGCTCACTATCCACATCACACTTGTCGGGACAACCTCAATACTCACCTACAGTTGTAACTAAGTTAACAATAACCTAAGCATGGTATTTTTATGGTGTGTTAACTATTTCAAGGTGAATATATTCATGATTAGATTATATATGAATATAAAACCTGAAAATTGGCTCTAAACATCATGATAAAGGTCCTAGTAGATAGATATACACCTACAACCACTGTAGATGACTATCTCAGGCAGTGAACAAAGGTGGATGGTTCTTGATGTGGGTGTAGAAAAAAATGAGAAAAATGGATCCAAGAAGGTAAAAAGTGACATATATAACCAAAAATATCATCATAAGGATATTATAAATATTTTTTTGTTTCCCATCTATACTTACAAGTCCCCTGTTCACCATTATGAAGCCTACAAGCTAGTTGTAGGGTTATTAAAAGGATTGATCTTGAAAACATTAGTTATATACCTTATTATAAGTATGAGAAGAGTTATTGTAGTCATATAATGTTTTGGATAACTTCAAAGATTCTCATTAAATGTTTTTAATGTCTAATTCATGTAGGTAATCCCTTTTAAAGACAAAAACATAGTCTTTTTTTTTGAGATAGACAATGAGCAAGTTTCTTGATGTAGAAGTGCATAAGGATGAGATAAAATATTTAATAAAAATTAAAAATATATAAAAATATCCCAAAAGTAATATAAGCATTTTAATTCAATCTAAAATACACAATACCACCTACAAGGGTCATCCTTAATGGAGGAAAATAGGAAACACAGTCAAGAAAGGCATACTATTTGAGAGTTTATGGTGTGTGCAGGAGTTTATGAAAGGATGTAATGATTAATGGAGATTGGTACCTCTCAATTAGGATAATTAAAGTATTTATATTACATTTATATTAAAAATCAATAAAATGGAAGGTCTCCAATCAAGCAACATAGTCCACATGCTAAAAACCCTGCACAATTTGCCTCCTTCTTAGTGTATCTTCATTTTTTGTGCATTTGAGGGGCCTATTGACATGATGAGAAATTTATTTTTGATATATAATGTCCCTATAACTTAGGTAATCTCCTCAAATATTTAATTTTTCTATAAAAATAGTGGAATTTCCCTCTATTTTGTCTCAAATAGAGGGCACTTCCCCTTAGGCATAAACTGGTATGTTTTAGGAAATGGATACAAAGGGACTCTTTAGGAGATGATGGAAATTTTTATGAGGTTTAAGATTATTTATAAAGCCTATTAAAACATAAAAAACAAGAAATAATGTATGAATATTAATAGGGTATCCCAGACCATCAACTTTGCAATCACACTTATTGAGCATGGTGATGCCTAATTTCCAAATGAGAAACCAATGCCACTTATTGCTCTAGAAGTGCAATAAAATGGAAATATAAATTTTCATATGGGAATAATAGATGTTTATGATCTATTGAAATGCATGGAAGCTATCAAAAATTCATTTTGGGCTTAAACTTGTAGACAAGCCTACTAATCATGACTAGACCAAGAAGCCAAATGAAGAGTCACTTCTACTTTTCATATGAGGTGAGAATTATAGCATGTAAAATAATTTTTTGGGGGACATTTTAGATATGTTTAATCTCTTGTAATTTAGAGAAAGCACAAGATAGTCCATTTTTGAGATTAAAACCCACTGAAGATTGCAGGAAAGGGAAGGAGAAGCTCAATAAGTTGATTTCAAGTTCTCATATCTCTCTTGATGTTTTGCATGGGGATATAAGGAGTTAAGGGAAGTTTATAAAGGTATTGATATATTTTTTAGTATAATTTTTTTGTAGATAAAATTTTTTATTTTTACGAACAAAGCATAAGAGTCAAAATAGCTCAAAATGCTTGCAAACCCTTGATAGTGAACCAATTGGGAAGATGAAGCTATCAAAATACTCTAATGGAACAATTTAACCAGGATGATGATTATAAATTTTATAAGACTCTCTCAGGATCCTCCCCACCCTTTTGAACTATAGGGACTTGTATGGATATGGTACAAATTAAGGTACTTTTGATTATTTTATGTGTTTTATAGGTTACAAAAGGTTTCAAGAGATCAAATAAAGTTTGGGGGGAATATTAAGACTTGGTATAACCCATAATTTCCATTTATTTATTTATAACATCTCTTAAATGTCTAAACTAGATGCTTCATCTCAACTAATCAAAACTAGCATAGTGGACAAGCTAATTAGAAGGAGGAAAACTTCAAGTAAGCTAATTTTAAGGTGTGTCTGATGCCTTTAAGGGTATATAGGGTTTTTATAGGTGTAATACACTCCCTCCCATATATTTTATTGGAAAAATGATTTCTTTTTAGAGGCCAAGTGTGTAGGGTACATGAAGGATGAGTTTTTTGGACTATAGATGATGATGGCTCATTCACAAATGATTTTAGATGACTAGGTATGTAATCAATGCATGGAGAGGAATTTATGAACTCATTCCCCTTCATTATAATCATAATACTTATCCCTAATCAGTTTTGTGATGTTCAAATAGGTCCAGATCATGAAGGTAGTTTTCTCAACCAAAATAAGGAGTTCCATGCCACTTTGTAAAAATTTCATGCCTTGTATGGATACTTATACTTCCTAACCTTGCATGGTCCATCCAAAATCCTCTTATAATTCACAAGTAACTAATTTTATCATCTTTAAATATGTCTTTATGACCCTTGTACTTCTCTCTTATCCTCTTTCTCTTAAATTCTATAAGAACTAGCCATTTTGGCCATTATAACTTATGGTCCACCTAAGTATGGTGAAGCCCTGCTCATTTGCATACTATTTGATCAATAATACTACTAATTTTTACCTCTTCATGAATTTTCATAGTGTTTTCTACTTGGATGATTGATTTTTCTTAAGTGATAAATCTTGTTACCTTAGCATGTTTTTACATTCTTTCATCCTATTTACAATTCGAAGGTTCTTCTTATAGGGCATGTGAATTATTCTCTGAAGTGTCAAGGTTGAGTGAGCTAGTATATTCACTAGTGTTATTTAAGGCCTCTTGTTTATTACTCCTAGCTTAGACATTCATCCATAACCTCACAAACATTGATGTGAGAAGATGTAGATTGGAGAAGTGTATGTTTGGTTAGTCTCTTGGTTTCATGTGTAACATGTATCTAGTTGGAAGTCATCAACTTATTTAGTGTATCACATCCCTTAGGATATTTTAATTTCAATTTTATCTCTCCATTCTCCCCCTACCTGCACCCCCCCCACCCCCCACCATTTTTTTTTACTTGTAGTAGTGATCCAAATTGGTAATTCAAGGGAGCTATCCCTATCTATATATTTACCTCATCCTTAAGCTACCCACAAGCCTAGAGGTTTTTCAATTGTGCCACTTGGATGAGGAGAGTTGAGACATCTCCTCAAAGGGTAAAAATCCAAGTGACAAAACTTTGTATAAAAGACACATTTTTGGTTCTAGGTGGTTTCATAAAATAAAATATAATTCAATTGGTAAAATTTAAAGTTTTATAGTAATATTAGTTATATGTTGTTTTACTAAAAAACATGGGATTGTCTATGTTGAAACCTTTACTCTTGTTGCAAAAATGAGTACTGTTAGATAACTAATTTCTCTTACATCCCAATATTGTTGGATTATCCATTAAATGTATGTTAAAAATGTTTTTGTAAATGGTGATTTATAAGACAAAATCTATATGACTCAGTCTAAATATTTCACTAACTCTAATAGAGAAAATTATGTAAGTTAAATAAATCCCTATATGGTTTTAAAAAAACTCCTTAAGCTTGGTATTATGAAAATAATTATTTCCTTAAATAACTAAATTTTTAATTAATATTGTCACTTGAACTTTCACCTCTTGAGGAGATGAGTCATCTCTCCTCATTCAAGTGGCACAATGGAAACACCTTAGGGCTGTGGGTGACCCAAATTTGAGGTGAGTCTCTAGATTAGGGCTAGTTGCCATTGATGTACCATTTCTACACACCACAACCACACTTAAACTTGTGAGTAAAAGGGTTAATATACCTAAATTAACCTATCTAAGGAGGTTATGAACCAAATATATTGTCTACTCATACCACTTACAATTCACTTGAAACCAAAAAGAAATCTACACATACACTTCATCAAACTGAAATCTCTTTTTCTACATCAGTGTTTCAAGCATGGGGTCTTGAAGATAGCTTATATTAGGAGGAATAAAAAATAGGTCTTCTATAAATAATAATGAATAGAATACTCAGTATATTTAAAATCCCCATTAGACACTTCTTTCTGATCTTCAAAAGAGAGCATCCAAACTACACAAGGCACTATGAAGGATAATATGTCAAGGTAAGCAAAATACACTTGTACAAGACCAAAAACCATAACATAAACTTCATGAAGTCATGAATGAGGTAAAAACAACATTATTTATTATTTCAAGGAAAAAATTGAGCATGGATTCACCATACTCAGGTGGAGAGATCCGTACAAAAGCCAAAAAGGCTAGTATATATAGGAATTATGAGAGAAGAGAGAGAAGGTGAACATCAAGAGTCACTAAGACACTTGTCAAGAAAAAAAGGAGTTAAAAAAGCATGTAAATATACATGAGATAGGTACTATAATTAAAACATTTACGAATGCCTCTCAAATTCATCAAACTCCTCCAAATGTGGCATAGGTGTTCTCTTGCTTGCATATGAAACTACCTTCAAGATTTGTCTTCATTAGAATACCTCAACACTAAACAAAAATAATTATAATGATTGATATAAGGTGAAGGGTTACTAACAAGACATCACAATAATTTTAGTGGTCTCTAATCATTCATATTCTCATGGCCATGATCAATCATCCCAAATAGTTACAAATAAATCCCTCTCATGCACCTCTCACACTTGGAATGCAATATGTTTCCAATTATTCAACCCAATCTATGAAAAGTGGGGAATTAAAATTTTTAAGAGTATTTATGTCATCATATTCATAAAAAAGGACTCAAAAGGCTTCCCAATTAGAACTTCAATCTTTTCCACTAAGTGGTCACTACTTGCTCATTGTGACTGGCTGAGATGAAGAAGACAATAAAAACACTTAGGAACATTGATACCTAAATTAATGATCATGGAGACTAATAAAAAGTCTCAATATCTCTCCTAAAGGTTATTTCATAATCTAAAACTTCTCCATACCTATAAGGCACACAAATTTGTTAAATAAATCCTTATTGTACACCATTTGTACAAGTGTAGTACAAATCAATTACATGGAGAGGAGCCTTGAAGATTCCTCTATAGATTTAAATAAACTCCCTATCCTTTACACTCCATTTGGATTATCCATTTATCTTATCTTCTCCATCAGATCTGAGTGGGGGTTTGTGAGGGTTTTTAGTAATTTTAAGTCTTATCCTTTGTTCATAAAGACTACAAATTGGAGTTATAAACCAATTCCAATTATGTCTTCTTGGGGACCTCTATAAAATATTTAAACACCTTGAGTCTCCATGTAAATTTTTTTGGAATATATGAACTTTCAAACATAACCTCTTAGGCTTCTTCATGTATTCTACAACCTCTAAGTTTGGTCCCAAGCCAAGAAATGGCTTCTTGATGGACTTATATACATACTCATGGTTCAAAAAATTCTATTAGCTCCAAATAAACATGTCCCACATAGTATCAATGTATATTTCTCCCAAAAAGTGATAGGACTACTTTTAGGCATTAGTCCTTATATTAAGTTTAATAGGCCTACCAACAAACTTTGTGGCTTAGACCCATTTTTTAACGCTAGATACATATTATATGTCTTAAACACATCAATTATGGTCCCTAAAACCTATTTCAATAGGCTATAAATAACTCATATTTCTAGAAGTGAACTTGACCTATTTAGCCAAAGCCTTGCCATTAAGGTTTAACTACAACTCTTGGTGTATAGGGTGCCATATTTGATTTCCATATTTATTACTTGGTTATTTACGTTTTAATATATGTTTTCAAGCTTTAATATCCTAATTTCAAGGTATAAACCCCTATCAACTCCTCAAACCATCTCTTCTTTCCAAAACTACCTACTTATGCACAAGAGGAAGTACCCCTTATCTAAGATAAAATAGGGAGTACTTCCCCTATCTTGTGGGAAAAATTATAGATTTAATAAGATCATATAGGTGATATAGGTACCCTACACAAAAAAAATAATCTTTTTATCTATCTATTTGACCCCCTAAATGTCTCAAATTCCAAGGTAAACCAATCAAGTGATGACTGCGTATGCTACCCTATCTATTATGGTTGTTATAGGTGGTAATTTTTGTGAATTAGGAATTAAATTCAAATTTTAGAGTATTAATTTAATCCTAAATAATAAATTATCCATGATTTAACTCACTTATTTGGAAATTACCCATACCATCACCTAGAAATCTCACTTCATTACTCACCTATGATAACACCGTCAATCATCATGGCTATAGGTGCACTTGTGGTCTTTGGATGGTATATGTAGGTTTATATTTTATGGTAAAGATATCATGGAAGTAATCATATTTTGATACAATTATTAAAAAAATATTTCATCATGTTAATCTCCTTGTCAACCCTCCTATGTGATAGAGTTCTCAAACTAAGTTTCATTGCCCCTATTGATTGAAACAACCTGTAAGTGTATGTGAAAACTTAAAACCTAGGATATAACATGGAAAGGAATCCTTGAGTACGTATTTAGGTCCAAAAACATGAATATTATCTATCATTCTTACTCAAGGATTCCAAAAACCACTTAAGCATCTATTTCTAGGTCCATGTGCCACTTTGTTGTAGGTGCCTATTTAGGGGTGTGTATGGATTGGGAGAAAGCTTGGGAGTAAAAAAAATGCAACTCTTTCATGGTGATATTTTAGTCCATTTTGTGTCAAAATAAACTAATTAACTCACCCAATCATGGAAATATTTTTGAATTTTCAACCTTGATGAGAAAAAGGCCTCTTTTGGTCCAAATCTGTAGACAATATTACAAGAGTTCAATGTGTGAAAACATGTTTTCTAGGTCTCCAAATTTGATGTTCTCTTATTTATATATTTTATTAATTTTTTCGAGTTGATTTTTCATGATAAGGATATAAAATATAGTTATTTATCCTCAATAAGACTTCATATTCTTTTTTATTTCAAATTCCCAAAAGGGGCAAAGCTCTTTGTTCTATCATTTTAGGGAAAATGGTTCCAAAAACTAGATTGCATATATTTAATGGTTCCTTAACACATATTTGGATACCAAATTATTAAACATGCTTACCATATTAATATAAAACCTAAAAATCCTCATGAATACCAATGCCTATCAACCATCCCTCTGTATAACACCTCTAAAACTCCTATTAGACACCTGTAAGTGTGAGTTTCTGAATCTGAGGTAGATTTCCTATCACCTTGGTTTCACTAGCACAAATTTGAGAGAGAATTATTCAAATATGTTTATTTGATTATCCTTGAATATATAACACATTTTAAAACTTTCCATTTTCCTCATAGTATGTCTAAATCCCCTATTTAGGCCACCTACAGGTGGGAATTTGATGCATGGGAAAAGAGTTGATATAAACAACATGAAAATTCCCTTGCAAGTGAAAATTGTATACTTAAATTAATCACATTATTTCAAACCAAACCATTATAATAAGTTATATAAAATATATACACATCTTTAAACACCAACATGACATCATTAGGGGCCATAACTGAGTATCTTGAGCTATGTTATGTATGTAAAGACATGGAAGAGCAAGAATATGCAATGGGAAAGGCTTCCAAAACACTCAAATACATTTTCAATACTTAAATATATGACTATTATTAGAAAACATCTTCAAGCAACATCAAAACATTCCCCCACTCTTAAATACACTTATAGGTGTGAAAGGAACCAATTTAAAAGCACAAACAAGTCTAGAAAATATTTTCTTAGGCATTTGAGAAAAATAATGTTAATATTTTGATGGAAAAAAATATGGAGAGGCTCTGATAAACACATGAAAAAATCAACAATGTCAAACCAAATCAAAATATTCAGAAACAAGCTCAAATAGGGACCCCTCATGGGTGTAAGAGCATAAAAAGCTGCCTAGCTTCATAATAATGATTTATAAAGGAGGAGCCATGAAACTAAAACTTGTTTCCATGAATTTGAATCTGATTAAGACCCCTCTCAACACCCAAGATCGCTCCTCCCAACTCCATTTGTACAGACCATACCAAGCATTCAAACTTGGCTCTTTTTGGCTTATGAAGGCAAGAATGAGGGATAAGAACTTAAATTTGATCTCTCTAACCTTATCTCTACAAACCAAGTGTAGGTAAGACTTTAGGGAGCTCAAGAGACACTTAACTCATGTTTTCACCTAAAGATGGGCTTTCCAAGTCTGTATAAGTGCCATTAAGAGCCTATTTTTTGGGATATTCCTCTATTTTTGTGCATGAAACTAATTATTCTCTACCTATAGCTAGTTATTGAAATTTTATAACCTCATCCACGTTATAATAATACTTGGTGACAAATTTCTTCCCTGTAAAAGTCTGTACAAATCATTTAATGAGCCAAAATGTGACCAAAAGACACTTTTGGCATATGAAACATGAAAAAGGATTAATAAATGACTTAGGGACCCCTTGTAACACTTCAATGACCCTATAAGGACATGTATAAAAAAAATTATCCATTGACTATGTTTGACTCTAGTTGACCAAAGTTGACTTTTTAAGATTAAACAAGCACTAGTAAGTTAAGCTCACACCAAGGTCTGAACAAGGATAGGTGAGATTTTTAGACCACCATGAGACACTAATAAGACACATGGTAACCTTTAAAAAGTTTAAATATGTAGGGGTTGACTTAATTTGACTAAAATTCAAATTTGGTCAACACTTTTGGTAATTCCTAGGGGTAACATGCTTGCTATGTTAAAGATCAGTGGCCTTATCCTATCCATCGGGAAAAAGGAGTCAAATGCACTTTGATAAAAACAAGATAAGACCTTGACTTGACTAACAAGATATTTGATTAACCTCAACACACAAAAATAAGACAAAACACATAATATAAGGGAAAGAAACACACATGCATGTGTTAACAAGACACTTAGGAAACACAACAAAATAGGAAGCAAACTACATATTTGCATCTAACCAAGCATACCTCCTTATTATATAAAAATGAAATTATCTTGAATCTCCTTCTTAATGATATGGATGAGTGTGATAAGAATGTTTCCATTTGGATGTAATATTAGATGACTCATGCTCATTTCTTGTTCCTTGGCTTAACATGCCTTTTGATGGAGTCATCTCAAATAAGTATCCAAGGTAGATGAACTCTTTTTGACCTTGTAAACATACCTCATACTTATGTTCCTTTGTTTCCTCATGTCATGTTTGCACCTCCATGAATGGGATAGCTTTTTGAATGTCTATGTTTTCTTAAAAGGTTTCATTTTTCTTATCTTTTGTTACAACCTCTTCAAACCTCTCAAGAAGTTTTGTACCATGGAATTCTAGGACTGTTTCTTGTTCAAACTCCTTCTTGATGTTTTAAGGATTAGATTCACATGTGGTTCTAGAATCAATCTTCAAACCATCTTGAAAAGACCCATAGTCATCATAGATTATTCCATCAAGGTTTAGAGTCTATTAATGGTGGTATCTCTCAAAACATACTTGCTCCTCAACAGCTTGGGATTTCTTTCTTAGAATTCTTGTATTCTCACAATCTTCATATTATTTGAAAATATGCATATAAGTATGCCACATGTCTTCATGATGCAATTTTATATTTACCCCTTCAATCTTTGATTCTTCAAACTTATAAGTCACAAATACTTCCTTGGAAACCTTATCTTTCTCACCTCCAATATCTCCATAGATATCATAGATAGGAAAATCAAAATAAGAAAATACTTATTCTTAAACCATGTCATCTTTCCTACAATTCCTTGTAGTCAACTCCAAAGAGGTTTTAGGCCCCATAAAATTTCCAAATTCATTGCAAATATCTTCAAATCTTTGCCATAAGTCCAAACCATCTTTTTAAACCATGACATGAAGAGGAGAAACAAGGGAAAATCCATCTTCTTCTTTAGATTCCAAAAGAACCTCTCCCAAAATTTATTTTTCAACACAAATAAGGTCATTTTTATTATCATCAAAATCTTATGTATCCTCATACGAAGTCAACTCTTTTGCATTATCAACCCAATATAAGATCTCCATATCTTTTTCTCTCATGATGGTGCCAAGACTAGGAATTTTAAAACCAAGAACTTTGGCCCAAGAAGGCTTCTAAAGCTCATTGCAATCCTCACTATTAGAATTTAATTTCTCCTCAATCAACTGATCCACATTAGGTTTAATGACTTCATTAGCTTCAAGATTATCCTGAATAGATGAGTGATTCTACATTTTTAGTTCCAAATCCTCAATTATTTTGGTAAGGTTTTCTTGGAATAGCTTCACCTTCGCTCTCTTCTCTCATAATTCCTATATATACTAGCCTTTTAGGCTTTTATACGGATCTCTCCACCTGAGTATGGTGAAGCTATGCTCAATTTTTTCCTTAAATTAGTAAATATTGTTATTTTTACCTCATTCATGACTTCATGAAGTTCATGTTATGTTTTTTGGTCTTGTACAAGTGTATTTTGCTTACCCTGACATGTTATCCTTCTTAGTACCTTGTGTAGTTTGAAAGCTCTCTTTTGCAGGTCAATAAGAAGTGTTTAATGGGGATTATAGATATAATGATTATTCTATTCATTAGTGTTTATATAAGCTTATTGTCTATTATTACTAATATAAGCTCTCTTCATGACCCCATGCTTTAAATATTGATGTAGAAGAAGATATTTCAATTTGATGAAGTGTATGTGTAGGTTTCTCTTTGGTTTCAAGTGCATTGTAACTGGTGTGAGTAGACAATCTATTTGGTGCATCACCTCCTTAGATAGGTTAGTTTAGGCTTATTAACTATTTTCCTTACAATTGTAAGTGTGGTTTTGGTGTGTGGAAGTGGTACATCAAGGGGAACTATCCCTAATCTAGAGTATCACCTCAAATTTGGGTCACCCATAGCCCTAAGGTGTTTCCATTGTGCCACTTGAATGAGCAAAGCTGAATCATCTCCTCAAGGGATGCAAGTTCAAGTGACAATAATTACTATTATAATAATTATCTCTTTGTTAAATTTTAAAATGGTCATTTAATCCTAATTATATTATGTTTTGATTATCTTTTGATTATTGGTATAATGATTAGTTTAATTCATAAATATATAGATAAACTAAGTCAGATGTTTGAAATTGATTTATTTAGGCATACTTAAATTTTTATGAATAATTATATATTATTAAAAAAATCAATTTTTGTATCACAATATTAGTATGCACATAATCTTCATGTTAATTTTAATATGCTTGATTGTAAATCTACACCTAATCCTATTAAATTTGGTGTTAAATTTGATCCAAAAAATACATGTGAAAAAGCTAATCCTACTTTGTATAGATAGCTTATTGATAATTTGATTTATATAACCATTAATAGGTCAAAATTTTCATATATTTTTGTTGTTGTTGATTCTAGATTTATGTGGGATCCATATTTGGATCAATAGAAATTAGTTAAATGTATACTTTGTTATATCAAAAGAACTATTAATTTTGGTGTATTTTATTCTTCCATTGATAATGCTAAATTATATGGTTATTTTGATGTTGACCATTTTGGTGACACTATACATCATATATCTACTACTAGATATGTGTTTAATTTTGGTGAAGGTGATATCACTTGAAGCAACAAAAAGAAACCTAATGTATCTATCTCTTCTACTGAAGCAACATACAAAAATGCTTTGTAAGCTAATAAAGAAGCCATGTAGATGAAAAGGTTATTAGGATAACTTTATTTAGATGTCTCCCATAATAAAAACCTTCATTATGATAACAAAAGTTATGTATTTTTGGAAACAAATTAGTTTGACACCAATGACTTGAACATATTGAAGTTCATGTGTATTTTATTTCATAGAAAGTCTTCAGTTGTGATATTATAATTTTATCTGATGGATGAATAGTGTTGTGGACAACACAACCTTATTTTTAAAATAATGGGGACTCTTATAAAAATTATTAACTTATGGTTTCCTATAGTTTTAATCCCTTCCACGTTGACTTCAGACCTTATACATTCCCGAATTCCCTTTTTTACCATAGTCTATCAAACATTGACTTCAGAGCTCATGTTTAGTTTTCTTAGAGTTGCAGTCTCTTGGAGTCCTACTTAATATTTCTCAAAGATTTGGTGGTATATATGTAAGCATTTAATTATTTACATGGATTAATTTTAACTTAGTCATATTTTAAAAATACCATAAAAAATACTTATGAATTAGGAAGCACCACCTGGATCCTATCAGAGTTTTTAGTCTCTTGAATTTGATAGAGATGTTAGAGATCGAGAGAGCTTGAGCAAATAAAGAAGTTCCATGTAGACCAATTGTTAGAATTTTTAGTATCCTAAACCTATTAGAGATTTTAGATATTGGGAAAGACTAACCAAATGAGGAAGCACCATGTGTCCCAGCTATTAGAGTTGTCTATCTTCTAGACCTATTAGAGATGTCAAAGCCTAATTGAATAAGAAAGCACCACATAGATCCTATTATATCTATCAATGTCATAAAATTATTAGATATGTTATAGATTAGGATATCTAAATTTAATTAGGAAGAAACATGTAGATCCTATAAAATCTATCAATTTTTCAAGACTATTAGAAATTTTAGAGCCTAGGAGAGCCCAACCTACTAGATCATGCCATGTGGAACTTCTATATAAATTAGTAAAAAAGTCCTAAGATCATTGAGATGGTTAAAAATAAGTAAAATCATATCTAAATACAAATTATAGGATGACATTTATCACTCCAACACTCTAAGTGGCATGTTTTAACTATCAAGTAGGTGATGTGTGATACCCAACCATGCTTAGGTGGCATTGGCCACATGCAAGACCAACTAAATATATACACTTGGCACAAGTTGAAGCAAATTGATATGCCATTATGGAGAATTATCTATGCATACCACACTACTCACATTAAATAAATATATAACTAGACCCTAATTGGATTATTTAAGACATCTCATCACAATCACCAAATCTAGTAGGCAATGAAAATTTAAATTTCCCATGTTAATTCCAAGATGAGAAATGAATAGGCATATAATACCACAAACTCAAATTTAAATTTACATTGGTTGAGCCACCAAATTCCATCAATATGAGATATATGTTCATGTCCCTATAAGGTTCCTAAGGAAATATGAATTGCCATTATTTATTACCAATTACCTAGAGTTTTCCTTCTCACTTTAAGCTCATTAATATGCCCCTTTGTGCCTTCATTTCTCAAAATTATCTATTATCAAAATTTCCCACTTAACACCATGGTTGATTCACATTATAACCCCAAGGAAGAGACTAAATATATAGACACCACCCTACATAAGAACTTAACCCACTTCAATAATTATAATGACATATTTAAAGTAATTGAAGTTGTGCCAAAGTCTACTTCTAGTGATGATAAGGATGAGGCTGCTTTCCAAGATGCCCTCAAGGCATTCAAAATATGTGGGTTGCATAAATTTGTGTCTAAACTAGATTTTTTTTTTCCTATGATGACCTCTTCAATAATATGCCACTTTATAGGTGTAATATAATCTCCCAAAGTTTATAGTTTATTATAACTCAACCAAATTTGATGCAGGGGATAACACTTATCATATTTACGAGGTTGTGTAGGATTGGGTAGATAAATTTGATGCCAATTGGGTTAATAAAGAATACATTGATTCTTACATGGTCTACACCTTTAAGGAGGGTGTCTAAGTAGGGATTATTATGCTTAATTAATTATTCAAGTCAAGTAAATACTTACACATTGATATCCTTTGGGTGACCCTCCTTGTCATCATCCTCAAGGGTGAGGAGATCCCATACCTTATGAGTATCATACCCTTTTGACTAGTGCACCATGTCATAGAGGCCTAAAAGGGAGGTAATTTATATATGTTGATCTATATTATAAATGTTGTCTATAGGACTATCATTCTTAAGCCCTATACTTTTCCACCTCATAATCTTAGGGGAATAATGTTCCATGTGGTGTTCTATAAACTATATGGCCACCTTTACTGGAATCACATTTGGGAAAATTATGAGTCTTTCTACCCTATGGTTTTTATGGAAATCAATGAGGTGTCCATGCCATAAATTTATAATTAAATTAGGTAATTTCTTTCCCCTACTAGAAAATAATGGTAATATAGAGATGATACCATCATCTGGGTGGTATGTATTCATAGGGCCCCTCTGTATTTTCCCTACTAGGTTCTAGACTGGTTGGTAGAGTAGGTGATCACTTATTAACTAATAGAGGGCATCTTTAGTCACTACATTAGTCACCAAAAAATTATTTAATATAATTCCATATCACCATATACCAGCATATATACAAAATTCTACCTCTATTTTAGAAAGTGGTGGTAGATAGGGACTCTTATGCCCCAGGTAGAGTAGAGCACATAGAATGGGGTTCACATGGAATCAACAATACCCATGTGGAAAAGTATAAATTTTAGTTAAATATAAATTATGGACATGAGCATATAAATTAGGACAAAATCCACCTCAATCTAATGGATGATAAATAAGTGTTAGCTAGGATCAAGGCTAAGAAGAATAAGGAGAATTAGGTGCTGATCAAACCATCCACTTAGAATAGCCCTACAATGTAACCTATAATTTTAAGGAATATCCTTGAAGGGGTCCTATATCCATAGCCTCTATGAGTCTCACCTCCCTGGGTCTCTAATCTACCTCCACCACCTCATGTATTTTAGGCAGACTAACCATAGGCTACATAGGCATTATGATTTGACATCAATAATAACCCAAAGTTAATTCCAAAAGGTGACCAATATGCATCTATGTAGATCCCTCATCCACCTTAAACCATCTATTAAAAAATCAATGGATCATCCCTAGGTTTCCATTCCCTACCAAGCCCACATAGATGGTGCCTCCACTTTTCCCATTTTGCTTCCCCACAATTTCATTAGGTACCTATGGATATGGTCATGTATAACATTATCACATCCTAATTTCTATCCACATAGCTTATTTCACCAGCATACATTCATGTGGCTCACATAAGGGATTCAAGATCTACCAATACCTATCCTTCAACACCTTCATTAGTCCTTTCACAAGTTTGACCACCTCTTAGTTCTCCCACTTTGACAACTTTGATGGTTTCCCTAGTGATGAGTGCACTTGTGTGTGTAATTAAATCAGTTCTAACCACTCTAATAACATGTTAAATCACTCTATAGGATCCAAAATTAGCCTTTACAACCACTACCACCACTTCTCCTTGCACTACTACAATATAAGATAATATAGGCAAGAGGCTAAAGAAGAAGCCAAGGGTAACTCCTACTCCTCAGCCTCTTTTCACTCCTCAAGTGTATCCTATGCCTCCTTTTTCAAATATATTAGGCTCTGAAGGATTTGGATTTAAATAACTAATTTCCTCTTTTCTTTTGAACACTACTCTCCTTAGCACCATGATCCCATAGGATAATTTGACCTAAATCTAATGGCATCCTCAATTGTTCCCATGAACTTTCCCATTTGTTCTTCCCCCATTAAAATGCATTACTCCACCTCCTACATTGATCTATTCTTCCTTTCACTTTGATTTATATGTTCCTCTTCCTCCCATGCATCCTCCTTCCACCTTCTCTACCACCCCACCTTACACCACCTTATACCGTAGGAATTTCCACAGATCATAAGATCCTGAGATGATTTAATAGGGTGATATAAAACTTTAGTGGGAGTTTTATAGGAGATCAAAAAACATGAGAAGGATCCTTACTCAATTATTTAATCAAGGAGACCTAGTGGTTTATAAAACCAAACATGACCTATTCTCTCTCACAAAGGTGAGAACAACTAATAAAGAGGGGAAGGTTGTTGAGGATAAAATTTCCATTCTCTAGGCCACTAATGACATGTCTAAAAATATTATATAAGACATAAAGGAGTAGGTTTGAGTGCTCAAGGTACATATGAAGAGTACCTTACCTAATAAACTGATTGGTTGGGTCTAAGATGCCCTCTTATAACTCTTCATATTTTTAGATGACGTAGTTAAGACCTTGAATACAAGTGGGGATAACCTATAGTAATCCCAAGAATATTTGGAGAGGATCACATACATAGATAACACATTTAAAATTCTTATTATGATTATTAATAAAGGCATGTTCCCATAGATAAAGTTGATGCCTCTCTCTGAAATCAACTTGTATTAGACCTATGTTGGAAGCATGAGAGATTTAATTAAGGAATGCTTATAAATGACATAGATGGTTTTAGAACCTCTAAAAAAAGGCAAGGAAAAGATGTCTTAATTCAAGGAAGTCAACATCTATCTGTTATTCCACTTAAATGGAAGACTACCTAATAGAGGTGAATTTGAGGTCCACTTGGATCACTTTGACAATGTCATGAGGAAGAGAGTGGCCAAGGCCAATAAGATTGAGGCTAAGGTTATTCTGGATATCTTGACCTAATCCATGACTAGTATCAATTAGGTGTTAGAAATTAAAGTTCTCCTTGAGGACCCATTCTAGGTACATCAAAGACTTTTGACCTAGTTAAATGTAATATTATATGAGTCTCCAATGAAATTGACCAAGATAAACAAAGAGTTTTATTTAGTGTTAACCACACTACATGTAAAGGACTCACATCCTAAGTAGTTGAGAAATAGTTCTATTGTATCTCATTAGCACATATACTAAATGGGCCCTTAAGCATATTTTTTAGAGTTTGTGAATTTTTATTTTTTGAATCTTTACAGTTGTAACAACTTTAAGAGGACATCATGGCCAAGGATGGTAATCTCATGATGTTTGGAGGTGAGCATAGATTCTCTATTTATTATAAACTTTAATCCCTTATAGTGGTTGGAATTTCATATGTAAAAGAACTTTTCTAAAATTGAATGCAAATTTTATGCTTTCTATTAGACTAAGTTTTGTTTATTTATGAATTTAGCCCATCATTTTCAAATTTAAAGGAATTTTGATGATAAATAATTAATGGTGTGTTTTTTATATTAAAAATTAATTTATTAATTTAATTTTTTTTAATCTTAAATCATTTATGAATTCTTCTCATTTTATTTTCAACACTTGTAATTTATGTACTTAAAGTGATAGATTATATTTGAATACCCTGTGTGTAACTTACTATAGGTCCTTCCTTGTGTTTAATTTTAGTGGAAAATTTGGGAATTAAGCATCCCCATTTTTTATCCTTGTAGACACTTCATTTTCATCAACTCCATGTCAAAATTTCAAAATGGAATGACTTCCTACAATTACATAAAAAGTGGTCTGAAATAATCTATTTATCATAAAAATTCTAATTCACCTTCGGGAATCTCTAGGTGGTATAATTCATTGTATTATATTTGTTCAATTATCATTCTAGTCATTTATTCTAGTCAATTCTTCTACTATTATCAATTAACTAATTGTCTTTCACTGATCAATTAATGTAATTAATTCCCCCTTCCTTAAATCATTATTATAATTAAAATTCCCATATTATATTAATTAAATTTATCTTTGATTAATTGAATTAATAATTATTATAATTATAATTATATACAAATAAAATTATAATTTCCTTCCAATTATTCATTACTCTTGTTCTCCTTCCAAGAGGCATATTCATTCAAGAAAAAATCTTGAGATCCTATAGAATATTCTCTTATGAGCTCAACAATTACTAAAATAATGATTATAAAGGATTTATATCCACCCTTCATATTAGAGATAAGATGAAGGTATAATAATAAATATTGTGAGATATTTAATGGATAATTCTCAACCCTTCATATTGGAAATAAGATGAAGGGCCCATATTGATGATCCATGTGGTTATCCATGTGATTTCTTGGGAATGATTCTCCACACTTCATCTTGTAAATGAGATGAAAGGTCCACATTAATCATAAAAAAGATATTTTGAGGAGAATTCTCCACATTACATCTTGTATGAAATATGGAGGGCTCATATTAATCCTCCTTTGACATTATTAAGATCTATTATCCACCCTTCATCTTGAACAATATGAAGGGCTCATGTGATCAATCCATGTGCTAAACCATGTGCCTTGGTGAGGTTTGAATTTATATCCATCCATATTTGAGTCAAGATGAAGGGTCCTCATTAATTTGAATTTATTATAAATAGACCTCTTCTCCTTTACAATGAACATGCTCAAATTAGACAACAAAGTGCTATCAAATTATCAAGTCTTCTTCTGAATCACTTTTCTTCCTTCATCACTTAAAAAAAATATAAGGTTTAAAAAGAGATGTTTAATCACGAAAAAAAATGATGCTAACCTATTAAAAATACATCCAATACAAATCAAACAAAAATATGAGGTTTTCAATGAAGGTTTACATTGTATTGATCTAATCTTAGCATTTTTATCTTAATATTTGTATGTTCATGAGGTCTTAGGTGAGAATTTATTAGTTGTTAATACCTCATTTGATCATTTATAAATATTACATAGTTAAAACTAAATAGATCTATATTCTAATGATACATATGGTAGGTTTGGTGGGACATGTGTATTGTTGGTAGAAGAATTCTAAATTATAAAGCTACATAGGATATTTATCCAATATTTAATGCATTATGTACTCATTTTATAAGTTTATTTTGTCCTATCTTCACAACATATAATAGACTAGAATATGAATAGACTCTACTCTTGGTGCCAAGTATGAGAAGAATATGAATAGTCATAGATACAAAATGTCTATATATACATATGTTTGTAAGAAGAAAGGGGTTCCACTTTTGAAGATATCAATAGAGATTCATCTGGTTATGGTTACCTTTGTGATTTCTTATTATGTTCCTTACGTCTATTCCTATGTATAATGTTTTGTTACTTTCTGTATAATTAATTAGAATGTTTTATTTTTGTTTATGAAACAATGTTTGTTTTTAATTCCTAAACAACGTAGAATTATGAATGCTTATCATGTTTTTGTTATCTAGCTTTTTGTATGAATGTCATATGTTATTCTATGCACATGAAGTATATCACAACTATCCTCATCCTAAGCATGTCCTAATGCTTTAATAACTTCTGATAACAATGGTGTGGTGAGTGTGGCACTCTTTTTTGGATGGAATTATGATAAGATGATTACTAGGGAAAAGAGATATTGAGATATTGATAAACCAAAGGATATGTAATTTTATATAATAAGAATCAAAATGGATTGGTCTTACCATAAAAAAATAATTTGATAGCATATTTATGGAGAGATATATGAAATTTTATTGTGTAAGTTGCCTAAAATTATAGATAACTTATTAACATTGTTGGAATATTATTGTTTTAACCTAAGAATAGAAGAAAGTATAATCTAGATTGAATAAAAAATAGTCCAATTATAGATATTAGAAATTGATTAGACAAGAACAATAAATCAATGGGTTGCTACTACAATATATGGATATATAAATGAGTTTGTAGTACAAGGATACATAGCTTTTGAAGTTTTGAATGACTTGTTCATCAAAGGAATTCAAGGGAATTTTTTTTAGTGACTACTTATCCTTGTGAAGATGTTGGTTGTGGATAAAGCCATGGTGCCTACTCTAAATAATATGAAGTAGTTACTTAAATAATATTGGGGTGTGTGAAACATGATAGTGAATGATGATTAAATGAGTTAAAAGTAAGGATTAAACATGAATCTATAATGGAGACATAAGGGAAGAAGAGTCAAACAAAAAGTTTAGATTTTGAATGTGAGCTATGATAACATAATAGATGGAGTAAACATAAGAATACCTAGGTAGATACGAGTAAAGTTAAGAGTAACAATAAAATAGATGAAGAAAAATTAGGAATACATGATGAACAAGAAGAAATAAATAAATATCAAAGGAAAAATAAATATGATATGGAAGAAGAAGATGAATACAAATAGAAGGAAAGAAGTGATGAAGAATGAGAGAAAGAAAAGATGTTTGAAGAAGAAGATGAGAATAGTTTAAAAGTATATCAATTAGATGATAGATGTAGTGTAAAACTAAGAATATGGGTATTATTAGAATAAGGACATGAAGTATTAAGAAAATAATCAAAACAAAGTCATAGAGTAATCATAGGTTCAAGATTCGAAGAATATGAAGTCATAAGAATAATTCACTAGAAGAGCATGCCCATGTAACCCAATTTATTATATTCCAGTAGAATTTTTCAACTAGATGATTAGGTAGGTAGTAGTTAGGAAGATATATTTTTAGAAAAAGTGTATTTTTTGGTTACTAAAATTGAAACAACATCAATTTTTAAGGCTGTGAAGGCCATAGGGTTTGTTAAAACCAAGCAGAGAAAACCAAGAAACATAGAAAAATAGAGAGTACATGGATTAACTATCCTATTATGTAGGTAAATATTCATAGTGAATAAATGGGATCACAAATAACAAAACCTCCCATTATAATAGTTACGTAGTAGATCCCCTCAACATGAATTTATAAAATGGGTGTTGTAGGAGCATTTATAAACATGGTGACATATGATGGGTTTGTAAACCCTGAGCAATACTTATTAACATGTGAAATGAAATTTCAAGATAAGGGTATTACTTATGAGACTATAAATAAGTGTGATTTAATAAGGGAACTATATAGAAGATCACTTGAGTTTATGTACTATAGATAAATTATTTAGGAAAGTCTATAGTAGGTTAAGGAACGGCTTATCATAGAATTTATGCTACTAAATTAGATTTTCTATAGCATAAACATAGTATGCTACTAAATTAGATGCTATAGCTATTGATATATGAGTGGAACAAATTGAAGACTATGGGGAAGATCCTATAATGGACTCTAAGATTGAAAATACATTAAAAAATTTTATGAATAGGATAAAACAATATCATGAAGTAGATACACCTAAGCTAGATCTATGGTGCATAAAATGTGGGAAAGGACATCACAGTAATGATTATTCTAAGATAAATCTAGAGTTATATGAAATATATAGAGTAGTAAGGCATGAAACAATGTAGTGCCATCTTCTACAATAGTATTTTAAAATCCCATAGAGTTTATATTATAATTTTTGTAAGTTACACAACCATGATGAAAAGAATTGTAAGGATTTTTAGGATCTCAAAGAAGACATTACAAATAATGTATTCACCAACACCACATAGTAAGTGTCCTTAGTGAATAATATGATTTTAAACACAAATTTTGATAAGGGTTGTTTGAACCAAGCATATATGTAATGGATTCCCAATTTACCATAGTACCAACCTCAAGGTATAGTTGGATAGACCCCTCCTTTACTGAGTTGGACACCACCATCACCATAATACTAGTATTCATCACCTTAGAATCCATTAATGATGTGGAAAAAACAAAATATTTGGACTCCACTAGTTGCATAATAATAATAATAATAATAATAATAATAATAATAATAATAATAATAATAATAATAATAATAATAATAATAATAATAATAATAATAATAATAATAATTTGGAATTGGAGATAATACCTAAAAAAAATAGCACTAGAATACAATGCTATAATAGGGAGGTTATATGAGGTTATTAGTCGAATAAAGGTAGATCTAAGGGTTGATATAGATGGGGTTACCAAGGTGGCAGAGGTAATAATTACCAATGCCCTCATTTTTAATGCTACTTGTGTGGAGAATATAATGATGTGAAATGCAATTGTGCTTTGAATCCATAAAGACAATCTTATTTCACATATTGTAGGTTATATGAGCAACACAAGATAAAAAAACTATCCTATCTTAGAAAAGCAAAGAAAGGAAAAGGATATTAGGAATGTTAACATGGTGAATGTGTAGCCTAAGGAGCATGAATTTATGAACATTATTACAATACACCATCACAAAGAAATAGGATTGTCTCAAAATGCCTTAAATCTAGGGAATCTAGAAAGAAAAATAGGATAAATACCTAAACCCAACTATAGAAAAAGGGATTATGTATGAAGCTATGTAGATGTTTAAAAATATTCAATAGCAAGACACTAATAAAGGATATGTTGCATCAATAGATTCCCAAATGTATGCTTAAATTATGAAAAATATGCATCAAGATGGATTTATTATTGTGCTTACAAATTTATCAAAGATTTTAAGTACACTTTACAATGAAGACATCTCTCAGAACATCACAAATTTAATACATATTTTATTAGAGTGTACATAGTGAGGGAAACATAAGACATGAAATATTGTCTGGTATGTCAAAAAAAAAAGTCATGGGATGTATATGCATTAATTGACATTAAAGTTGTATGATATGAAATTTTAATTATTGTCTTTAACTTTGGTAGCATGATCAACACGGTCCATAGGTCTACATGGGAGGTGATTGGATAAGTAGTTCTAGGTTATATTCTAGTGAATCTAAGTTTAGTAGACTATTGATGAGTTGAGCCCATTGGTATAGTAGAATATATTGAGATCAAACTCATAGAATTGATCTTGTGAGGTGACTTTGAAATCATCAATATGAAAATATCATAAACTCATTACACTATGTTAATTAGAAATAAATGGTCATATGAAGGTTAAATGACTATCAATATTGTGAAAAATAAACTAGAGGTGCATCAAGGAGATAATATTTTCATCATTCATACAAATAAGGTGCATAAACCATACATCATTCTAGCTAAACCAGACTCCCCCTATGTTGCATAAGAAACTAGTTAGATGAAGGTAAAATCTACAAAGAATCTAAAATCTCTATGCACATCTATGTGAAACTTATTATATGAGCATAATAAACTTAGGTATAGTATTTACTCACTTAAATTTTGAAGACATAAACAATGGAATCCTAAATTAGTATTTACACAATTATTAACACCTTAGTTTGTCATAAAGGATTATGTGCCCATGTTTGCTAAATCCCCTACTTGCTCAAAAGTTGATTTTCTCTATCAAGTAGATTATCATATGAAATATTATATAGAGATAATAGAAAGGGAAATTTTCCATGGAAAAAATATTCATCTATTAGTGGAGACTCAGATACACATCTACTCAATTGGGCTCATAGTGATCATGAACTTTGACTTATGATAATAGTCTTTGCCCATGAGAGACAACTTCCTTTTTACTATATGACTAAGGATATCAATAAATTCAATATATGAATAAAAATTCATGTACCTATTATTATTTAGTTGGTAATTACCTTGAATAACTATTTGAATAGATTTACAATAATATGGTGGGTGATTCATAGAAATGATCATCTTGATTAGGATGATGCATGTGAACTTATGATTGGTAGATTTCAGCTATCATAGGTAATAAAAAGTAATTGGCCTTTATTTTAGGAAGTGAGTGCCCTAAAATACATATCCATAAATTTTTTTAGTTATATACATAATAATGTGTGGCACTAAAGTACTGGGTTCACATCTTTCATTACACACTTTTCCCCTTACCATCAACATGGTATATGCATCAAAAATGAAGAAGGGAGACAAAACATTGGGTATAGGTGAAAAATTAATGCATACAAACTTTTGTCTTTGAATATGAGAGTCCTTTGGTTCATAATGTTCTATTGAATATCAAAAATTTCCTTTGCCATGGGTGTTCATAAGATTTAAGCCCCATGACAAAATATACTATGTAGAAAAATGTAGCCTGTGATCTAAATACAAATTTACAAAGATATAAAGATGACAAGTTAGAAGAAAAATATAGTATGGATCTATGCCACTAAATACAACATGATGAATAATAAATTTAATATTCAAAAATTGATGGTGATATTGATCTAACTCATTTGTTTGCACCTGAATACCTAGTATAACTAATAAAGGACCCATTCACAAAACCCACTAAAGAAGACAAGTTCCATAGCATAGGAATTCCATAAAAGGAATGGGAAAATATGATAAAAGAATATATTACGAAGGAAAATCATAATATTTATCAATATACTATTAAAAATCATGTGGAAAACATTGGAAGTGAGGAGATTCCTAAATTAGCACATATAGGTGACTATTGGATTGAATCCAAAGTTTTGGAAGCTATGCAACTTCTATGGGATTATAAATATATGTTTATTACCAAATTTTTATAGGTTATAGGAGTAGATCCATCCTTAATAAAAATTCATATCAAACTTAAGGAGTACACATTACCAATAAAGAAGTGACCATATAAGTTGAATCCAAACATGAAATTGAAAGTGAAGGCTGAACTAGATAGAATGCAAGAAGTGGGAATAATTTATCTATAGAAAAGGTATATTGGGTTATTATCATGGTAGTACAACCTAAGAAAATAGGGGAGATTAGATTATGTGGTGATTATTAAATTTTGAATGACACATGTGTGAATGATCCATTTCTAATTCCCTTCACAAATAAAGTTATAGAATCTATCACAGGTCATGAAGTTTATTATTTCATGGATGGTTTTAGTGGCTATCATAAATTACCCATCATATAATAAGATATAGATAAAATTAATTTTTCCATGGAATGGGGATCTTTTTGCATACAAGGTAATGCCTTTTGGCCTAAAAAATGCACCTATGATTTTTTCTAGAGTAGTGGTGACTATTTTTAAGGATTTTATTCATGATTTATTAGAAGTATATCTTGATGATTGGGATGATTTTGTTTGTTTAAATAACATTTTTCCAAACTCTACCTCATGTTAGAACACTACCAAACTCTGTGCATTGTCCTAAATTTGAAAAAGTGCTTATTTTTTACACCTTTCAGTGTCTTGTTAGATCATGTAATGTGTAGTGAAGGGATTTTGATGGACCAAAACAAAATTTTAGTCATTATTAGTATGCCTCCACCAATCAGATCCATAAAAGTACAATATTTTCTTGGACACATAGGGTACTATAAATTTTTTATCAAGGGATATGCAACCATTTTGTCTTCATTGGAGTATTTACTATGTAAAGGTGTGAAGTTGGTTTATACCTTGAGTGTCAAGAATCCTTCATAAAAATCAAGTAAATACTAGTCACTATACCTATTCTCATTTTTCTTAATTGGAGCAAGATTTTTCATGTTCACATTTATGCTTTTAGTATCACAATTGATGTTTTACTTGCATAGCTAGGAGATGGTGGACTAGACCACCCCATACATTTTTCAAGTTGAAATTTATATGATGTAGAAAAAAATTACATGACAAATTAAATAGAATCACTGGATATAGTGTTCACACTAAACTATATTCTTACGACACCATTTGAAGTTTTCATAGATCATTAAGCTCTACACTACCTAGTCAATAAGCCTATGCTAAAAAGATGCATTTCAAGAGGGTTGATACTCTTTCAAAAATTCAAATTTCATATCAAAATCAAACCAAGAAAAGAAAATCTTAGAATAGAGCATCTTGGTTGTATCCCAAATGGAAAAAAACCTGAATAACTATAGGAGGATTCTCTTGATGCCCATCTCTTTTGCATTTTTTTAATCCCAAAATTTTTGGATCCAATTGATAATTTTATAGAACAATTATTATTCCCTACACACTTCCAAAAAAAAGACAAGAATTAGTTTGTCACTAGATCTTTGTCATATACTATTATAAAGGGGATCTTGTATCATTTAGAAAAGGATGATGTAATTCATAGGGTAGTTATAGAACATGAATGACCCCAACTCTTATAAGAGGTACACTAAGGAATAGCAGAAGTTTATTTTGTTGAATAAGCTACTACAAGGAAATTATTATATAATGGGTTATAGTGGCTAAACCTTTTTTAGGGTACACATAGAGTAGCGCAACACTAAAAAGTATGTCAATGCACGGGTAAGCCACTCCAAAAGGATGAAGTTACTAGATAACTTTTGCTATCCAAATAACCTTTTGAATAGTGGGGTATCAATTTTTTAAGATCTAATAATCCCTTAATTAAACACATCAAAGAAAGGCATATTATCATTATGATATATTACTTTACCAAATGGGTCGAAGCTACAATGACACCCAACTATGGTATGAAGGATACAAAAAAATTATTTATGAGAATATCATTATAAGGTTTGGATGCCCCATCAAGATCATTAGTGATTGAGGGACATGATTACTAAACAATACTATCAAATCTCTTACTAAATAATTTATGATTTTTCATCATAAAAGTACTACATGTCATCCATAAATTAATGTCCAAATTGAGGCTTATAATAAAGTGTTGGGTAGGATGTTGAAAATAATATGTGATGTCAAGATAGATGATCATGAAGATCACATTAATATAATTATTTTGTCATATCACATAGAATATAAGATGGCTATAGGTTTTACTCCATTCTAGTTGGTCTATGGGCTTGAAGCAATCATGTTGATTGAATACTTGGTACCCAGTCTGCACATTGAAATGGTTATGAAACTAGGGGATCATGAGTCTCTCACCACCAAGCTTATCAAATTGAATATGATGGATGAGTATTGATGTAGGCCATATTGGATGCATGAATTTCATAAACAAATCCAAAAATCTTGACATGCTAGGAATCTCAGACATAAGGAATTTCACAAGGATCAACCAGTTTTATTATATGATAGTTGCTTTAGAGAAATTTGGGTAAATTATAGATTAGATACAAAGGGACTTATGTTATACATGAAATATCACAACAAGGAACCATTGTCTTAAGATATTTATAGGGAATCATTTTTATAGGGTGGGTGAATAGATGTAGGTTTAAGACCTACCAGCAATAGTATTAATTAATCTCTTTCTAATAAATGAGTAGATGATGAGAAGAACTAAGTAGATTAGTATTTACCATTTCTATATGTTTTCTTGTGTGTTTATTTTTTTATGTACATGTGTGTTTTTATATGATCTCTTCAGTAGATTTTTGGAATGAGGATAACAACTATAACATGTGCCAATTTTTCATAGAAGAATTTAGGTGAACCATTGTTGATGTCATCAAGAGAAAAAGAAAGAAATTAAGTCTAGGAAATATATGGTTAAGTCACATCAATCAAGATCTTCACTATATAATGGTCATCCCAAAGTAGTTAATGCTAAATCTAAGGTTTAATTAATCTAATATTCACAAAATTAGCATCTAGTTAACATCATCCATTCATACTCCACTATGGAAAATAAAGAACATAATAACATATCTCAATGCACGCACTAATGACTGCATACCTTAAATTATAGATTAGATAATATTTTCCACATCAACATTCATAATGATATCAAATTGATAACTCAACATGACATTTATGTAGATATAGATAGGTGAAAAATCTATAAAATCATAAGGTTGTGAACCAAGCCTATAATTATTTCTTGTAAATATTTTCATGAGCTAATGTTTCATGAGCCAAGATAATTTTTATTGTGTAGAAAGCACCAAGTTTTTAAATTTTAGTACTCAAAGAGCATGGATCATTATCAAATCATTTAGAGTTTGATAGATATCATAAGGAAGAAATGGGCATAAACCTTGCCCTATATTAAAAAAATTCATTGATCTAGATCTATTTGATTACATCTAGGTAGTAGAGTAAAATCTCTTCTAACTAGATCTCATAGATGTTGTGAAACCACTAGCTTTTATAATCCCTCATCGATTCCAGAATATAGATGTCATGTTAATGCTTTGTATGCCCAATTTTGGTGACATGGGGGATATTGTGAAAATATTTCTTGGCCACTACAATTATAGAAACATCTACATTAGCCCTGACACCATGATAATCATCAACATAAAAGTAATGGTCTGAGATTTGGGCATGCCTATGTGAGGTGATTACCTTTCCCCATATAAGATGAGAAAAAATCCTATCCTTCAAGAGGTAAAATATTTATATTTTTATGGGTCTCAAGGAATTCTAATTAAATAAATTTAAGATGAACTAGTGTGGATCCTAGTTGAAAGCATCACATGGAGATTCTGGTAGACCACTAAGTCTATAAAGCAAACTCCAAAAGGGGTGGTAGACATTACACATTATATGATACATCATAATGATCACTTCAATTGGCTTAAATAATTTTTTCAATAAATGCTCACAAATATTTACAAGTCATTCATGAATTCCAAGTAGACCTTCTAATACCAATTTCTCATCTTTTTGCTCTATTTCACCCAATAGAAGTCCCCTAAAGGAGAGGTGCACCCTGACACTAACTACTAGCTAGTGAAACATTTCCATAGTTTGATATGCACACCCTAATGTAGTTCCCTTACACATAAGGGTAAATTAAAAACATAATGAGAGGAGTGTTTGGATTGATTTCCACACATATGTGGTATAATTGGATATCATACAATATCTAAGAAAACATGTTTTTATCACCTTACCACTAAAAGGTGTGTCCATCTACATTTATAAGCTTCTAAGGTTACCATTAAAATATTTACCATGCTTCATTTCCATGGCCATGGTTTAGTCCAAATTCACCAATCAAAAAGCTTATGTAGCTAGGCATACAACACTACTCTAAGACATACCACCTAGTCTAGCAGTCCTTATAACACATCAACAATTAGAAGCCACAAATTAATAATAGTAAAAAGGAAATTTCAAGATCTAAATCAAGAAACTATCACCATCTCATTTACTAAAGTGCAAAATGAGGAACACCATGACCTAGATAAATGACCTTAAGGGACCCCAAATTTCAAGATCTTACAACCTACCTCAGATGAGAATGGATGAGTAGGAGGTTTACCAAGTGATGGTCATAGATATGGTAGGAGATTTCAATGATAGAGATGAGGATAATGAGTTCTTCTAGAAGTTATTATGCATGGTATAACTACATAATAAGGTTATTCCAAGTATTCAGGTGGAACTACCACCATGCCCAACATCCATTATGGTTGAAACTATATGTAAAGAAGTTGAGCAGATGTAGTGAAGGGTTGACTTCTTCTAGTAATAACCTTCTATCACCTTCACAGTTATCAATGTATTTATGTCATTACTAAAAATTCCATAAGAGTCCCTAGTGTGTAGATTAGAACTTATTAAGAGGCCAATGTTTCTCCTACCCTCAAAAATTCACATTTGGTAGGATAACCATGGAACAATATGTGTAACCTTGTCCATATTTGAACTCACCACCACCAAAATGTAGGTTGGTCACTTTAGGGCATAATAAAGCACATGTCTCTAAATCCATGGTCCAACCAAGTGATTTCCCACCTTCACCATAGGCCCAAGAGGTCAAAGAGCTCACATTAGAATAACCTATAGCTAAAAACAATAGGATTTATGGGAGAAAGTATATCACATAGTAGAATGATGAGTTAGATAAGAGGAAAATAAATGCTAGAAGGAGTAAGCCCAAAAATAACAAGCTCAACAAGCTAGTTGATAAGATAAATAATCCAAGGCCATAAAAAAGGTCCAAGACATAGAGGTTGATCAATAAAAGGCTATTGAGTTGGCTAGGAAGGCATAAGAATATATTTATGTAGAAAAGTAGGTATAGGAGGCACATTAAAAGAAGATGGATAAAGAGTAGAAGAATAAAAATGTACTCACTACCAAAACTAAGGCCAAAGAAGATAATCAACAATAAGAAGTAATGGAATATGGAAAGAAGGATCTATAAGATGAAAACTTACATAGAGTATCAAGTTATAGAAGCTATGTAGAATAAGAAAGAACAAGATAAAGCCTTATGAAAACAACAAACCTAAGCATAGGAATAACAAGTACATGCAGCCAAGGTGTAGGCTAACCTAGTAGAATAGGCATAGGTTAATTATAACCAAGATAAGGTCATTACACTTGAATAATATAGAAAGGATGAAGAGTGTGCACAAAACATATATGAAGAGGAACATGAGAAAAATAAAATTGTAGAAGATGAGCTCAATTAGAAGGCAATATAAGAAGCTAAGAGAAATAAAGATGGAGATACTACACAACATGTAAAGTCTATAAAAGAGGCTATAAAACATCAAAAATAAGTTCTTGAGTAACAAAAATATGGGCTAGAGCAACCAAATAAACCAAAAGACAAACTTATAGCTCTAACAAGAGTGTAATATCCATAATTTCCTCTAGGAGGAGTTTGGGTATGGGACATTCCAACTGTGAGTGCTTGGTGTACCACTTTCTCTATTCCAATTTTGACCATAACATGACTCGACCATTCAATGAATATAAGAACAATTGTTACATTTCCCATTCAATAAGAAGCCTTGTTAGATGTCTCTAGACTACCATTGAAGAAATAGTTAGAGGGCACTTTAGTATTCTAGGAGTCCATTGCACATAAGTTTGATTCTCTAGCATAAGAGATGGATCAATACAAATCCAAGAACATCAATTTAAAGGATCACCTAAATGAATATACAAATCTTATCTATGACACTTATCCTAAGTTGGTCAGTTAAGTAATCAAAGACCAAGTCATGTCCATTCAACATAGACTCAAAACACTTATCTCTAAGTTAACCAAGGATTGTTGCATAACACAAAAACTTTGTCTAGTCATAACATTGGGGTAGGATGATAAGACTAAGGATGTCACACTCATAACAATACTATAGGAGTATAAAATAATTCTTGATGTTACCACACTTTAAGCATAATAGGTCGTACATAGCTTGTTGGATTGGAAGTAAAAATTGGATACTCCTTAGCCAATTCTAGCATAGACTTGACAAATTCCACCACTACCAAAGCAACCATGGCTATCCATACTAATATTAGGAAGGATAAGGATGAAATACTCCAAGAGTAACTTAATGTTAGGGATAAAGTGCATAACAAACTTTTGAATTAGTAGAGTCAGCTTTTGTGTAGTTCCTTTGTTGACCTCCAATCTCAATGATACATAAATAAGATGGAGAAGCTGATTGGAGAGATTCAGACAAGGGTCACAAACATGAAGAAATATCTTAGCATAATCTATGATGTAGACATCAAGTAGATCATTATCTACATGATCCATTATGCACCCTATTATTATTGATCCAAGAAGTGATGTTGGATTGGCATGCCTACAAGATGGATTTAACCCTATTTTCTAGTGTAATTTCTTATATTATCAACACACCTACATATAATCCACCTTAAAAATATCTAATATATCATTACTTAGTGAAAGGATATATAGTCCAAGTCTAAGGAATCTTTCGTTCAATCATCATCTGCATCTACAACACAACCATCAAGTTAAGTACTGTGGAGAATACCAATTTTGATAATTTTTTATAACATTTTTTATTGGGGATGACTTAGTGAGACAAGTTGGGATAAGATGGTTGAAAACCTATAAAGGCAAGCCACGTAGTTATGCTAACCCATTGAAAACCCACAAAGGGTAGTAGGTTGGTACTCTACTTAGCTAAAAAATTGAAGGGGAAGATAAGTAGTGCACACGAGGTTAAAACCAAAAATGGTACTTTGAATGATTACTATAAATCTTATTGGTATAATCAGTTATTCATTCTCTAGACATTTGTGCATTATTTAAAGATCTTGCAATGTTATCTTAGGAGGAGACAACCATTTAAGTCCAAGAAAGTGTTGGTAAAATAATTTAGATTATAAAGTTGCATAGGATATTTGTTAGATATTCATGTGTTATGTACTCATTTTGTTATTGTATAGGTCTATTTTCCTATCTTCATGACCTGTAATAGGCTAAAATATGAATATAATCTACTCTTGGAACCAAGTACAAGAAGATGAACAATCATAAACTACAAACATCTATATATACCTATATTTTTAAGAAGAAAAGGGTTCCAATTTTGAAGAGATCAATAGAGATTCATGTGCTTATGGTTACCTATGTGATTTCTTATTATGTTCCTTGCATGTGCTCCCATGTATAATGTTTGGTTACTTTCTATCTAATTAATCTAAATTATTTATTTTTGTTTATGAAACAATGGTTGTTATTAAT
Source organism: Torreya grandis (assembly GCA_037957365.1). Taxonomy (NCBI): domain Eukaryota; kingdom Viridiplantae; phylum Streptophyta; class Pinopsida; order Cupressales; family Taxaceae; genus Torreya; species Torreya grandis. Next base: position 1,314,519 of record JARHVA010000935.1, on the reverse strand, counting down.
TCTTAAAAAATACACAATTATTAATTCTTATTATTTTTTTGTTATCTAAATTCTTGTATGAATCCAGTACATTATTCTATGCACATGAAGTATATCACAACTATCCTCATCCTTATCATGTTCTGATGCTTTAAGAACCTATGGTAACATGTATAATTATAATTTAAATCTATTTAGTTTTAATTATGTAATATTGAAAAATTATACCCATATGTAGGTATCTAGATTATAATCCCCATTCATGAAGAACTACATCTACCTAAGATCTTTTTAAACTATGTGAGAAAAAATCAACACTAACTAGTTTCTAAATTTAGCTTAACCACCCCTATTTTATTCTTATTAACATCCATATTCTTCTAATATAATAATGTTATTATTTAATCATTATCTTATTTTTCCATTATTCTATCTCTCATCACTTTAAGCATTCTTTTATGCCTCGTTTTTTACAACTTCTACAAAAATTCATTATACCATTATCACAAACATTTTTGTCAACTTCTCAAATTCAATCATTCATATCATAACTATCATGTGCAACAAGTTAAATAATTTATCTATACTTTCCCATACATAAAATTAGTTGATAAAATTTTCCTATTTAGGGTTCATCAATTATCCACCCTGTTTGGGGTGCATAATCATTCCAAGCTCATAACTTTTACCCTGTTTGGGTAAAATAAAAGATGTAACTTCCTATTTAAGATAGATCATGCATAAGACAATATTTTTCACCATGTTTTGGGAAATTAAAAGTGTGAAACTTATTTAACTATGTTTCCTTCCCATTGATACCTTTCTTAGGGAAAATCAATTCATCACCATCTAAAATCAAAGTGTGCAAGTATTAGCTCAAGTGGTGTAATCTTGTCCATGGGGTAATATTATTTTCCATTCTATATTCTTACTCTCTTTTTCAAGAGCCCATACATATCCTTCATCCATACATCCCCTCTTGAGGGGGCATCATCCCTAACTAGTTTTATTAAAATCACATCTTAGCTTTCCATTCAATCTCCTACACCTGCTAGTTTGGAACAACCAAATCATAACATCCATGATTTTATCAACTAATTTTTCATCCACATTTTTTATCTTCTCATTATTTTAGAACATGTTACTTTGTCTACATCTTGAAATGCATTCTCAATTAGGGGAAAATGTAGACACTCCATTTCTATCACTTTTATGTCAAAATTATAAATGGAACGACATTCTACAACTACACACAAACTAATCTAAAATAATATATTCATCTAATGTAAAAATTTAAATTCACCTTAAGGGATCTCTAAGTGGGATAATTCATCATGTTATATCTATTCAATTATCATTCTAGTCATTTTGCCTAGTCAATTCTTCTACTCTAATCAATTCACTAATTCTCATTCATTCATTACTTAATTAAATTAATCCCCTCTTCCATAAATTATTCTTGTAATTATAGTTCTATGTAAATGGAATTCTAATTTCCTTCCAATTATTAATTATTATTTTTCTCCCTCCAAGAGGCATCGTAATTCAAGAAAGAATCTTGAGATCCCAGTGAATATTCTCTTATGAGCTCACCAACCACTAAAAGAATTAATAGAAAGGATTATTATCCACCATTTATCTTAGAGACAAGAGTAAGGGAAAACAATGAATATTATGAGATATTTAAGAGAGAATTTTCAACTCTTCATATTGGAAACAAGATGAAGAGCATATATTGACTATTTATGTGGTTATCCATGTGCTTTTTATGGAATGATTTTCCACCCTTCATCTTGGAAATAAGATGAAGGGTCCACATTAACCCTCACAAAGATATTTTTAGGATAATTATCCACCCTATATCTTTAATTCAAGATGGAGGGCTCATATTAACCCTCCTTTGATATTTTTAAGAGCTATCCTACACCATTCATCTTGGATAGATGAAGGGCTCATGTAATAAATCCATGTGTCTTGGTGAGGATGAATTTTCATCCATCCATATTAGATTCAATATTAAGGGTCATAATTGATTCAAATTATATATATATAGACTTCTCTTTTGTAATGAACATGCTCAAATTGGACAATAAAGTGTTGTTAGATTCTCAACTCTTCTTGTTCATCACCTTTCTAATCTTCATCAATTTTAACAAATACATATTTAAAATGAGATGTTTCATCATGAAATAACATTGATGAATACATATTTAAATTACATATAATCCAAATTGTACACAAATATGAGGTTTCCAATGAAGTTTTGCATTGCATTGATTTAATCTTAGCATTGTTGCCTTAATCTTTGTATACTCATGAGGTCTGACGTGTATATTTGATTAGTTCTTAGTACTTGATTTTATGATTTGTAAATATTATATATATATATATATATATATATATATATATATATATATATATATATTGATGATATACTCCCTAGACTTTTTCTCTATGTGATGACGAGTTTGAGCCTCTAGTGAAACCCAAAACATAATGGTATAATTGTGGGTGGGCACACAAATCAATTCTTTAAGAATTAATATCATTTATATCTTGGAAACATATATTTTACTTAACCTAACCACCTTTTTATGTTTATTTTATGAATATTAATGAGTTCATCCTCTTCATTTATATATTAGTAAAATGAAACACAATAGTGCATTGAAATTGATTCAAGGTAAGGGTTATAATCACTATTGTAAACTGGTATTAGACCCCCAATGGTAACATTGAGTATCTAAGAGACTTATTTCAATTAGGATACATCATGGAGTGAAATAATTGTATCTATGCCCTATGTTAAACTATTTTTAATCCTAAAATGGAGGATGAAAGTCCTTTATGATCCCAGAGTTCATCTTGAACACTTAATATCTTACGTGTTTTAGGATAGGATTTTAGACAAAAAAATAAATGGAATTATAAGGATGGATATTGAGATTAATTATTATTAATAATATAGGCCTTGAAATAATATTTATTAAGTGCATATTTTTTCCCCTCCTTTATGATTACTCCATTATTATGTGCTTTAAACACACAAACAATCACTAGTGCTAGAAAAAAGGATTTTGAGAGTAATTATCAATAATAATCCAAGGCTTGAAATAATATTTTATTGAGTGAATATTGATACCCATCCTTTAAAATTTATCCATTATTGTGCTATTGAAACACAAAAAAAAATTGGTTTTAGAAGGAGGGCACTAAGAGTGAAAATCACATCCTTGAAAAGATATTTTATTAAATGGATAATGTTTCTCCTCCTTTGTGTTATCCTTTGTTATGTGATTAAAATATAAAAAACATATAGAAAACCTCATTAAGGTCCTAAGTGAACCCTAAATAATCAATTTACACTTCAAAAATATAGAGCTTACTTCCCAAATCACTAAATCTAGGTCCCACCATAGAAGACTAATCATTTCACCCCTACAATTCCATAGGATAGTCTATTTTGGTGGAAATAGACCTAGGCCCATAGTTTTCCCCAATATCTAATCCTCCAAATATTACCAATATAGACCACATCCAATGGATTCCCCTATGTCCTAGTTACCTAGGTTAGCTATCAATGTTCTTAGAGTTCTCCATGACCTCCCAAAGAACCTAGAAAGGTACCTTCCATGTTTCAAACCCAGTATAGGTTAGACTAATAAAGATCATGTAACTTAATATAATACCACCTATTGTCACCAAATATTTCACCCTATATGAGGTTATTAAATCCTACTCTAAGATTTGGGAAACATTGGAATACCTCTAGGCCTATGGATTGCCTATAGTAGAGGTAGACCTCTAGGTTTAAGGGTTAGCTCTCTAAATTGACCTTTATGTTCTTATCACCTATGTTAATTGATTGATTATGGGAAAATAGGTAGAAGTATAGATGAAATAAATATATTATAAGGAGGTGATACACCAAAATTATTTACACAATATTATCATAATCTTTGCACTAATAAACGAGACCTATAAAACTAGCTTCGAATTCCTAAGATGTTCTAACATTAATACTTCAATATAGAGGTGATGTGCATGAGACAACTAAATGTAAGTAGACTATGGATCATATTTTAGACTAAAAGGATAATTTCACACTTTAAGGGATCTAATAAAACTAACTAAACTCTATATGAACTATTATAATGATAACTTCTTGCACCAAACATGAAAGGACAAGGAGAAGCAAGGATATAATCTTATCACTAGGCCTCACCATTCATCACTTCACATACATAGACAAGATTTTTGTTAACTTAAAACAAGATATGTTGTATTATTCAAATTTAAATTACAACATCAAACCAATAGGGCTTTAGCATACATGGTGTGGAATTAGATACAAGAGCCAAAATGGATAGTATTATAAAATGTGATATAGGAGAGAGAATAATGAAGCTCAAGAGTTACTAAAAATAAGTGTCAAGTTAAGGGAGAGATTTATTTTTATATGATAATGGATTATATAATATACAATGCAAGATATTTATGGACAAATGTCTCTCCAAGCATGAGACTCTTCAAATATGGCATATGACTCTTCAACTGCCTATTTAGAAACTGTCTTCATCAGTTGACCTTCCTTAAACACTCCAAGGTATAATAGGAAAATATGAAATCATTTAAATGAGAATGGATGGTTATAAAAATCTTAAAATAGGCACTATATTTGTCCCTAATCATGAATCTTGTTCTGGACAAGTGTTCTCACGATCTATAATCATAATCACCCTTCTTTCACTCACCCTTCACACTTGGCACCAAGTTGGTCCTTAGTTTATTAAACCAATACATATATGGGTTGATGTGAAACTTTTAAAGTTTCCTCATATCCTTAGATCCATAAATTATAACTTAAAATGACTCCCAATTGGAATTATCTCCTTCTCACATTGGGATCCTTCTTCATTCACTATGCCAGTTTGGACTGCCTGAAGTGAAAGTGTTTTCAAAGGTAATTATGAGAATTTATAAAGAAATAAATAAACATAAGGAGTTATATTATGTCATAATTTACCCTCTTCAATTATTCTCATCCTTTGACTCTCCCTTGAACCTAGAAGACATCAAAAAGTGTCAAGAAAAACAATTTGTACCTTATCCATACAAATAAGGTATAATTAAATCTAATGGGAAGGAGGCCTGGAGTTTCCTTTACAAGTTAAAATTTTTTTACTTCTCAAAATATACATATTTAATGAATTTATATCAAATTATTCCCAATCAGGTCATTAATAGGGTTTTGGAGGGTTTTGAGTAATTTATCCTCTTAAAGATAGTTCATAAAATTGTGACATTCAGGCCTAAAAAAAACCTCACTAGAAACTTGTTTAGGACCCTATTAAACACATCCTATCTCCTTATACCTCCATTATAAAATTTTGTATAGGTGAAAGCTTCTAAAGATGGCTTCTCGAGCCTTTCCCTACATTCTATGTATGTCTGAGTTGGTCTAAGCCAAGGTTGACCTCTCTATGGGTATTATCTACAAACTAAAAGCTATAAAAACTATCATATACCATATAAAGGTGACCCAATAATTTTAGTGTTCACATGGATCTAGAAATTTTATTGAGACCTCCTAGGTCTTTAGGCCTAATTTAGGACTAATAGGTCTAGTTTGCATTCAGGACCTAATGTCCTCTCTACATGCCTTCTTAGAATTTGAAATACTCACACATATTGGTTCATGTTTAATATAACACATCATACATTATTTTTAATTATCTAATCCTCCTTGACACCTCCCCTTATCACCCACTTCTCAAGCCTACAAACTTAACTCCATGGATTACTCTCTATCTGAGATTGAATAGAGGGTATCTCCCCTATCTTATTAGAGAAGAAAATGATATTATGGTCTCAATTGGGTCATGAGAATAATATATACCAATTTTTAGTGTTAGATCACATCAATAAGCCCTATAAATCTAAAAAACCCTAAGGCAGAATTCTATGAAATATTGCCTATGCAAGATTTGAAGGTATGGTTGTAGGTTGGGAATTAGAAAGATCCTTAAACTATCTTCCTATGATAATAGTTATTTGATATGTATATCATAATTTTTAATGTTTTATCAAACATATTCAACACTATATTCATCCATCAATTCCTCACATCTCTCCAAACTTAGGCCTAGTCTATAGAGAGTACCATGTGTGTTGATTATAGGTGTGTTTCAAGCAAATGGCGATCATGCCTTTGGGTGGACATAAATGTTATATCTTTCACCCTATAATATAATATACCATTTATGTTCTTTAAATTAATTCATATCCATTTGGGGTTCAAACAAACTATACCTTGGAGTTTTGCCAATATCAAACTGCTTGTTTAACCTACTCTCACACTACAATCAAATTGTAAGTGGCCATTTGAGAACCAAAGGAATGATTTTCATATTGTAACATGTATATTTATACTCTAGGTTCCTCTTGGTACCTAAAAATATGAATTTAACTTACATCCATGAGCAGACATGCCCAAAATTTGAGATAACACCCAAGTTTTTCATGTTCTACCTATTACTATCATGTTAAAGTCAAGTTGTAGTTGTGATTTTATGACTAAAAGAGGACCTGTAGGTGGTGATGTTCCATTAAATTTAAATTCTCATGATTTGATCTCCCTTGGAGTCTTCTAGGCTATCTCAAACTAGATGAGGCCACTCTTATCATGGGTTATGAAACTCTCATGCACTTGTTGCATCATACCATCATTTTAAGCTCAAAACACTATAGGCAATATTGTCATTCTACAATGGACGAGTGCATAAGATGGAGTCATTTATATACTATGCTTACATGATTAAAAAAAAACTTTATTTCTTAATCACTATCCCTATGATAGGGATTCATCATGGAAACATTTAGACCAATTTATATTCCAAGATAATCTATCATGAAAGGATAAAAATTACTACAGGGTCTCTATTTATGAGTTTTTAAGGTAATGTAGCCTTGAAATAACCTTTTTGACCTAAAGGAATCAATTCCAAAATATTTTCCATTCTATGTCTCCACCATTCTTACCATGACATAATCTGTGTTCAAACCTAAAAGTGTGTTCAAACAATCCCAAATAATTTAATGTTTTAATATCTTTTCCTCTATCTAAACCACCTATAGGTGCACATTTGTAGATGGAATTATAAAGGTATACCATGAGTTGTATGCATGATGAACTGGTTTCAAAATCAATTATAGATGTTATATGTCTATATTGAGTTTCTCCACCCAATGAGACATAAACCTAATCCAAACACTTCCATTCCAACATGCTCAATCCTCTATAGGGCACCTGTAGGTGTACATGCAGTAGTATATAGGGAAAAATGTATATGATTTCCTTTATAAGTCCATTTTAACCTAGTTTAAGGTTCAAGTTTGTTTTTTCCATTTCAAATCCATCTCACACTTTGAGAACCATATCCACTTATTCAAAAAGGTTGGTTAGATCTCTCCTTCACCTAACAATAGGTGAATACTTGCATGAAAATATACTATATAATTTATATGACTGTTTCCATTGGTATTATATCTTGGGACTAAAATTTTGAAAGAGGGGGGATTAAAAATACATGGGAAGAATGAAATAAAACATACACATTCATTTAAAACCACTAAAAGTACAAGAGCCTCTATAATTATTGAAACCTCAATGTAAGTTAGTCATAGAGATTACACTAACAAAATGGAGTATTTTTTATATTAAAATAATCTCTACATATTCAAAATGACTGTAAACCATGAGATAAGTATGCCCACATCTCCTAGAAACACTTTCACCATGTGGTTTGTATGGACTAGCCTAGACAAGGAGAAAAACTATAGGGTGTGGGGATAAGTAAGCAAAAAAGAGCACTCAAATTTTAAATAATGGTTCATAAATCATGATAACCTAATATCCCAAATCTTACCATGAATATGAAATATACCATGTTTCCTAACATCCCACAAGAGCATTTGACTTGACTCATCCTCTGTTATCCATACTAGACTAAAACCAATTGGTCATTTAACATGCCTAGTGGAGTGATGGAGAAGAGATATAATTTTGATCCATTTTTTATATTTCCAAATCTTATAAAGAGTTCAAATGATTTCATTTAATTTTAAGGGTCATTCTAGGATCCTACCATGCCAGCCATACTTTTGTAGAAGCTATACAACCAACTTAAACTACCTAAAATATAACTTTTCTTCTTGTTATGATGTTACTCCTACAATTTTAAGTTATAAACTAACATGTATGACAAGGTAATAACATGAAGGACATTTAATAATACCTGGAACATTTGTCTACTAAGGGAAACTACATAACTCTCATAAATGACTTAAAATATGACCCCTAACATGACATAGGCCTAAAGGTAAATAAGACTAAGGTAGTGACACATAAAATGACCTTGATATGACTAAGATACAAATTATATGACAATAATAATCCCATATGAAAATTTTTAACTATAGGGGGTTGACCTATTTTGATTGTGGTCAGAATATTTAACATTCTTAATGATTTCGTAGGGGTGGTATGCTTTCTATGCCAAAGACCAGTAGCCTTCTCCTATCCATTGGGATATGTATTCAAATATGCATATATATGAAAAATTAATTTAAATTTTAAAATATACCAAAACACAAGAAATAATAGGAATAAGACACAAAATAACATGCCATGCACTTGTGCTTAATGAGCACTTATCAAACACCTACACAAACTAATACAAACTAGGTCAAACACAAACTAACCTAAATTAAACTCTTCTTCTTGGGTCAAAAGGAAAGTTTGAAACATTTCTTTCTCCATGAAATGAAGGAGTAGATAATTGATGTTGTTTCTTAGGCCTTGGCACTTGTATCTCCAACTCCATAATGTTTTCCAGCCTCTTTGGCATGATGTTCAATGAAACCAAAGTAGCCACCACCAGATCACTTATGAAATTGAAATCATATTGCATTTCAATAGCCTCAACTTTCTCATATGACTCCTAAAATAAAAATTGCAATGGTGGTTAAACAAGGCACACTTCCTTGACTTGCATGGTGATCTCAATAAGGTTAGTTTTTTTTTTAGTTGTAACCTCTTCAAGATCATTAAGGAGATATGCATAGTCCACTCAATCTTGGTCATTATCTTCCATGGAAAATTTTTTCTCTACCTTCTCATGTACTTGGACCTCAACTTGGAAAATATCTTCAATCTCTTAGAAAAGCTTCATTTGTTGTTATCAATTATCCTTATTTTTTAGAAACACTACCTCTTAAAATTTATCTTCTTGGTGTATGAGGTCATCAAGCTTATATTCCTTATGCTCTAATTCAATTTCAAATGGTTTAAATTTAGGTTGAGGAGTTGAGTGTTCCTCAAGGACAACATCTTTTGCTTTGGATTCATGAGACTGTTATAAGAACATAACCTCTTTGATAATAACTTCACTAAGTTCCTTCATAACTACATCTTTTTGAATATTTGATTGATGTTCATCTTCATTCTTAACAAGACCTTCCTCTTTATGCTTGATAACACACTCAAATTCATGCTTGTTAATATCATCCATAACCTTATGATCAGATATGTACTTCTTAGGAGAATAAGTTAACTCACTTAGCTATTCAAAATCCTTATTTATGGCATGAACCTTTTTCCATAAGTCAACTTATTCTTCATGGCTACTACCTTTAAAATATTTTTAATCATGAAACTTATTTAACTCAATAGCTATGGGGTCTTCCTCATGTAGACACCTAAAAATGGCCACAACTAGCTTCCAATCAGAATTCAAACTAATTCTTACCAACCATTTCAAATTAAGCCTATGAATCACTAAACATCATAAATTTACATATGCATCATTCATCAAAGCTCAAAATCATGTTGAGACATCCCTAATTGGGTTATCCTACCATATGAAAACATAACCTCTTATGGATTAATCTCTAATCATCCTATAGTATCACAATAATCAATTTAGCCTATGGACCTATTAAGTGGGGAACTTGCAAAGATAAATCAAAACATGAAAGAGCTAAATGGCTAATCAAAATTAATTAAAAATCTAAACCAAATTAAATGCCCAGTTTAATTATCCATTTGTAACTAATTAATTACTAAAAAATGAAATTAAAAAATAAGAAATATCCTAGCTTTTCATGATTACCATTGCAAGTTATCAAGCCTTTAGAAAATGTCTCAAAAAATCTCTTTTTGGAGACCCATGCCTATTCATTGAAAATCATGAGTAATTTAAAACTTTTTACTCTATTGGGGTTATTTGACTCACCTAGGTTAGGTTTGAACTTATTCCATGTTTAAATTACACCTTAACTCACCCTAGGTTGGGGTTAGTTCCTAAGCCTATAAATACAAGACATTGCCTATTGAAAAGAAAGCTTGGAAATTGTAGAGTTATAATGTAGGTTTTTTTAGCATTATTTAAATCAATAGTGTTATAATTCCAAATTATTGATCCAATAAATCATAAGCCACATCAAGACAACACAAGCTAGTGGTGTTAAGGAGAGAGGGAGCTAGACAAAATCCATTGTCAAAGACACTTTGAACATAAACCAAACAATCCACTCAATAAAGCCTTTAGAGATCTCAAGGAAGTTAAGATATTGTGTGTCTTTTGCATTTTATTTAAGATTTTCATTTGGTTTTATTCACTATGCTCATCCCTATGATCTACGCTTGTAAGTTTTAGTGTTAGTGTATTTTTATTGATTTTTTCTTACTTGTTCAAACACTTGATTTAACCTCCTTTCTTAAATTCCTATGATCATAAATGGAATGCTCAGTGGGTCTTATTCACCTCATGAATCCTTCAAATGAATTTTAATCATATTGTGTACCATTATTTGGTCTTAAATTGGCTTAATTGAACTCATTTTCATTAAATAGTCTTTAAAATTATATTAACAGATTTTTATGTGCAAAGCCATGGCCTAAACTGTAAACCCATAACCTAGATTCAATGCAGGCTGCTACTATGCCTGATTACCTACACCCTATAATACCAAGTTAATAAGCCATCTTTTAGAGCTTCATTTAGGGTCATACAAACTCCATTTTAAAAAAAAAAAAAAAAAAAAAAAAAAAAATCATGTGTTTTCTCCTAAGTTATTAGAATATGCTAATAGTTTACCTTCAAGTTACATAAATATTTTACAAAATCTCAAAAATAATCTAACATTTATAGTACCAAGGTGGGATAAGAACATAAATTTTCAAATAATAACTTTTAAACACTTCATTTTGGTGCCTAAAAAAAATGGTTAAGTCTTGAACATTTAGTTTTAGTGCTTAAAAGGAAACTAGGTTTTTTATGTTAAAGTTATTTTTTAAAATTTCTTATAAGTTTTGAAAATTTAAGCAAAGAGGCCAAAAACTTCATAAACACTTCATTTGGTGCATAAAATAAACACTCACATAGATTGAAAATTCTTGAAAGTTATTTTTACTTGTTTTCTTTTTTTCATAAAATGAAGAGTACATGTATGTTTTCCCCCCATCCCCTTTAAGGGACTTGGGTGACCGAAAATTCCTTTTCTTTACAATTTGTGCCTTGTCCAAGGTGTGAAAAAAATATAAGTAAGGATCTCCCAAAAATATATATGGTTTGGGTGATCTAAACATAACCTCTAAAATATTTTGACTTAGTCATTTATTTTATGCAATTAGGCTTGTGAGGGGGAGTTCATAGCTTCTTCATGAGTTATTTAGGGAAGATTTGACCTAGGGTTTCATCTTATAGCATTATTTCAACCCCAATCCATAGTGGGGTATAAAAATTAGGGCATTTATACTTCAAAATATATGGGTTGAGTGGATAACCTCTCCTTTCATAACAAAAGCTTGAGTTAGGTCTAACTAACCAAGGGATTCCACTAAGAAGTGCATGAATGGAATAATTATGCAAAGGAATAAACCCTTGCATATTAAGTTAGATGGTATGAAATCAATTTATGTGACACATATTTAATGTTAACCACACTTGGGACCATATATATGGTTGAAAATTTAAGTTTTAGATCAACCCCACTTATCATGGAAATATTGTTGGTGCAGGGTGAGTAGCCCAAAGGTCTATGTCATCTTATAATCTCTTGGGGAAAGGAGGTTGTCAAAACCTACTACTTTCATGTGATTTTATTTATTAGATTAACACTTAAAATACTTCCAAGAGCATGTATATATATGGATTTCAATAATACAATGCAACCTTATCAATTATAGGATATAGGACATTACATTTAGATATTATGTCATTTCATACTTTATTTTTTGATTTTTGATTCAAAACCATTTATGTGTTTTTGTCACGTCAAAATGAGTCTTGTGTCTAAATCACTCCATTATTTAAGGAAGAATTATACCATCTATTTGACACCATGAATTTTTCTTTAGATTTTTGACAAAAATGTTATGTGTGTCACTTGATTGAAATGGGTAATGTTACACTACCCAATCCATTTAAAGTTTTATGCTTTGGAGTTTTGAAACAAACTATTGATCATACCTTTAGAGTGTGATAATGCCATTGTGATGATATAATAATTTCGTAAACTTTTTTTCCTTATTTCCAAGATTCCAAATTTGTAAACCATATCCATGTGTGTCTTTTAGATCTTTGTTTAGTATTGTTATGCCATTCAATTTTGTCTAGCTTATTTGTTCATATAGCCAAGTTTTCCTAAGTTGAGATTTTAATTAACTTTGACATGTTCAAATCCAAACATTGATTGATTTCTATTTATACCTTAACTAATTTGGGCTTGGACACCGATATTTATCTTTTAGGTTGCATAAATTAGGTTAATTAATTACCCAAATTCAAAAATTATTAGTTTGTGCCTTTATTTGGGAGAAAATAGTATATCTCCAAACTCTTTTCATTTCATTCCTTATGCCAATTTGACAAAAGTAATGTCTAAAGTCAAGTACCCAGTCTATGCTAATGTGTTTTATATTTTTTAGATTAAATCATACCCCTTTGTTTGAGCCTAGATTTTTACGTTGCATTTGGCTAAAAGACCTAACAACCTTTATTTTCCTAGATTAAACCTATTTGGAAAACATTGAACCTAGAGTTTGGCATTTCACCTTTAGTTCATCCACTTATCCTTTTTATGTGAGAAATTTAACATCAGACATTTGATGCTAGAATATTTTTTACTAAATTATATCATAGACCTTTTGGAGATACAAATCCATCCTTTGACCAAGTTAGATTGAGTTCAAACCATTTATATTTTTAGACATTGTTTTTTATAGTTTGTAGAACTCTAACCCCTTTTGTCATGAAGAATTCACCATTGATTTAAACATGTATCACTATAAATGTAGTGGATCTATGTATAATCTAGGGTATAGTAATGTGTTCACAAAATATTAATTTGTTTAAGACCCTTATGGAGATGGTGTCATTTGTGAGATAGATACTTATTCACATTACAACATTCAATCAGGATAATAAAGTCAAGACCCTTTAGCATATTATTTGGTCAACATGCATCCATACTCAGAGTAGGAATAAGAACAAATGGCACAATACCTAGCTAATGTACCTTTGGTATTAGAATAAGTCCAACAATGTGATGCAGGAGCATCATCACGAATTTCAAATTATTGTATTTTCCTCTAAAATGTTAAAAATTAAGGAGAAAATGTAAAAAGTAAAAGTAAAAAGGTAAATGTGGAGTTGTTGAGGAAATGAGGGGAATGGTTGAAAGATTTTCAACCGTAAGATAACATTTGAGATAAATCTTCTCATATTAGAATATGCTAGAAAATCAAAAACTGTATTTGTTTTGCCTGAGCCAAGTTTGGTGTAGAGGTTAGGGAAAAGATTCATTAAAAACAAAAATATAGCAAAAAGACAAATCCAATTTAAGTGAAAAATTAATTTAAGAAGAGGAGAGGTACGTAGAAGAAGGAGAAGGAGGATCTCCAGGAAGGAGAGAGAAAGGACAAGAAAATGCCTCTCATTCAAAAGAAGTGGCTGTAAGGAGAGGAAGCATAGAGAATTTAGTAAGAAGGATGACAGTGGGATGTAGAGGAAAAGAGAAGGAGAATTTCTTATTTTAGCAAGAAGAAAGGAAGAATGATCTGCAGTATGTAAAAATCCAGGTATCTAAGAAAGAGAAAATTGAAGCATTTTGTGTATTTTCTATATATTTGTTCTATATTGCTAAGAGCTTCCTCAATTAGAACCCATTTATACTCTGTATTAGAAGTAGACTTTACAAATGTGTTGCTTGTATAGCGCATCATATATAATTGTCTAGTAGTCTTTGCTTTTATTATCAAATATGCCAAAGAAAGGCCAGCCACTTGCAGATCACCCTTATCAAGTCCTGTTTGTTCCTTAACGGCTGAAAAGGGGGCCTTTTACGTAAAACTATTTCTTTATTTTGCTTGCATCTCTAGAGTTATTCCAGAATCTAGGGCGTCACAGGTATCTCCCACGTATGTTATAAGTTTTGCACACATGACTACAGTAGTCTTGCAAAATGTGAGCGCGTCAAGAAACTCAAGTTGTGGAAATTGTTTTCGAAGACAATAATTGTATAGCAATACAACTACCGCATCTGCTTGGCAACTTGATCATGGGCAGAAGGCGAAGGGGCTTTAAAGCGTCCAATTTTGTTGAGCGATGTGTGATTGATCGAATGTGGACCTTTTATATTTTGGTTTTATAGGCCATGATTATTCTTTCCTGAATTAGTCCGGCGATTCCAAGTAGAAACAAATACACTGTCCGCTAATCTTTTGTGGAGAACGTGAACAGAAATAAAGTCCCTGATGATCATATTGGAGGTATGTTGCATAATTCTAGTATTTGAAATATTCTACAATTTTGAAGAATACACGCTATGAAATTGACAATGGTAAAAGCATTATTGAATATGGAAAGGATTTTGATGTTTACAAAGTTGTCGAAGACTATATAGGAGATGAACGAAAACAGAAAATAACCAGGACCATTGAAAGTCTCTATGCTTTGCCCATTGCGTGAGAGAGCTTTTGCATGAAGCCTTGGGGTTACAACAAAGTGCAATCAAGATGAATGCGGAGAAGATTGCTGCAAAGAGGGAGATTGTTTGTTTGAAGAAGCCGTGACTGTGAGAGACCAGTATAAAAATAGTCTCATTAAAATGTTCATAACTTTCTCATTTTTTAACGAAATTGAGAAATTCAAAATGTTCTAAATAGCTGGGAATGAGCAGCATAAAACCCAGAAATCATTCTCAACGATTCGTTTTAGTGAGTGAGCAGTCACGTGTAGAATGTGACGGGTTTTCCTATTGCAAATTTTTTTATTGCACATTTAGATCAGTCTTTGATCTAAATGTTTTGTATCACATTATGAGTAATGGCTGATTTTGATTGGATTAATTTGGCAGAGCAGGAGACATGGAATTTATTAGAGTATGTTGGCATATCTTCTTTTACTTGGGTTAATTTAAAACTTGTGGCTGGAGGAGCATGGAGAGCGGCAGAGTATGAACCTAGAACAAAATGAGATAAATCATGAATGGATTCATTGATATAATTATAAGTGAATGTTTGTAAAGTAGGCATTGGTTTCTATCATTTTAATATAAGACCAGACTAAGGACAGTTTCATCATTATTTGGTATCAGAGCAGAATGAAGGTCAGGGTCCCATCACAATGACCATACTACGTTATGATTCCATTGACCTATGAACCCTATTGATATTCACTTGCTTATGAACAAGAATAAAATCTTAATTAGAGTCACCAGGGTAGGGGATAATTTTTTTGTAGACTTTCCCCATGAAAACTTTCTAAGTCTAGTAAGAGTGCCTTACAACATGCCTTATAATAAAAACATTGAATAGGCCTCTTCTAGATATCATCAAGCTATAGTGCCAATACTATATTAGGACTCTCATATGCTTACCATAGGAAAAGGCCTCATGGAGGATAACTTCATATAGATGTAGACAAAATACCAAAGCTATCTAAACTTATCATGTAACTTCAACAACATGACCATGTAAAATTATCCTCTTATAGAGCTAACTCCTTCAACAAGAGTCCTAATTGAATTGATAGGTCAAGAAAATTAAGGTAAAGACCCATTGCCACAATGCACTTTAGTTGGAGACATGTTTAATGCCCCTCCATATAATAAGTTTCTTATACCTCTACATAAAATAGTGATCCAAACATAATGGAAATTACTCAAGTAATGTCCAATTTAGACCAAAATAGTGTAAATGTACAAACAACTAGTCTACAACAAAATGTGCCTTTAGTTAACACCATGAGTGGTGCACAAACATAGGGGGTAGGAGATTACACCTCCCAACCTCAAATTATTACCTATAATTCTTAACCAAATATTTATTCAAGCACCCAACCTCAAAGATTAAGTAGTCAAGTAATGACCAGTGCCATACTTCAATAAAATGTGTTGAATTTTACTCCACCATAAAAGGTGAAAACTAACATTCCATAACAATACGCGCCATCCAACATATCCATGAAGCAGAGGAAAAATATTTTGCCACTTTAATAGGGAAACTAATATTTCATCTTGCCAATTAGTGATGAACATAAATCTTTAGTTATAGACAAACATACTAATATAATCACAAACGATGTCTAATTAACATCATAAAAGTATTGGTTAACAACAAATTCCAAACATTCAACATGTATCTACTTCAAAATAATGATTCATGAAACCAATAGGTTCCAATGGTACATAAGTGATGATTAGGGAATAATTACATTTAATTCTTAACATGCCACAAGTTTAATGATAGGGCCTTGGTTCACAAGTTCCGCTTAATCAACAAGGTATGCCTAATTAGAAACAACTCCCTAATCAACCTCAATAGGCATAGTACTTCACCTCCGACCATATCCTTCCATCTCGGCCACAATTTCCCTAAAGCTAAGCCTATATACCCAGTCCTAACCAGAATATCACATTACAACATGTGAAATTCCAATAATTATATATTAATCCATATATGCATATTCCTTCTCAATTCCCTAGCCAAAATAATATTCCCCAACAAATGCCTCCACTATACCCAAGTCAAAGTAACCCAATTGGGTTCACCCAACCCCCACCTCAAGCTAATGTGCCAGCTAGTTTCCTCACTTAAGAAATATAACAAATGAAGGATGCAATTGCTAGCATCCAAGATCAAAATAAAAATAATAAGTTTAAGTTGGATGATGTGTATTCCTACCCTTTCAACATGGAGTATTTGCAAATACCATTTATTCAAGGGTATGAACCACTAAAATTTGACAAATACAAGGGGAAAGGTGACCCCAAGACCCACTTGATGTAATTATTTATTTATTGTAAATTAATGGACTATAAAAACATACACCTTATACTATTATTTCTAAGGAGTCTGATAGGATAAGCATTGGAGTGGTTCCTAAAATTAAAAAAAAATCTAATTTTGATGATCTTTTAGACAAGTTCATGCATCAATTTTCCTAAAATATCAAGGATGAGATTTTATTGGTAGATTTGACACAATCCAAATAGAAAATTGGTGAAATATTTTCAAGTTATCTATAGTGATGGAGAGCCTTTGCAAGCCAATTCACCCATAGTCTACCGGATAAGTAACTAGCCATTGTGTTTACCAAAAATTTACATAGTGAGATATCTTACCATCTAGAGCTATAGTGTGCACATACTTTTAAAGAAATCATTGAAATAAAATTATTTATCAAAATATCCCTTATTAAGAAGAGGATTATTAAACTTACATTGTAAATCAAAACAAAAATAATGGCAAAAATCAGAATCAAGTCCAAGCATAAGCATTGCCACCAACACAAGCCAATAATTATGATAAACCTAAGTAGTTTAATCATAAAAAGAATATTTTTGGTAATTAATTAACTAATTCATGACATGTAAAAATGGTACAAATACCATTTTATTAGGCTATACAACATAGGAAAATTACTCCTAACCAACAACCTCTTCAACAAACACAAGCACAACAATCTAGACTAGTACAACAAATGCAACAACCTTTACCTTTTTAAAACCCTCATCCAAGGATAAATGTGTCTACTCATCATATATTTAGTGACCTTATATAACCCATTAAATCCATTTTTGACAAGCTCTTTACCAATAATTTGATTATTTGGTCTTTTTTGAAGCAAAATCGTAAGGGCATTGCCTATCCAGACTAGTATAGGCAAAATGAATTCTAAAAGTATAATAGGTTTAATGGCCATTATTTATACTATTGTGTGAAAATTAAAAATTTCATTGAGAATATGTTGGAAAATGAAGAGATAAAATCTAACTTCCATATCTAATAAGAATATGGTAATCTATCAAAACCCCTTTCTAAAACATGACAATTGACACCAACAACACTAGAAAGAATAACAACAATAGTATTAACAGTCAAGATAGAATAAACAAAATTAGTAGTAGTAAAATCAATGTCAATCAAATGGATGGATCCAAGGCTAGAATGATGCCAATAACTAATAGGCCTACCATGCAATTACACATGATTACAACAAGGTTGTAGGCCATATTGCAAGAGGTTGCATTTCCACCATCTCCATCAATCTAAGACCAAATACAAATTAAAAAATCCCATTTATAATCAATTCAAACCAAACAACCCATACCAATGATCCTGACTTGACTTGAAACCACATATAGGGGTACTAACAAGTAGTGATTACTAATTTTGGACCTTATATCAATGATTCTCCATTGACATGTGACCATGCAAAAGTACACTAACAACTGAGACTTATCTTATTTGGCCACTACCATCATCATTCATCAATAATAATGGTCACGTATCTAATATTGATTATCTAATCAAAACATGATAGTCAAATATTACCATACCAGGGCCATAACCATATAGATCTTCACCCATTCAACCAACCATTCTAGCTTAGAACAAAAAATTTCCTATTGTCTAGGAAAAGATGTTCAATATTATGGAAAAATTATGGAGGATGCCTATACAAATCTCTATTTTAGATTTATTGCATACGTTCACCATCTACAAGAAGATATTAATAGAGTTCTCAGCCAATCTTAAGTTCCTAATGACATATCCCTAGACAAATTTCAAGCTTTGGTTGGACACTTATCTCCATGTCAATAATTAACCTTCAACCAAAGTGATATTTCATCCTTTCACCCTTTTCATAATAACCCATTATACATCAAAATTGTCATAACATGGTACAAAGTGAAATGTGTCCTCATAAATAATGGATTAGGTCTAAATATTATGTCTTTAAATCTCATCAGGCTTATTGGGTATACAATAATTCATCTCCAACCAAAAAAGAACACCATTACAGCCTATGATAATGAAAAATGAGAATCACAAGGCACCATTAGCTTACCATTTATCATTGGGCCCTTAACCCATGATACACTATTCCATGCAATAGACCTTGATTTGTCATATAATATTCTTTTGGGTAGACCTTGTATATAGGATATTCATGCAATCCCTTCAACATTACACTAGCGTATCAAGTTCTCACATTCATGTATGGAAGTTACTATCCATGGATATTTTTAGATATATGAACACTACAAGCATTTAAATGCCAAATATGAAAGCTATAACTATTATTCTATCTTGAATCTAATTACGAAGAAGGAGAAAGGAAAATAAATACTTGTTGATTCACTAGAGGCCAACTACATTAACCCTGGTACCCTTGATTCACTTTCACATATGCCACCTCCTACAAAATATAATCATTATACCATATCAAATAATGGCCTAAGAGAATATTTGACCCAAAATACGTTCAACATTACCAAGTTACACATAACCCCAAGTCTTATGGAAGACCTGAATCCAAACCACCCTACCTGGAATGGAAACAAAAGGGAAGATCCAAACTACATAGTCCAACACCTATCAATTTCACACCAGCCACTATCCAAGAACATGAACCTCTTGTAGATGATGAATCCTAGTTATACAATGACAATCTAGCTAATTTTATATAATAATCCCATGTATCCCATATCTAATCAGATTATGGAGAGACATGCTTTTGAAGGAGGATGCCTTACTCCTAATAAAAAAGGAATTCTTGAGTTAATTGCTGCAACTCAGTATTGAGGAACCTATGGAATCAAATTTAAACTACCTAGGCATGACCCCATATACCTTATTCATGTTCCATCACCAAAAACTTGTGATGATGATTTTGATAGTGAATCAGAGTTTGATCATAGCCCTTTCGATGACCTAGCCAATACCAATTTGTTTGATACCAATTTCATTTTTACCCTTCAACTAGTTATTCACCATAATCTTCTTCCCTTATATTACCCTCAATTGATAAAATGGGGCCAAAAAGAATCAATAGTTTCATTCAATGAATTTTATAATATTGAGGCTTTCTATGATTTTCAAGGCATAAGGGACAAGGTTTCATTGGGAGATCATAAACAAAGGTTCTCAATCAAACTAGAGCATGTAGCATATTTTTGAGAATGGGTAAACACACTTAGCCATAGATAATTAAATAAAACATTAAGCTCCTAAAGTGAAAATCTCTTCAAGGTGCTTTTGGACTAGGGAAATCATAAAGAGAAAGGCTAGTCTAGTGGTGAAAACCTATTTTAGGTGTCATTAGATGGGGTTGTTTAACCTTCCTCAAACATAGTTTACGAGACCACCAATGATGAACTTGTCTATGAGTCCAAGTTTAGTCTTGAAGAACAATAAGATTTCAATTGAATCATCCAAGAGTTTCCAACAATATTTTTCACATGCAAATCCATACCATTAGGGGATTTTGATTCATCATGCCTAAGAGAACTTGAGGAGACAATCCTATAAGAGGATTTTACCATTATAGGCTAGTTTAAATCATTTCCAACCATTATAATAGATAGTTTAACCCTTTATGTAGAGGATATGATATAAGTTAGCATCAAAACTATAGATGACTTGAAATGAATCAAATTAGGTGCATCCATTACTAAAGAATAATGCAAAGTCTTTACAACCCTATTAAGGGAGTTTACTAATATATTTGCCTAGGCCTATTTTGACATACCTATTTTGGAACCTAACTTGGTTGTGCACCATCTTATGGTAAATCCTAATGCTAAAAATGTAAAATAAAAATTGCACATGATGTATCCTCACATTACTATATTAGTGAAGAAATATTTGGAAAAACTATTGGAAGCAGGATGTATTCGACCAATTGACTACTCATAGTGGATCTCTAATGTTGTGCCAATTAACAAGAAACCTGAAGGAATCATAATATACATTGATTTTAGGAACATAAATAAATAGTTCCCTAAGGATGACTTTCCATCACCAAACATTGAAAACATTGTCAAATCCATAATTGGTTATGAAATGCTTTTAATGATGGATGGATTCTTAGGCTACAATCAGACTTGAATCACACCAAAAGACCAAAATAAAACAATGATCACCACTCCATGGGGAATATTATGTTATCAAGTTATGCCATTTGGTCTCAAAATATTTGAGTCCACCTACCATAGAGCCATGACCTTAATATTTCAATATATTATGTATGACATTGTTGAATACTATGTTGAAGGCATACTAGGTACATCATAGACCAAGGGAAATCATCTAGTAGCACTAGGGAGTATATTTGAGAGATTGCATGAATACAAGGTCCAACTCAATATTAAGAAATGTGTTTTTGGAATTACTTTAGGAAAATTTATAGGATTAATTATGTCTCATCAAGGAATTAAAGTCAATCCAACAAAAGTACAAGCCATAACTCAAATCCCACCACCAACCAATTTGAAGCATGTCCATAGTTTACAAGATAAAATCTATTTTACACTTCATATCTTAGATGGCTGATAAGTGCCATCCTTGAACACATTTTCTAAATAAAGGTATAACATTCCATTGGGATGATGATTTTTAGAAATATTTTCAACAATTTAAGGACTATCTTGCACATCCACCTATTTTATTACCTCCTATATTGGGAAATCCATTCCTACTCTATCTATCAACTATAGATAAATCCCTAGGGGAAATTATAACTCAACATGATAATGATGGAAAGGAGCATACCATGTACTATTTAAGTCATTCACTATTCATGTATGAGCATAATTATACACCCATTTAAAAATCTTTTTTAGCTATAGTCCTCACAGCCCAAAAACTATGACATTAAATGTTTAACAATAAGACCGTGGTCATTTCAAAAGTAGATCCGCTCAAGTATTAACTATACAAAATAGTTTTAGAAGGCTACATAGCCAAATAGATCATGCTTCTTAGTGATTTTGAGATAGATTATGTCAACTAGAAATCCATTAAGAAATAAGTTATTGTATATCAGCTTGCTAAAGCACCCTTATATATAGAGCCACTAACATTCCAATTCCCAGATGAATCCATTATGACCATAATTGAAACACCTCTTGAGGATCAACACTAGAAGCTATATTTTCATGAATCATTCACAACACATGGATTATGGGTAGGCCTTTTATTCATTACACCAAAGGGGGATATAATCCTTAAATCATTATGGATCATCTTACCTTGTACCAACAACATGGCTAAATATAAAACAATCATTTTATGGATTCAATGGGTAGTATAATGGAGCATATAAAATCTAAAGGTTTATGGTGTTTCTTAGTTAATCATCAATCATGTTACAGACCATTTTTAGACTAAGGATGATAAGTTGGTGACGTACAAGGCCACGGTCAACACTCTCAAATAACAAATCATCAATATCTAGTTTGAACATATACCAAGAGGTAGTAACATAATAGTAGATTCCATGATGATCATTAGATATTTGATTCATCATATAAAAATGAAACAATAATAATAATTCCTTATTGAAAATCTACTAGTGCTTACTCATGAACCTTCAACCATAATAATTTTCTATGATATTATTGGTCTCAGCTCTATATGGTATTCTGACCTATATGCCTATCATCAAGACCACATTTTACCACCAAACCTATCTCTCAAAAAATCCAAATCCTTTATCCATGAATTCATAAGATATACCTTACTCAAAATAATCCTATAACACTTCAATTTTTATAGAACTGTACTTCATTGTTTAACTTTAGCAAAATCTACATTAGCATTATGAGAAGTTCATGGAGTATGTGGATCCCATACAATCAGGGTTAGTGTATCCAAAATACTACAACATATTAGGTATTATTGGTAAATGATGGATGCACATGTAACTACATTTGTTAAAATGTGTGATAAATGTCAATGATATATAAATTTGATTCATGCTCTGGCCAAGACTCTGAAACTAATGCTTACAACTTGGTCACTTGCTACATGGGGCCTCAATCTCATTAGGAAGATACAACCTACCTCATCTGATGGAGATAAACATATCCTTACTACCATTGAATATTTGACTAAGTGGGTTGAATGTACACCCCTCACTTACATGACTGGAAATCAAATTTCCAAATTCATATTCAACCATCTCATTTTCTACTATACTATCCCCTCTAATATTATCTCTGATAATTGTGGATTATTCAATAACAAAGATATCAAATCACAATGTGCTGAGTATAACATTACTCAACATTTTTTCAAAAACATATTACCCTCAAGGTAATGGCCAAGCCAAAACATCTAACAAAACCATTGTCAACATCCTTAAAAATATTGTCAATGATGCCAACCACGATTGCCACCTCTAAATGTTTTTCATCCTTTGGGAATATCACACCAACTATCATACTCTTATAGGATCCACTCTATATTCACTTATTTATGGCACTAAGACCATTCTTCACATTGAGGTTGAGTTACCTTATTTGCACATCTCTCTAAATCATGTCCTGGAGGATGAAGGCTATAGAGCAGCTCACCTACAAGATTTGGAGTTACTTGATGAGAAATGCATGGCCACAATTAGTAACCTAAAAATGTACCAAAATTAACTCTATGACCAATACAATCAATTTGTTATATATATATATATATATATATATATATATATATATATATATATATGTAATTTTAACTTAGTGAACTTGTTATTAAAAAAACCCAAAGAATACCATGATTGAGAAGAAACACAAAGGGAATTTCAAACCCAATTGGGTAGGTCCTTTCATCATTATTTCAAACTATGGTGTTGGAGCATACATAATCTCTACACCAAATGGGGATGAACTTGATGAGATGATGAACATTATACACCTCAATCATTACTTCACTTGAATGATTAGGTGTATTATCTATGAGGCTTATTTTAGTTGTACCATACTATTGACATTTTTCCTTGTACGATACCATTCTATTATCATTCTACTCTACCATAACTTTTATATTGATCAATTTATTTTTACCTCACCCTACCAAAACCTTTGACCTTGGTTCCATTACATTGGTTATAAGTCCACTTTCATCACCAAGATTTAGATCATGATTAATTATTTGAATATGTATGCTAGATAGGGTCGTGTAAAACTAGCCACAACTAGCTTTCAATCAGACTTCATACTAATTCATAATAACCATTATAAATTAAGCCTAAGAATCATTGAATGTCCCAAACTTACTTGTGAATAACTAATCAAAGATCAAAATAATGTTTAGACATCCTTAATTGGGTTATCCTACTATATACAATCATAACCTCTCATGGATTCATCTCTAATCATCTTATGGCATCACAACAATCAATTTAGCCTATGGACCTATTAAGTGGGGTACTTGCACACATAAATTGAATCTTGAAAGAGCCAACTAGATAATCATAATTAATTAAAAATATAAACTAAACTAAATTCCTAGTTGAATTGTCTATTTACAATTAATGAATTACTAAAAAAGGAAATTCAAAAATATGAAATATCCTAGCTTTTCATGATTACCTTTACAAGTTGTCAAGCCTTTGGAAAACATCTCAAAATTTATCTTTTTGGTGAACCATGCCTCTTAATTGAAAATCATTAGTAATTGACACCTTTCAACTCTATTAGGGTTATTTAACTCACCTATATTAGGTTTGAACTCATTTCATGTTTAAACTACACCTTAACTCACCTTGGGTTGGGGTTACTTCCTAAGCCCATAAATACAAACCATTATTTACTGAAAAGAGAGCTTGGAAATTATAGATTTATAATGTATATTTTATATCATGATTTATATAAATAGTTTTATAATTCCAAAATATTGATCCAAGCAAGCATAAGTCACTTGAAGCCAACACAAGCCAATGGTGCCAAGGAGAGAGGGAGCTACACAAACTCTATTGTCAAAGACTCTTTGAACACAAAATGATTAAGCCACTCAATAAATAGTTTGGAGATCTCATTAAAGGTAAGATATTATATCTCTTTTAAATTTTATATGTGATGTTCATTTGGTTTTGTTCACTAAGCTCATCCCTATGATCTAGGATTTTAAGTGTTAGTGTTAGTGTGTTTTTATTGAGTTTTTCTTAATTATTCTAACACTTGATCTAACCTCCCTTCTTAGATTCCTATGATCAAAAATGGATTTCCCCGTGGGAATTATGCACCTCAAAAATCCTTCCAATGACTTTTAAGCATATTGATTACCATTATTTGGTCTTAATTTTGGCTTAATTGAACTCATTTTCATTAAATAGTCTTAGAAATTCCATTCATAGATTTATGTGTGTAAAGCCACAACTTGGACTATAAACCTATGATATATACTCACTATAGGCCATTATTTTTCTTGATAAACCATGACCTAAAATGGAAATCTAATATTCCTTCTTTCAAAGCTTCATTTAGGATCATAAAAACTCTATTTTTTATGTTTTTTTTTTTTAAACCACATGTTTTCTCCTAAATTTTTAGAATATGCTATTAGTTTAGCTTCAAATTACATAAATGTTTCACAAAATAAAAAGAATACTTTAAAAATTGTAGGACCTAAGTGGAAAAAGGACATAAAATTTTAAGTGTTTAAGTCTTGAACATTTCATTTTGGTGCCTAAAAGGAATTTAGTTAATTCTTGAACATTTTATTTTAGTATTTAAAAGGAATCTAGGTTTTTGCATTAAGTTATTTTGTGAAAGTTTTTAAGTTTGAAACTAAGGCTAAGGGGACAAAAAATTCACAAAAATCTCAATTTGGTACACAAAATAAACATTCACTTAAATTGAAAATGATTTGAATTTTACACTTGTGTGTTTTTTTTAAATGAAGGATGTGTGTATGTTTTCCCCCATCCCCTTTGTGGAACTTGGGTGACCAAAAGTGCTTCTTCCTTGAAATTTGTCCCTTTTTCCAGGGTGTGAAAAGAGAATTGTCAAGGCTCTCCCCAAAACCCATATGGTTTGGGTGATTTAAACACAACCTCTAAAGTATTTTCACTTAGTCATATCTGTTATGCATCTTGACTTATGAGGGGGAGTTCATAACTTATTCATGATTTATTTATGGAGGATTTGACTTGGGATTTCATCTCCTAGCATTATTTTAACCCAAATATATGGTGGGGTATACAAATAAGGACATTTATACTATGATATATAGGAGATTGCATTTCTAACATCTCCTTTTATAACAAAAACCTGAGTCAAGTTTGGCTAACTAGGGGATTCCATTAAGAAGTCCACAAATGGAATTTCTATGTAAAATAATAGACCCCTATATATTAATTTAAATGGTATGAAGTAAATTAGTGTGATGATTATCTAGTGCTAACCACACTTGGGACCATCTAGATAGTCAAAAATTTAAGTTTTAGAATAACCCCACTTATCGTAGACATATTTTTAATGTAGGGCAAGTAGCCTGAAGTTCCATGTCATCATGCAATCTCTTGGGAGAATGGGGTGTACAAACCCTAATACTTAATGTTATTTTTTTCTTTTAACACTTAAAGTCCTCCCAAGATCACATATATAGATGTCATTTAACAATATGATGCAACCTTTTAATTTTTAGGACTTTGGACATTATACTTAGTTGTATTTAGTGTTTTTCCCTTTACTTGGTATTTGAGTCTAATCCATTTGTTTTTTTATTCCATTTCAAAACAAGTTTTTTGTTAACATCAATTCATTCATTTACAAGGCATTATGCCATCCATTTAACACCATACCTTTGCATTGAACTTTCTATCAAAAATATTGTGTGTGCCATTTGATTAAAAAGGGTAATGCTATACTGCCCAAATCATTTCAAGTTTTATGCTTTTGGAGTCTTGAAATAAACTATCAATCATAAATTTGGATAGAAATAATGGTATTACACTACTTGAATCATATTTTAGGCTTATGTCCAAGTTTTATTTTTCAAAACCAATACACATGTGCCTTTTAGGTCTTTGTGTAGTAGCATTATGCCATTCACCATTGTCTAGCTTGTTGATAAAAAAAGCCTAGTTATCATAAGTTGAGTTTCTAATTAACCTTGACAAGTTCAAATCCAAACATTGATTGATTTTTTTTATGTCTTGTGTAAATTGGGCTTAAACATGGATATTTATCTTTTGGGTTGTGTGATGTAGGTTAATTCTATACCAAAATTTTCAAACTATTATTTGTGCCTTTATTTGGGAGAAATAGCCTATCTCTCCATGTGCCTTTTTATTTCATGCCTTATTTTATTTTACCAAGGTCATATTTTATTTTATATGATTATTATATGCCAAAGTGTTTCAAATTTGTTAGATTAAATCTCATCGTTTTTTAAATTCTATATTTTGTGATTATTTTTCCAAAAGTCCTAGCACATACCTATTTTGAGCCTAGCTTTTGACATCATGGTTGTCCAAAAGACCTAGCAAATTTTATTTTCTTATATTATACTTGTTTGGAACACTTTGGACCTAGATTTTAGCATGCCAATTTTTGTTTAACCACTTGATTTTTTATGTGAGACTTTTAACATTAGACATATGATGCTCGATTGTTTTAGACCAGGTTTTAACATAGACCATTTTGAAGATACAACTCCCCTAGACCAATTTCGACCAAGTTCAAACCATTTTTCCTTTTGAAAATGTGTTGTATAGTTTTTATAACTCTAGGCCTTTTTCAAGGATTCATCATTGATGTGGATATGTCTCATTACACTTATGGTGGAAATAGGTACAATCTAAGTTATGATAGAATATCCACAAAAAATGATTTTGTTTAAGAACACTATGGTGAAGAATTAGTTTGTGAGATGGATTATTATCCTCCTTAAAATACTAAATTTAAGGAATAAAGCTAAAATCCTCAAGTTTAGTATTTGGTGGTACCTTATTTTTATTGATTGACATACAATCTTGATCATAATTGTAGACACCAAAATCGTGTCTAACCCTTGGTCGACTCTCCCCCTTAGTCCCCTTTGTCCTGTTCCACTTCTAACCATGCCTAACCTATGTCTTATTAATTTAAAATAATTATCTATTTTGAATTAATAATTCCCTCTCTTCACCCATGCCACATCACTCCTCCTAGGATACCTCTCCTTGGATGCCCTCCACTACCCCATGCCAAGTCTTAAATGCCTTAAGACCCCATTTCAACCTTTCCACTCATTTCCCATGCCTATTAAACCACCTTCGACCATTTTCCCATGACCAGCTAACCTCGATAGAAGAAAGAATGGACAAAAGGCTATTTTTAGCCCTTTTTCCTATTCTTTGGCTGCCAACGTCAATCAGTAGTCAGCCGATGTCGGTGGTATTGTTGGCGTCAGTTGCATTCAAAACTATGTTCAGCACCCTGAATGCAGGATCTTCACTCTTGAACAATCAACCAATCTTTCAATCTTCAACAACCTGACCTTTCAATCTTCAATCGGCCAATCTTTCCAATCCTCCAATCTTCTGATCTGCTTGACCTAGAATCAGACCTCTCTCTCTTTCTCAAGCACACACCAAGCATCACAGGCTATAGGAGCTCACATTACAAGAATTCTTCTGCATCAGCAACCATTTTGCTACACTCTTTCTTCAACAAGCCACAAGTAAGCATTTCTTCTGTGTTTTCATTTCAATTATTTCAACTATGTTAGTAATTAGTTTTCTAGTTACTGCTTCTTCTTAACATCATCAACCAGACTGTCAACCAGACCACAACCCAACCTGTTCTCTGGGAGCCTTCCCTCACCCTTATCTCCCTGTTGCCTCTATATTTTATCTAATCCTCTTTTTAGACCATACTCTCTACCTTACAACCCTATATAGACCATCCAAATAGACTCTCAAAGCATTCTATAGACTATAAACCCATCCAGACCCTGTCCGAGACCATTTCCCTAATCGACGCCAGCCACTAAGCCCATTTCCCCTACCGACATTGGCAGACTAACCGACATCAACGACCTTAACCAACCGACATTGGTAGACCAACCGACATCAATGACTATGGAAGACTGACAGTAGACAGTAGGTACATATTGTTTCTATTTATTTTGCTTAGTCTTTCACTTTTTATCTTTATCAGACATTTTATTTATCAATCAGTGGACTAACACCCTTCCAAGAAGTCTTTGCACTTCTGGGATCAAGCATCGCTTGGCAGTCCACCTTACATCCATCTAACAATTTTCTTGTTCAAGTCTCTTTCTTCTGTAGGTGTCATCCTCCATGACCAAAGAGGGTTTCTCACAACATTTGGATAATGGTGCGTAGACCTCATCTAGGTAACATCTAACCCTAGACCATTTCTCTAGCTTCTTACTTCCTTTGAATGTAGAAAAGTGAAAATAGTTTGAAACAATAATATCTGATCCCCCACCTATACTGTTAACCCTCCTTCAGATTGTCTGAGTCACCAAGATCAACCACATCTAGGGAATACCATTTATACATTAAGACCTCATCATTTAGCTTATGTGAGGAACCAATATCCATAATTCCCAACCATTTCTATAGTAGGACCTCATCCTTTGGGTTATGCAAGAAAAGAAGCTCCATAATGCCCAACCATTTATATACCAAGACCTCATCCTTTATCTTGTGTGAGGAATCAAGCTTCACAACACCCTACCATTTCCATACTAGGACATTATCCTTTGGATCATGATAGAAACCATGCTTTACAATGTCCTATATTACCATTCTTGGCTCTTATAAGTATACTATATTGTTATCTCAACAAAGTTATTCAATCACAAATTGATGGGTCATAGTTATTAACCTAGGCCATAAAATAACCTATATTAAGCCTACAATCATCCAACCACCAACCGTTATTCATCTATTACCAAAATTTACCTAATTTATAAAACCCATGTTGATCATCAAGCCAAAATAGAGCAAATCCATACCTCTCTAACCAAGCAAATGATTTGAAGACCAAGATATATTCAAAACTAGTATTTTATAGCTACTTATAAACCAATGTAAATAAAACTATTATAGCTATGATGTTTTTATTAAACCAAAAAAAATTGACAAGTCAACCTATGATGAATCACCTTTTGATCCAATAATTTGTATTGAAGAGGCTCACTCTAATAAGCTAGTCTTTGTTGATTCACTTATTAATGATTATAACCAAATTTTGGAAAATCATTATCTCAATCATATGCCTTTTTTTCAAGAGACTTCCTTTAACAAGAAATTTTATGGGGAATTGTCTCTTGAATTTTTTCCACTCATGGAGGAGTCTCACTTTGAAAAACCAATCTCTATGAAGCCCATCATGCCATAATAGGTTGTTACTTATCTAACACAAAATATTCAACCAAACATCATTGTAGCATAGTACACACTAGATGAAGAATCAATATTGAAGTTAGGTTCTATTATTGAATTGAAATCAAAATCAAAATCAATATCAATGTCAACATTAGATTCAAAGTCCCTTGACTTAGACTTAAATTCATAATCAAAATACATTCATGGTTGTTACAACATTGGTTATGCATGCCTAGCAGATTAATAAAATATATTTGGGATCCTTTTATTTTTTTTGAGGTTGATTACTTTATCTTCAACAAAATTTATCCTAGTATATTTTATGAATATTATGTGGCCTTTCCCCATTCTATTACCAGTCCATATGCCATCACCATCAACTAACCTAGCCATTATATTGACCTTGCACCTTCCATAAGTATTGTTTGGGACCAATAGAATCATACCTTATTAAATTTTATCCATGGTGACATATTAGTTTTATAATATTAGGGGGGACAAGACCACATTCATGAAAAATAAAGACAAACTCCAAGTGAAATTTTTTGGAGGTGCTAGGGGACAATCAAAGTCAGAACTCAACATCTTCTAGTAAAACCTTTTTAGAGGTGTTAAAAGATAATCAAAGTCAAAAGTCAATGTTATTTATTGAAACCTTCTTGGAGGTGCTATGGGACATCAATACAACTTCATTGGTGAAAACCTCTTTGAGGCACTAATAATAGAGCATAAAATTTCTTCACTACTTGATGAAGACATTATCAAAGATCAAATTTGTATAGATTCCAATCTATAATCTAATCAGATGGTAGCTACTCTCAAACACAAACAAAATAAAAATATGATGGTCCTATATAGAGCATATTCAAAAGTATTTGGCCCTACCATAAACAAAGTTATGTCAATTTTGGAATCAACAACATTGTGTGTGCTGTAAAATACCAATGTTCATTTATTGGCCAATCATTATACATTCAATTATAATCCACCATTACATTACCAAATCAAAACTATCATCTAATATTTGTCCTTATCTACCATACATAGACATAATTTCCTTTATATAGGCTACAAATATATCTTATCTTGACATTTAATGAAAATAGAATCAATGACCAATGAAGATCACAACAATATTATTGGAATCTAAATCTGCACCAGATTCTTGATAGAGTAACTATTCAACATAGGTGTGGGATATAAATTTACATGTTTTATTATTATAGTTGTATAATATTATGATCAAGCCATGCATCTCCACATCAACAAGAGCAATAGATTCATTTACCTAGATAAAATCATAAAACCATACCTATACCTTATCAAAAACCATACTTTTTCTATTTATCATATACCTTAGCCAACATCATTTACCATGTTATTTTCATATTTCCATTGTTTCATACTTTTACATTTACCTTATCATTTTGGGATAACCCTCCTACCATTATATCCAATTACCATCATCCTAAAAATGCCATATTGTCTATCATTTTATCATGTCATCCCTATTATTGACCAATGCTAATTTTTGGCCAACTTACTCAAACATTTTTATCTTTGTTCCTTTGGATCTTTATGAACCTTACATGAGGTGATGCCAATATATTTTCAATAAGTTTAAAATTTTGTGTTTAATGATAGTGTATGAAAGTAGTGTGACATTGATCTAGCAAGTTATCTTTTATTTCCATTTGATTGGTGCCACTGACTATAACTACCTATGGGCAAATTAGTATTCCACCTTGTGTTACTAATTATAACCACTTATGGGAAAATTAGTATCATAGACATATGTCATTTTTTCCTAATTATAACCACCTATGGGAAAATTAGGAAAAACACCTTTACCATGCATTATCACATCACCTTGTAATTATTATTATCATTTGCATTATCCTTTTACCTCAATTTTATAATTTGTTATTATCATGTTGAGTATTACTAAATTTTATGTTGGTGAAATTATTATGACTTTGGGTCCTCTTGGGACTATGTAGGCCATTCTCGATTCACATTAAGGTTAGCTCAGTCCCTCTTTTCCATAGGCTCTTGCCATTTTGTGAGCAACCTAAGACATTTCTCTCACCATTTTGTGAGTGGTATCTTATCAATCTCATGAATTAAGATAACTTAAAATTCTAAAAACATTCAAAATTTTCAAAATAGAAAAACATTTTTCTTATCAAATCCTAATCAGTCATCCTTGATCTTTCCTACTAGGGAAAATCCATTGTTAGGATTCTTTATTTTAATTTTAATTTTAGACTTTTTGTGTGTTTATTTTCTTAATTGTTTGTTTGTCTGCTTGCTTGTTTATTTACTTTTGATATTATGTCTTGAACCAATATATATGTGTTCATTGGGTGATTCCTTGAGCATTATTTTTGAGTCCATCCATATTCATAAATCAACATTGTCATCATGGTTTTTATAATTTGTGTGTCGTTTTCAATTATTTATTGGATAAAGATTTAGTTCTTATGCATATTTTGAAAAATTTATCATGGTGTTCTATCATGATGCATACCATCATGTGCTATAGTAAAAATCATCTCAAGAAGTCTTACAAGCAATAGAAACACATAATTTTCTCTTTGGTAACCAGGAAAATCCTCCCACTCTCCTTGAACAAATCAACTCATTGACCATTCTATTTGTATCAATGCTAATAAGGATGAATATCTCTGCATTGGTAGGCACAGCCAAATATTTCACATTGATCAATTCTTATTCTTATATTAATCTCTTTCATCACTTTACATACCCTTGACTTCCTAGTTGTTTATGGATTCTTCAGTCATTCATACATTGCATCTAATTTCATACCCTCTCATTTTTAATCTATAAAATAAGTTATATCGTTGAGTTATGCTTTCTAACCTACCCTACTAGGGTATAATAAAAAACATTTTTTAATCCATGTAATCTTAGTGATTATAATTATATATGGTCAAATAATTATTTTGATAAAAATCCCTAACTATGGCACATTCCATTACCACTAATTATATTTTCCTTTGGCAAAATCCATGTCTCAACCTTTGTTACTGATTATAAATAACTTTAGGTAAATTAGTGATTTTTTAAAATCAAATGCATGTAAACAATTTCTCAATTGGATTATTCTCACCCACGGGTTAATTAAATTCTTCCCCTTACTTCTTTTAAAGGGACCATCCATCAAAAATATGTGTTGGCCACTCCCTCAAGGGGGCATCAATATAGGTTTCCCAAACATTGTTTAGAGCTTTTTCTTCAATAATATCTTCATTCCAACCCATTTTGTTATTTAAAAAGATGTTAATGTGCCTAAATATTTTGACCTCTTCCCAAATAGGAGTAAACTATAGTCACCTAAAATTGGCCACAAATGGCTTTCGATCAAACTTTAAATTGATTCCTACAAATTAATGTAAATTAAGCCTAAGAATCACCAAACATCCCAAATTTTCCTATGAATCATTTATCAAAGCTTAAAATCACATTGAAACATCCCTGATTTGGTTATACTACCATATCAAACCTTAAACTCTCATGGATTCATCCCTAATAATCCTACAACATCACAACAATTAATTAGGCCTATGAACCTATTAAGTGGGGCACTTGCACACATTAATAAAATCTTAAAATAGTTAAATGGTTAATTAGAATTAATTAAAAATCTAAACTAAATTACATTCCTAGTTGAATTATCTATTATAAATTAATGAATCATGAAAAAGGAAATTCAAAAATATGAAATATCTTATCTTTTCATGATTACTGTTGCAAGTTGTCAAGCCTTTGGAAAATATCTCAAAATATCTCTTTTTGGAGACCCATGCCTATTCATTTCAAATCATGAGTAATTAACACCTTTTAACTCTATTGGGGTTTGACTCAACTAGGTTAGGTTTGAAATCATTCCATTTTAAAACTACACCTTAACTCACCTTGTGTTGGGGTTAGTTCCTAAGCCTACAAGTATAAGCCATTGCCTATTGAAAAGAGAGCTTAGAAATTGTAGAGTTATAATGCATGTTTTTTAGAATGATTTATATCAATAGTGTTATAATGACAATATATTGATCCAATAAAGTGTAATCCACATCAAGACAACACAAGCCAATGGTACTACGGAGAGAGGAAGCTAAACAAACTCCATTATCAAAGACTCTTTGAGCAGAAACTGAGAAAGCCACTCAACAAAGAATTTGGATCTCTCAATAAATTTAAGATATTGTGTGTATTTTTCATTTTAGTTATGGTTTTAATTTGGTTTTATTCACTAATCTCACCCCTAAGATCTGGTCTTGTAAATGTTAGTGTTAGTCTATTTTTATTTAGTTTTTCTTGCTTGTTCTAACACTTGATCTAACCTGCCTTCTTGGATTTCTATGATCACACCTCAAAAAA
Source organism: Torreya grandis (assembly GCA_037957365.1). Lineage (NCBI taxonomy): Eukaryota > Viridiplantae > Streptophyta > Pinopsida > Cupressales > Taxaceae > Torreya > Torreya grandis. The sequence continues at coordinate 1,279,447 of JARHVA010000935.1, read as the reverse complement.
TTATCCTTTCATACCTTGACTAAATTATATATGGAAAAATATAATAGAACCTTCAACATCATTATTTTCACTCAAGAAGATAGAATTACACTTATGTTCACCAAGGGGAGACCTAATGATGATATGTTCTCCATAGTTACTTGAAGAATTTTCTTAACCAGTTGTGGCTTGATATTTTTCCTGTTAATTTAATTCTCACTAGATGGTTTCTCCTTAATCAAGGGATGAGGTGGGAGGCTGATGGATAGGCTCATGAGCTGGAGATGGAGTATGAAGTGTGGTAGAGGGATTGTGAATGTATTTGGGAAAAAGGACTTCTTGAGTGAGCTCATAGGGGAATGATAATTTGGGTTGGTCAATAGGAAATACACTTTCTCTTGTAAGGATTTATCCTAGATCATAGCCTTCTTAAGGCTCTTCAACATTTTCTGGCTCACTTTTAATCTCTTTGTCTTCCCACATCTTTAGCCTATCTATTGAGTATTGTGAACACTTTTTTGCCAAGTAAAACATCTCTATGTTATCCCATTGAGTTTCCTCTTTAAAAATCTCTAGAACATACATACACCCTTGAGAAACATCTCTTAACATTTCCGTCATATGGTTAGGGAGCATATCAAACTCATCATCCCATGTTCCCATCCATTTTTCATTATATAATAGATTTGGTATGAGTTCCAACAAAGATTTGATATGAGATGGGGTTGATTGAGGAAGAAGAATGTGATAATGGGGATTATGATGAGATTATATTTTCAGCAATAAGAGCTCATATTTTATATTTTATTACCATGTTATATAATTAAATGGATCATTTGGTTCTTCATGATAGGACTGATAAGAATCCACTTAAGGTTGATATGCATCATGGTATGGTTGGTAATAGTCATATTAGGATTGATACGAAGTCACTTCTTGATAGGTTTATTAAAATCCTTCCTCAAATGGATGTGAAAAAATATTATTTCCATATGGAGAAGGAAATGGATGGGATGGGGCTGCCATGGCTCATAGGATTGATAGAAACTTTGATAAGGATGTTAAGGAGTATAACATGGTTCATAACAATGTTGATAGTGAGGTTCATGGTAGGGATATTCATCAAAGATATTCATATCAAAATCATGGGTCAAATGAAAGACAATAAATGATCAAAAACATCAATAAAATATACTTGGGATACTTACAAGTAGAAGATTTAATTTGACATTACCATTGGTGCTATCTTGATTGCTTCTAAAATTTGATTAGGGGAAAAAGACCAATAATCCTTCCACTTTCTTGGACCTTTATCCCATTGGGCATACCATAACTATTGTCACCAAATATTTCATCCTATTTAATGTTTTTGAATCCTAATCCAATATTTGGGCAACATTTAAATATCTCTAGGCCTATGGGTTGTCTATAGTATAGGTAGACCTCTAGGTTTAAGGTCTAGCTCCATGAATTGACCTTTAACTACTTATCACCTATGATAATTAATTAATTTTTTGAAAATACTTAAAATTATGCATGAAATAAAGATATTATAAGGAGGTGATACACTATAAATATTTCCACAAGATCATCATACTCCTTGCACTAATAAAAAATACCTACAACACTAGCTTCAAAGTCCTAAGATGTTCTAACATTAGTATTTCAATATATAGGTGATATGCATAAGAAAAATAAAGGTAATTAGAACATGTATTATGTTTTAGACTCAAATAAAAATTACGTGCTTTAAGGGATCCAAACACACTAGCTACACTCTCTATGACCTGTTAGAATGATAACTTCTTACACCAAACATGAAAAGATACAGAGAAGCAAGGATAAAATAAGCCTCACCATTAATCACTTCATATAATTAAATTATATGTTTGTGGACTCAAAAAAAAAATTATATTATTTAATGGAAAATTAAAACATCAAACTAGTAGGGCTTCACCATACATGGTATGGAATCAGATACAAGAGCCAAAATGGCTAGTATTTATAAAATGTGAAAGAGGAGAGATAAGACTGAAGCTAAAGAGCCACTCAACAAAAGTTTCAATCTAAGGGAGATAGTTATTTTTATAGGATAATGGAGTATTTAATATATAATATAAGGTCTCAATGGACAAATGTCTCTCTAAGCATGAAACTCCTCAAATCTAGTGTAGGGCTCTTCAATTACTTATTTAGGAACTACTTTCATTATTTGATTTTTGTTGAATGCTCCAAGATAGATTAGGAATAGATGACATCATTAAAATATGAGTTTAGGTTAGAAAAAAGAACCATAATGAATTAGATATGTCCCTAATCATCAATCTTCTTTTGGACAAGTGTTTTCACTGTATATAGTCATAATCACCCTTATTTCACTCATCCTTCACACTTATTACCAAGGTGGTACTCAATTTATAAAAAAAATCCATAAAGGGGTTGATGTGACACTTTTAAAGAGTCATACTATCCTTATATCCATCAAATAAACCTTAGAAGGCCTCCCAATAGGATATATCACCTTCTCACTTTGTGATCACTCTTCATTCACTATGCCAATTTAGACTACCTAAAGTGAAGGTGTTTACATATGTACTTTTGATACTTTTTAAAGAAATAAATTAACATATGGATTTAGATTATGTACTAATTTACCCTTGTATACATCCAATTCCTAACACCATTGGTGTTGAAATTGTCAATCTTACTCAAATGCACATTTTAGGTCAAAATCCATAAAATGCCCTAAAAGGTTTGAAATTGTCAATTACAAGTGCTAGTTTAGGTCAAAGTATCCCTAAACAAGGAAATAAATTTTATGGGTCAACTAAATTTGATTAGATCATTTTGAGTCAAAATGACAATTTCACCATTTAGTGTTTTGGATCACTCTTTTCTTCTAGTTCATTGGTACACATCATGTACCTTTGTTATTTGTTGTTAGCAACATCATAAATGGGAATATGTTTCCAATGTGACTAATATCACCTTATAATTCCTCTCCAATAAAAATACTACCCATTAATGTGACTTTCTAACCATTTTGATTAATTGAGGGCTAATTTTTAAATAATTACACAAATGTTTATTAACTGTGTTTAAGGCTAATTAATCCAAATCAAGAGCTTAAGTGGATTTTCCATGAGAGTTGTTGAATATTTTTTAAAATTGATTCCTATTAACTACATCATCAGATGAGATCATTTCTTGGGAAGACATCCCTAGGCCATAAATGCCACAAATATCAAGGTTATGGGTCACACATGCCTAGTTAATGCCTCCCATGCCTCTTTAATGCCCCTTTTTCTAAGGTAATGATGAAGATAATTATGGATTTAATTCAAAATATTAACATTATCCATGGCCGCACACCTCAATCTTGAGATGGATGGTCACGGTTGATCCTAACCAATCTCAAAATTCTATAAATAAAGAGGCCATGAACATTATTTCTAAGCTATTTTGGTGAAACTTTATTATGCTTAAATATATTCAAAAATATTGAATACTATAAAGCTATAATGCTAAATTATTTCCAAAAAGCTTCATTGATATGCTAGTTTAGTGATTTGGTATCAATAGCCTAAGTTTTATGGAGTGTTCTTGAGGCATTGGAGGTGATTACCACCATTGTTGACAAATAAAAGGATGCTTGATCAAGAGAGAACATGTTTTTGAGCCACATGGGCATGGTGAATCCATTTGGGAAGGTAATATGGTGTTGCTTTCTTTCATTTGTTTCTTGTTATCCTTTGTAATTCACATAGGAATAGATAGGCTTGGTTAGTTAGTTATTTATGCATGTTTCATTATTTATGGACTAATGCTTCACTAACTTGATTTTTAATCCTCTCTAAAACCCTCTCCAATGATTCTCATCCTTCAACTCTCCCTTAAACCTAAAATACATCAAAAACTATCAAGAAAAGAAATTCTATACCATGTCCATAAAAATACGATACAAATAAATCTAATGGGAAGGATCCCTGGGGATTCCTCTCCAAGTTCAAATTATTTTCCTACCCAAACTATCCCTCTTCGATGCATCTCTATCAACTTCTTCCAAATTGGGTCATCAATAAGAGTTTTGGAGGGTTTTGAGTAGTTTATCCTATTAAAGATAGTCCATAACATTGTGACATTATAAATTTTTTAAAAATATCACTAGAACCTTGTTTGAGATGCTCTTCAAAACGTCATAGCTCCTCATATCTCCATGTTAAATATCTGTATAATTGTAAGCTTGTAAAGATGGCTTCTTGAGCCCTTCCCTACATTATATATAAGCCTAAGTTGGTTTGACCTAAGGCTTACTCATATATGTGGATTTTATATAAATTAAAATATCTAAACACTCTCATATCCCCCTCTAAAGGTGACCTAATGCATTTGGGTGTTCACTTTGAGCTATAAATGGTATTGAGACCTCCTAGGGCTTTAGGCCTAATAGGTCTAGTTTGTATTTAGGACCTAAACTTCTCTATGCATATGTTATTATAATTATGAGGCCTAAAAAAATATAATTCATTTTTAATACAACTCCTCATACCTTCCATTAAATTCTCTAAGCCTCCTTGACACCTCCCCTTATCAATCGCTACTCAATCTTGAAAATTTGACTACTTGGAATACCCTTTATCTAAGATAGAATAAAGGGTATCTCCCCTAAATTATTAGAGAAAAAAATTATATGAGGGTATAAATTAGGTCATGAGGGTAATCTTTATCAATTTTTAGGGTTAGATCATATCAATAGGCCCTAAAAACCTCAAAAAACTCAAGACAAACTTCTATGAAACATTGCCTATGGAGGATTTACAATTATGTTTATAGTTTGGCAATTGGAAATATCCTTGCCCTATATTACTATTATGATAATTAGGTTATATTTTTATAATAATTTTCAATGTTTTCTAAAATTTATTAAATAATCTATTATTCCATCAATTTCTCACATCTCTCCAAACTTAAGCCTAATCAGTAGACAATGCACTATGTGTTGACTGTAGGTGTGTTTCAAGTAAATGGGGATCATGCCTATACATGAATATACATGTTATATCTTGCATCCTATACTTTAATATACCCTTTTATTTCTTTAAATTTATTCATATCCATTTGGGGTTCAAACCAACTTTACCTTAGAGTTTTACCAATATCAAACTGCTTGTTCAACTACTGTTACACTATAGTTAAACTGTAGATGACCATTTGAGAACTAAAGGGATGTTTTTAATATTTTAACGTGTATATTTATTATATATTTTCCCATTGAGAACTCAAAATATCACTTTCATTTACATCCATGAGCAACTTTGAGCTAACACCCAAGTTTGTCATGTTCCACCTATTACTTTCATGCTGCAGTCAAGCTATAGTTGTTATTTTGTGACCAAAAGAGGACCTATAGGTGGTGATGTACCCTTAAATTTTACTATTAATGATTTTATCTCCCTTTGAGTCATCTAGGATATTTGAAACCAAATAGGCCACTCTTGTCATGGGTTTTTCAACTTTCATGCAATTGTTGCATCATAAGGTCATTTTAATCTCAAAGCACTATAGAGAATAATTATATTATATAGTGGAGGAGTGCATAAGATGGAGTACCTTATATACTCTACTTACATGATCAAACAAACTAAATTTATTTCTAAATCATTTTCCCTATGATAAGGCTTCAACATGGAAATATTTAGACCAATTTACATTCCAATAATCTATCTTGAAAGGATCAAAAGTATTTTAAAGTCTCTATTTCAGTTTTTTAAAGTTAATTTAGCCATAAAGAAACATTTTTGACCTAATTTCATGAATTCCAAACTATTTTCCATTATATGTCTCCAACATGCTTACCATGACACTATCCATGTGCTTAAACCTAAAAGAGTGTTTAAATAATCCTAATCCTCTAATGTTTCAATGTCTTCTCCTCTATTTTAACCACATGTAGGTGCACATTTGTAGATGGAATTATGAAGGTATGACATGATATTTTATTCATTATGAACTAGTTTTAAAATCAATTGTATAGCTCTTATCAATTTAGTTTGAGCTTCTCCACCTAGTGAGACTTCAAACCAGTCCAGACACTTCCATTCTAACATGATCAATCCTTTATGGGGCACCTTTACGTGCACATTCAATAGCATAAAGGGAAGAATGTATATGATTGCCTTTACAAGTCAATTTCAACCTTTTGTAAGGTCCAAGTTTGTTTTTTCCATTTTAGAGCCATCTCACACTTTGAGAGCCTTCTACACTTCTTCAAAAGGGTTGGTAAGAGCTCTCCTTCACCTAACTATAGGTGAATACTTGCAAGAAAATATAATGTATACTCTATATGACTATGGATCCATTGGTATTATATATTTGGAATAAAATTTTCAAGGAGGGAATATTATAAAGTCATGGGAAGAATGAAATACAACATACCAACTTCATCTAAAACCACTAAAAGAATAAGAACCCTCTGTAATTGGTTAAATGTGACTGCAAGTTAGCCATGAAAATTCCACTAGTAGAATGGAGTATTTGTGATGTTAAACTCATCTCTACATATGTAAAATTATTGGAAATAATGAGATAATGATGTCCACATCTCTTATAAACACTTTCACCACATGGTTTATATGGACCAACTCAAACAAGGAGAAAACCTAGAGGGTGTGGGGATAAGCACATAAAAAAGAGTAGTCAAATTCTAAAGAATGGTTTATAAAGAATGAGAAAATAATTTATAAAATCCTTCCATGAATATGAAGGATATCAATTTTACTAACAGTCCATTAGATATTTTGACTTGACTCATCCTCTACTATCCATACTAGACCAAAACCGACTGTTCATTTCTACATGCCTAGTGGAGAGATGGAGAGGAGAAATGATTTTGATCCATTTTTGGGACTTAAAAATATTATAAAGTTTTGAAATGAGATTATTTAATTTTAATGGTAATTGGAGGATCTTTCCACGCATGCCTCACTTTTTTAGAATCCATACAACCAACTTAAAGTACCCAAACTACCAGTTTTATTCTTATTCTGATGTTACTCCTAAAATGTTTGGTTAAAAGCTAACATGTCTGATTAGGTAATGACATGATGGATTTTTAAGAACACCTAGAAAATTTTTATACCAAGTTAAACCATACAAATCTCATAAATGACTCAAAATATGACCCTTGACATGACTAGGCCTAAAAGTGAATAGACTAAGGTAGTGACACATCAAATGACCTTGATATGACTAAGATACACCTTATAAGACACTAATAATACCATATGAAAGTTTTAAACTATATGGGGTTTAACCATTCTAAGTTATGTTTGAAATATTCAACACCACACATAGACTCTTAAATATATCGAATATAAGGATGTAGCTTATAAGTTATTCCCATTCACTTTGATGGATGTAACTTACAACTAGTTCCTTAATCTCCATGAAAATTCCATCATATGGTGGGAGTAATTTAGTAAAAAATTTGTATCTAAATTTGTGAAATAATTGAACTTATATTTATCTATAATGATGGAGAGCCTTTGCAAGCCAATTCACCCATAGTCTACCAAATAAGTAACTAGCCGCTGTGTTTACCAAAAATTTACATAGTGAGATATCTTATCATCTAGAGCTTTAGTGTGCACATAATTTTAGATAAATCATTGAAAAAAATTTATTTATAAAAATATCCCTTATTAATAAAAGGATTATTAAACTTAAATTGTAAATCAAAACCAAAATAATGGCAAAAATTAGAATCAAGTCCAAGCACAAGCATTGCCACAAACACAAGCCAATAATTATGATAAACCTAAGTAGTTTAATCAAACAAGAATATTTTTGGTAATGGATTAATTAATTCATGACATGTACAAATGGTGAAAATAACATTTTCTCAGCCTATACAACATAGGAAAATTACTCCTAACCAACAACCTCTTCAACAAACACAACAAGCACAACAATCTAGACTAGTACAACAAATGCAACAACCTTTGCCTTTTTAAACCCCTCATCCAAGGATAAATGTGCCTACTCATCATATATTTAGTGACCTTAGAGAACCTATTAAATCCATTTTTCATAAGTTCTCTACCAATCATTTGATTATTTATTCTATTTTGAAGCACAATCCTAAGGGCATTGCCTATCTAGACTAGTATAGGCAAAATGAATTCTACAAGTATAATAGGGTTAATGGCCATAATTTATAATATTGTGTGAAAATTAAACATTTCATTAAGAATATGCTAGAAAATGAAGAGATAAAATTAGCTAATAGATCTTCCATATCTAATAATAATATGGTAATCTATCAAAACCCCTTTCTAAAATATGACAATCAACACCAACAACACCGGCCAGAACAAAAATAACAATAGTATCAACAGTCAAGATAGAATAAACAAAATTAGTAGTAGCACAATCAATGTCAATAAAATAGATGGAGCCAAGGCTATAATGATGCCGATAACCAATAGACCTATCATGCAATTACACATGACTACAACAAGGTTATAGGCCATATTGCAAGAGGTTAGATTTCTACCATATCCATCAATCCAAGACCAAATAACACTAAAAAATGACCATTTATAATTTATTAAAAAAAACCAACCCATACCGATGATCATGCCTTAACCTGACACCACATATAGGGGTACCAACAAGTAGTGATTATTACTTTTGGACCTTATATCAATAATTCTTCATTGACATATGACAATGAAAAAGTACATTGACAACTGAGACTTATCCTATCTATCCCCTAACATCATCATTCATTAACAATAATGGTCCTGTGTCTAATCTTGATTGTCCAATCATAACTTGGTAGACAAATATTACCATACCATGCCCATAACCATCTATAACTTCACCCATTCAACCAACCATTCTAGATTAAAACAAACCATTTCCTATTGTCTAAGAAAAGATGTTTAATATTATAGAAAAACTATAGAGGATCCCTACACAAATCTCCATTTTAGATTTATTGCATACTTTCACCATCTACAAGAAGATATTAATAGATATCTTAGCCAATCCTAAGTTTCTAATGACATATCCATAGATAAATTTCAAGCTTTGGTTAGACACTTATCTCCATGTAAATAATTAACCTTCAACCAAAGTGATATGTCATCCTTTCACCCTTTTCATAACAACCCATTATACATCAAAGTTGTCATAACATGGTATAGAGTAAAATGTGTCCCCATAAATAATGGATTAGGTCTAAATATTGTGTCTTTAAATCTCATCAAGATTATTAGGTATACAAAAATTGATCTCCAACCAGAAAAGATCACCATCAAATCCTATGATAATGAAGAATTAGAATCACAAGGCACCATTAACTTACTAGTTATCATTATGCCCTTGACCCATGATACACTATTCCATGCATTAGACCTTGATTTGTCATATAATATTCTTTTGGGTAGACCTTGGATATATGATATTCATGTAATCCCTTCAACATGACACTAGTGTTTCAAGTTCTCCCATTCATGTATGGAAGTTACTATCCATGGATATTTGTAGCTATATGAACATTACAAGCATTTAAAGGCCAAATATGAAAGATATAACTACTATTTTGTCTTTAATATAATTACCAAGAAGGAGAAAGGAAAATAAATACTTGTTGATTCACCAGAGGCCAACTACATTGATCTTGATGCCCTTGATTCACTTTCACATATGCCACCTCCTAAAAAATCTTGTCATTATACCATATCAAATAATGGCCTAAGATAATATTTGACCCAAAATACATTCCACATTACCAAGTTACACATAACCCCAAGTCCTATGGAAGACCTAAATCCAAACCACCCTACCTAGAATGGCAACAAAAGGGAAGATCCAAACTACATAGTCTAACACCTATCATTTTCACACCAGCCACTATCCAAGAACATGATCCTCTTGTAGATGATGAATCCTAGTTATAAAATGACAAGCTAGGTGAATTTATATAAGAATCCCATGCATCCCATATCTAATAATATTATGGAGAGACATGATTTTGAAGGAGGATGCCTTGGTGCCAATAAAAAAGGAATTCTTGAGCTAATTGCTGCAACTCAATATAGAGGAACCTATGGACTCAAATTTAAACTACCTGGGCATGACCCCATATACCTTATTCATGTTCCATCACCAAAAAATTGTGATGATGATGTTGATAGTGAAGTAGAGTCTGATCATAGCCCTTTTGATGACCTAACCAATACAAATTTGTTTGATACCAATTGCATTTGTACCCTTCAACTAGTTATTCACCATAATCTTCTTCCCTTATATTAGTCTCAATTGATAAAATGGTGCCAACAAGAATCAATAGTTTCATTAAATGAATTTTAGAATTATGAGGCTTTCTTTGATTTTCTAAGCCTAAGGGAAAATGTTTCTTTGGGAGAGTTTCTCAATCAAACTAGAACCTGTAGCATAATTTGGAGAATGGGTGAACACCCTTAGCCATATATAATTAAATAAAACATTAAGATCTTAAAGTGAAAACTTCTTCAAGGTGATTTTGGACCAGGGAAATAGTAAAGAGAAAGGCTATTCTAGTGGTGAAAACCTATTTTAGGTGTCATTATATGGGGGTGTTCAACCTTCCTCAAACATAGTTCAGGAGACCACTAATGATTAACTTACCTATGAGTCCAAGTTTAGTCTTGAAGAATAACAAGATTTCAATTTAATCATCCAATATTTTTTAATAATATTTATCACATGAAAATCTATACCATTAGGGGATTGTGATTCATCATGCCTAAGAGAACTTGAGGAAATAGTCCTAAAAGACAATTTTACCATTACAGGCTAGTTTAAATGTTTTCAACCATTATAAAAGATATTTTAACTCTTCTTGTAGAGGATATGACTGAAGTTGGAATCAAAACTCTAGATGACTTAAAATGGATCAAATTAGGTGCATACCTCACTAAAGAAAAATGTGAAGTCTTTACAACCCTATTGAGGGAATTTATTGATATATTTTCTTGGGCCTATTTTGACATACCTATTTTGGACCCTGACTTGGTTGTGTACCACCTTATATTACATCCTAATGCTAAAAATGTAAAATAAAAATTTCACATGATGCATCCTCACATTACTATATTAGTGAAGAAAGAGTTGGAAAAACTATTGGTAGTAGGATGTATTCAACCAATTGACTACTCATAGTGGATCTCCAATGTTGTGTCAATTAATAAGAAACCTGAAGGAATCATAATATACATTTATTTTAGGAACATAAATAAATACTTCCCTAAGGATGACTTTTCTTCACCAAACATTGACATGATTGTTGAATCCACAATGGGTTATGAAATGCTTTCAATGATGGATGGATTCTCAGGCTACAATTAGATCTGAATCACACCAAAAGACCAAAATAAAACAATGATCGCCACTCCATGGGGATTATTATGTTATCAATTTATTCCATTTGGTCTCAAAAATTTTGGTTCCACCTACCAAAGATCCATGACCTTCATATTTCAAGATATTATGTATGACATTATTGAAGACTATGTCAGAGACATACTAGATAAATCATAAACTAGGGGAAATCATCTTGTAGCACTAAGGAGGATATTTGAGAGATTGCATGAATACAAGGTCCATCTCAATCTTAAGAAATGTGTTTTGGGAATTACTTTAGTAAAATTTATAGGATTCATTGTGTCTCATTAAGGAACTAAAGTCAATTCAACCAAAGTACAAGACATAACTCAGATGCCACCACCAACCAATTTAAAGTAGGTGCATATTTTATAAGGGAAAATAAAATATATTAGACACTTCATATCTTAGTTGGCTAATAAGTGCCATCCTTGAACAAATTATCTAAATAAAGGTGTCACATTCCATTGGGATGATGATTGTTATAAATATATTCAACAATTTAAGGACTATATTGTACATCCACCTATTTTGGTGCCTCCTATACTAGGAAAGCCATTCCTACTCTATTTATCAACTACAGATAAAGCCCTAGGGGAAATTCTAACTCGACATGATAATGATGAAAAGGAGCATACCATATACTATTTAAGTCATACACTGGTCATGTATGAGCATAACTATATACCCATTTAAAAATACTGTTTAGCTATAGTCCTCACAACCCAAAAACTATGACATCACATGTTAACCAATAAGATTGTGGTCATTTCAAAAGTAGGTCCACTCAAGTATCTACTATCCAAAATAGTTTTAGAAGGATACATGGCCAAATAGATCATGATTATTAGTGATTTTGAGATAGATTATGTCAATTATAAAGCCATCAAGGGGCAAGTTATTATAGATCAGCTTGCTAAAGCATCCCTTATAGATATAGAGCCACCAACATTCCAATTCCCAGATGAATCTATTATGACCATAATTGAAACACCTCTTGAGGATCAACACTGGAAGATATATTTTCATGGATTATTCACAACACATGGATTATGGGTAGGCCTTTTATTCATTACACCAAAGGGGGATCTAATCCTTAAATCATTATGGATCATATTTCCTTGTATTAATAACATGGTTGAATATAAAACACTCATTTTAGGGATTCAATGGGTAGTACAATAGAATATACAACATATAAATGTTTATGGTTATTCTTAATTAATAATCAATCATGTTATAGACCATTTTTAGACCAAGGATGACAAGTTGGTGATGTACAAGGCCATGGTCAACACTCTCAAGCAATAAATTGTCAATGTCTAGTTTGGACATATACCAAGGGCTAGTAAAAAAATAGTAAATTCCATGAATATCATTAGATATTTGATTCATCATATAAAAATGAAAAAATAATAATAGTTCCTCATTGGAAATCTACTAATGCTTGCTCATAAACCTTCAACCATAATAATTTTCAATGATATTATTGGTCTCAACTTTGTATGACATTCTGACCTATATGCCTATCTTCATGATGACATTCTAACACCAAACCTATCTATCAAACAATCCAAAGCATTTATCCATAAATTTTTAAGATATACCTTACTTAGAATAACCCTATAACACTTAAATTTTTATAGAACTGTACTTCATTATTTAACTTCAGCAAAATCTACATTAGCATTATGAGAAGTTCATGGAGTCTGTGGATCCCATACAAGCAGAATTGTTGTATCCAAAATACTACAACATATTAGGTATTATTGGTCAATGATGGATGAAAATTTAACTACATATGTTAAAATGTTTGATAAATGTCAATGATATATAAATTTGATTCATGCTCTGGCCAAGACTCTGAAACTAATGCTTACAACTTGGTCACTTGCCACATGGGGCCTTAATCTCATTGGGAAGATAAAACCTACCTCATCTAATGGAGATAAACATATCCTTACTACCATTGAATATTTAACTAAGTGGGTTGAATTTAAACCCATCACTTACATGACTGGAAATCAAATTTCCAAATTCATATTCAACCATCTCATTTTCTACTATAGTATCACCTCTAACATTATCTCTTATAATGGTGGATCATTCAATAACAAATATATCAAATCACTATGTGCTGAGTATAAAATTACTCAACATATTTTCAAATACATATTACCCTTAAGGTAATGGCCAAGCCAAAACATCTAACAAAACCATTGTCAACATCCTTACAAATATTGTCAATGATGCTAACTACGATTGCCACTTCTAAATTTTTTTCATCCTCTAGGCATATCACACCGAATATCATACTCCTATAAGAGCCACTCTAAATTCACTTATTTATGTCACTAAGACCATTCTTTGCATTGATATTGAGTTACCTTCTTTTCACATCTCTCTAAATCATGTCCTAAAGGATGAAGGCTATCGAGTAGCTCACCTACAAGATTTGGAGTTAATGAGAAATGCATGGCCATAATTAGTAACCTAAAAATGTACCAAAATTGACTCTATGGCCACTAAAAATAATGTTTTATATATAGAGAATTCAAACTTAGTCAACTTGTTTGTAAAAATATCAAAACAATACCATGATTGAGAAGAAACACAGGGAATTTCAAACCCAATTGGATAGGTCCTTTTATTATTATTTCAAACTATGGTGCTAGAGCATATAGTCTCTCTACACTAGATGGGGATGAAATTGATGAGATGATAAACATTATACACCTCAATCCTTACTTCACTTGAGTGATTAGGTGTATTATCTATGAGGCCTATTTTAGTTGTACCATACTATTGACATATTCCTTTGTACCATACCATTTTGTTATCATTATACTCTACCATACCTTTTCTATAGATCAATTTGTTTTTACCTCACCCTACCCAAACCTTTGACATTAATTTAATTCCATTGGTTACAAGGCCACTTTTATCACCAAGATTTAGATCAAGTTTTAGTAGTTGAATATGTTTCCAGATAGGGTCATGTTAAACTAGCCACAACTAGCTTTTGATCAGACTTCATACTAATTCATAAAAACCACTATAAATTAAGCCTAAGAATAATTGAATTTCCCAAAATTACTTATGCATAATTAATCAAAGATCAAAATCATGTTGATACATCCTTAATTAGGTTATCATATTGTATGCAATCATAACCTCTCATTAATTCATCCCTAATCATCTTGTGGCATCACAATAGTCAATCTAGCCTATGGACCTATTAAGTGGGGCACTTGCACACATAAATTGAATCTTGAAAGAGCCAAATGGATAATCATAATTAATTAAAAATATAAACCAAATTAAATGCCTATTTTAATTATCCATTTACAATTAATGAATTAATAAAAAAGGAAATTTAAAAATATGAAATATCTTAGCTTTTCATGATTACCTTTACAAGTTGTCAAGCCTTTGAAAAACATCTCGAAACATCTATTTTTTGAGACCCATGCCTATTCATTGAAAATAATGATTAATTGACACCTTGTAACTCTATTAGGGTTATTTAACTCACCTAGATTAGGTTTGAACTCATTTCATGTTTAAACTACACCTTAACTCACTGTGGGTTGGGGTTACTTCCTAAGCCTATAAATACAAGACATTATCTACAAAAAAGAGAGCTTAAAAATTATATATTTATAATGTAGATTTTGTATCATAATTTATATAAATAGTTTTATAATGTCAAAATATTAATCCAAGAAATCATAAGCCACATCAAGCCAATGGTGCCAAGGACAGAGGGAGCTACACAAACTCCATTGTCAAAGACTCTTTAAACACAAGATGATCAAGCCAGTCAATAAATCATTTGGAGATCTCAAGGAAGGTAAGATATTGTATGTCTTTTAAATTTTAGTTGTGATTTTCATTTTTTTTTCACTAAGCTCATCCCTATGATTTAGGATTTTAAGTGCTATTGTTAGTGTATTTTTATTGAGTTTTTGTTACTTATTCTAACACTTGATCTAACCTCCCTTCTTGGATTACTATGATCAAAAATGGCTTCCTCACTAGGAATTATGGACCTCAAAAATCCTTCCAATAACTTTTAATCATATTTTGTACCATTATTTGGTCTTAATTTTGGTTTAATTGAACTCATTTTCATTAAATAGTCTTAAAAATTCCATTCATAGATTTATGTGTGTAAATCCACAACTTGGACTATAAACCTATGACCTATACTAACTATAGGCCACTAATATGCCTAATAAAACATGACCTAATATGGAAAGCCAATAGGCCATCTTTTAGAGCTTAATTTGGGATCATAAGAACTCCATTTTTTATGTTTTTTTTAAAACCACATGTTTTCTCTAGAATTTTTAGAATATACTATTAGTTTACCTTCAAATTGCATAAATGTTTCACAAAATAAAAAAAATTCCTCTTAAAATTGTAGGACCTAAGTGCAAAACGACATAAAATTTTAAGTGTTTAAGTCTTGAACATTTCATTTTGGTGCCTAAAAGGAATTTAGTTAATTCTTGAACATTTTATTTTAGTGTTTAAAAGGAATCTAGGTGTTTGTGTTAAGTTATTTTGTGAAAGTTTTCAAGTTTGAAACTAAGGTTAAGGGGAAAAAAAATACATAAACGTCTCAATTTGGTACACAAAATAAACATTCATTTAGATTAAAAATTCTTTGAATTTTACACTCGTGCATTTTTTTTAAAATGAAGAATGTGTGTATGCTTTCCCCATCCCCTTTATGGAACTTGGGTGACCAAAAGTGCTTCTTCCTTGAAATTTGTCCCTTTTTACAAGGTGTGAAAATAAAATTTTCAAGGATCTCCCTCAAACCCATATGGTTTGGGTGATTTAAACACAACCTCTAAAGTATTTTCACTCAGTCATTTCTTTTATGCAACTTGAATTATGAGGGGGAGTTCATAACTTGTTCATGATTTATTTAGGGAGGATTTGACTTTGGGTTTCATCTCCTAGAATTATTTTAACCCCACTCTATTGTGGGGTATATGAATAAGGACATGTATACTATGAGATAAAATAGATTGAATGGCTAACATCTCCTTTTATAATGAAAACATGAGCCAAGTTTGGCTAACTAGGGGATTTCACTAAGAAGTCCACAAATGGAATTTCTATGCAAAAGAATAGACCCTTGCATAGTAAGTTACATGGTATGAAATCAATTAATGTGATGATTATCTAGTTTTAAACACACTTGGGACTATCTATAAAGTCAAAAATTTAAGTTTTAGAATAATCCCACTTATCGTAGACAAATTTTTTATATAGGGCAAGTAGCCTGAAGTTTCATGTTATCATGCAATCTCTTGGGAAAAGTGGGTGTACAAACCCTAGTACTTAATGTTATTTTGTTTTTTTATTAACACTTAAAATCTTCCCAAGATCACATATATAGATTAAATTCAATAATATGATGCAACCTTTTCATTTTTAGGCCTTTGGACATTATACTTAGTTGTATTTGGTTTTTTTCCTTTACTTTCTTGGTATTTGAGTCTAATCCATTTGTTTGTTTATTCCATGCCATAAAAATTATTGTGTTCACATCACTTAAATATTTTAGGATGTGTTATTCCATCCATTTAACATCATACCTTTGCATTGAACTTTCTATAAAAAATATTGTGTGCTATTTGATTAAAAAGGGTAATGTTATGCTGCCTAAATCATTTAAAGTTTTATGCTTTTGGAGTCTCTAAATAATATATCAATCTTAAATTTGGATAGAAATAATGTATTTCACTAATTTAATCACTTTTTAGGCTTATGTACAAGTTGTATTTTTAAAAACCAATACACATGTGCCTTTTGGGTCTTTGTCTAGTACCATTATGCCATTCACCATTGTCTAGCTTATTGATCAAAAAAGCCTAGTTATCCTAAGTTGAGTTTTTAATTAACCTTGATAAGTTCAAATCCAAACACTGATTGATTTTTGTTTATGTCTTGTGTAATTTGGGATTATACATAGATATTTCTCTTTTGGGTTGTGTGATGTAGGTTAATTCTATACCAAAATTTTAAAACTATTATTTGTGCCTTTATTTGGGTGAAATAGCCTATCTCTCCATGTGCCTTTTTATTTCATGCCTTATGCCAATTGACCAAGGTCATATTTGATTAGATATGATTAGTATATGCTAAAGTGTTTCAAATTTGTTAGATTAAATCTCACATTTTTTTAAAATTTTATATTTTGTGATTAGTTTTCCAAAAGTCCTAGCACATACCTATATTGAGCCTAGCTTTTGACATTGTGTTTGGCCAAAAGACCTAGCAAATTTTATTTTCTTATATTAGACTTGTTTGAAACACTTTAGACCTAGAGTTTGGCATGCTAGTTTTTATTTAACCACTTGATCTTTTGTATGAGACTTTTAACATTAGACATATGATGCTAGATTATTTTATACCAAGTTTTAACATAGACCATTTTGAAGATACAACTCCCCTAGGCCAATTTAGACCAAGTTAAAACCATTTGTCCTTTGGAAATTTTTTTCTAGAGTTTGTATAACTCTAGGCATTTTTCAAAAAAATTCATCATTGATGTGTATAAATCTCATTACACTTATGGTGGAAATAGGTAAAATCTGAGTTATGATAGAATATCCACAAAAAATGACTTTCTTTAAGAACCCTATGGTGAATAAGTGTTTTGTGAGATGGATTCTTATCCTCCTTAAAATACCAAATTTAGGGAATAAATCCAAAATCCTCTAGTGTAGTATTTGTTGGTACCTTATTTTGGTCAATTGATATACAATCTTGATCATAACATCTGATCCCCCACCTATACCATTAACACTCCTTCAGATTGTCTGAGTCACCAAGATCCACCACATCTAAGGAATACCATTTATATATTAGGACCTCATCATTTAGATTATGTGAGAAACCAAGATCCATAATTCCTAACCATTTCTATAGCAGGACCTCATCCTTTGGCTTATGAAAGAATACAAGCTCCATAATGCCCAACCATTTATATACCAAGACCTCATCCTTTATCTTATGTGAGAAATCAAGATTTGTAGCACCCTACCATTTTCATACCAGGAAATTGTACTCTAGCTCATTATAGAAACCATGCTTTGTAATGTCTTAATATTACCATTCTTGTCTCTTCTAAGAATAGTATATTGTTATCTCAACAAAGTTATCCAATCACAAATTGATGGGTCATAGTTACTATCGTAGGCCATAAACCAACCTCTATTAGGCATACCATCATCCAAAAACCAACCATTCTTCATTTATTACCAAAATTTACCTAATTTATAAAACCCATATTAATCATGAAGCCAAAACAGAGCAAATCCATACCTCTCTAACCGAGCAAATCATTCAAAGACCAAGATATATTCAAAACTAGTATTCTATAACTACTTGTAAACCAATGCAAAGAAAAATAATAAAGCTATGATGTTTATATTAAACCAAAAAATTTGATAAGTCAACCTATGATGAATCATCTTTTGATCCTATAATTTTTATCAAAGAGTCTCACTCTAATAAGCTAGTCTTTGTTGAGTCACTTATTAATGATTATAACCAAAATTTGGAAAATCATTATCTCAATCATATGACTTATTTTCAAGAGACTTCCTCTAACAATCCATTTTATGGGGAATTGTCTCTTGAAATTTTTCCACTCATGGAGGAGTCTCACTTTAACAAAACAATCTCTTTGAAGCCCATCATACCATAATAGGTCGTTACTTATCTAAAACCAAATATTGAACTAAACATCATTATAGCAGAGTACACACTAGATGAAGAATAAATATTGAAGTTAGGTTCTATTCTTGAACTGATATCCGAAGTACAATCAATATCAATCTCAACATTGGATTCAAAGTCCCTTGACCTAGAATCAACTTTAGAATCAAAATACATTCATGATTGTTATAACATTGGTTATGCATGCCTAGCAAATCAATATGAATATATTTGTGATCCTTTTATGGTTTTTTAGGATGATTAATTTAGCTTCAACACAAGTTATCCTAGTATATTTTATGAAGATTGTGTGGCCTCTCCCCATTCCATTACCATTCCACATGCCATTACCATCAACTAACCTAGCCATTATATTGACCTTCCACCTCCCATACATGTTGATTAGGACCAACAGAATCACACCTTATTAAAATGCATCCATGATGACATATCATTTTTATAATATTAGTGGGGCCAAGACCACATTCATGAAAAAGAAGGACAAATTCCAAGTGAAACCTTTTTGAAGGTGATAGGGGATAATCAAAGTTAGAACTCAACATCTTCTAGTGAAACCTTTTCAGAAGTGTTAAAAGATAATCAAAGTCAAAAGTCAATGATATTTAGTGAAACCTTCTTGGAGGTGGTATGGGACATCAAGACAAATTCATTGGTGAAAACCTCTTTGAGGCACTAATAACATAGAATAAAATTTCTTCACTGATTGATGAAGACATTATCAAAGATCAAATCGGTATAGATTCCAATCTATAATTTAATCAGATGGTAGTTACTCTCAAGCCCAAACAAAATAAAAATATGGTGGTACTATATAGATCATATTCAAAAGTCTTTGGCCCTACCATAACCAAAGTTATGTCAAATTTAGAATCAACAACATTGTGTGTGCTTAAATACCAATGTTCATTTATTAGCCAATCATTATACATTCCATTATCATCCATAATTACATTAGCAAATAAAAACTATCATCTAATATTTGTCCTTATCCAACATCCATATCCATACTCTCCTTTATAGAGGCTACAAAGATATCTTATCTTGACATTTGATGGAAATAGAATCAATGACCAGTGAATATCACAACAATATTATTTGAATCTAAATATACACTAGGTTATTGATCGAGAAACCATTCAAAAGAGGTGTGGGATAGCAATTTACATGTTTGATTATTATAGTTGTATCATATGCTGATTAGGACATGCATCTCCACATCAACAAGAGCAATAGATTCATTTACCTAGATAAAATCATAAAACCATACCTATACCTTATGAAAAACCATACCTTTTCCATTTATCATATACCTTAGCCAACATCATTTACCTTATTATTTTCATATTTCAATTCATCTTTCCATTGTTTCATACCTTTACATTTACCTTATCATTTTTGGGTAACCCTCTTACCATTATATCCAATTACCATCATCCTAAAAATGCCATATTGTATATCATTTTACCATGTCATCCCTATTATTGACCAATGATAATTTTTGGCCATCATACTCAACCATTTTGATCTCGGTTCCTTTGGACGTTTATGAACCTTCCATGAGGTGATGCCAATCTAGTTTTAATAATTTCAAAATTTTGTGTTTAATGATAGTCTAAGAAAGTAGTGTGACAGTGATCTAGCAAGTTATCTTTTATTTCCATTTGATTGTCACCACTGATTATAACTACCTATGGGAAAATCAGTATTCCACCTTGTGTTACTAATTATAACCACCTATGGGCAAAATAGTAACATAGATATATGCCTTTGTTTCCTAACTATAACCACCTATGGGAAAATTAGGAAAAACAAATTTACCATGTATTATCACATCATCTTGAAATTATTATTATCATTTGCCTTATCCTTTTACCTCAATTTTATAATTTTTTATTATCAATTTGAGTCTTACTAAATTTTATTTTGGTGAAATTATTATGACTTGGGCTCCTATTTGGACTATGTAGGCCATTCTCGATTCACATTGAGGTTATCTCAGTCCCTCTTTTCCATAGGCTCTTGCCATTTTGTGAGCAACCTAAGAAATTTCTCTCACAATTTTGTGAGTGGTATCTTGTCAATCTCATGAATTAAGATACCTTAAAATTCTAAAAACATTCAAAATTTTCAAAATACAAAAACATTTTTCTTATCTAATCCTAATAAATCATCTTTAATCTACCCTACTGGGGAAAATCCATTGTTAGGATTCTTTATTTTACTTTTAATTTTAGGCTTTTTTTGTGTTTGTTTTCTTAATTATTGGTTTGCCTATTTGTTTATTTATTTGCTTTCAGTATTATGCCTTGACTTAGTCTATATGTGTTCATTGGGTGAATCCTTGAGAATTATTTTTTATTCCATCCATATTCATAAATCAAAATTATTGTCATCATTTTTATAATTTGTGTGTTGTTTTCAATTATTTATTGGATCAAGAGTTAGTTCTTATGCATATTTTGAAAAATTTATCATGGTGTTTTATCATGATGCATACCATCTTGTGCTATAGTAAAAATAAACTTAGTAAGTCTTATAATCAATAGAACCACACAATTTTCTCCTTGGTAACCTTGGAAAATTGTCCCACTCTCTTTGAATAAATCAATTCATTGACCATTCTATTTATATCAATGCTAATAAGAATGAGCATCTCTTCATTGGTAGGCACAACCAAATATTTCAAATTGATCAATTTTTATTCTTATATTAATCTCTTTCATCACTTTCCATACCCTTGTCTTCTTGGTTGTTTGTGGATTCTTCAGTCATTCATACATTACATCTTATTTCATACCCTCTCAATTTTAATCTATAAAATAGGTTATATCCTTAAGTTATGCTTTCTAACCTACCCTACTGGGGTATAATCAAAAATATTTTTTAATCCATGTAATCTTAGTGATTATAATTATATATGGTAAAATCATTATTTTGATTAAAAACCCCTAATTAGAGCACATGCTATACCACTAATTATAATTTCCGTGGGGAAAATCCACATCTCAACCTTTGTTACTGATTATAAATACCTTTAGGTAAATAAGTTCTTTTTTTAAATCAAATGCATGAAATTAATTTCTCGATTGGATTAGTCTCACCCATGTGTTAATTTAATTCTTCCCCTTAATTTTAAGGGACCATCCATCAAAAATATGTGTTGGTCACTCCCCCAATGGGGCATCAATATAGGTTTCCCAAACATTATTTAGACCTTCTTCTTCAATAATATCTTCATTTCAGCCTATTTTATTATTTAATAAGATGTTAATGTACCCAAATATTTCAACCTCTTACCAAATATGGGTAAACTATAGACACCTAAAATTGGCCACAAATGGCTTTTGATCAAACTTCAGATTGATTCCTACCAATCATTGTAAATTAAGCCTAGGAATCACTAAACATCCCAAATTTTATTATGCATAATTCATCAAAGCTTAAAATCACATTGAAACATCCATAATTTGGGTATAATACCATATGAAACAATAAAATCTCATGGATTCATCCCTAATAATCTTACAACATCACAACAATTAATTTGGCCTATGAACCTATTAAGTGGGGCACTTGTACACATAAATCAAATCTTGAAATAGTTAAATGGATAATCATAATTAATTAAAAATCTAAGATAAATTAAATTCCTAGTTTAATTATATATTTAAAATTAATGGATTATGAAAAAGGAAATTAAAAAATATGAAATATCTTAGCTTTTCATGATTACCTTTGCAAGTTGTAAAGCCTTTGGAAAATATCTCAAAATATCTCTTTTTGGAGACCCATTCCTATTCATTTCAAATCATGAGTAATTGACACCTTTTAACTCTATTTGGGATTGACTCAACTAGGTTAGGTTTGAGCTCATTCCATTTTTAAACTACACCTTAACTCACCTTGTGTTGGGGTTAGTTCGTAAGCCTATAAGTACAAGCCATTTCCTATTGAAAAGAGAGCTTGGAAATTGTAGAGTTATAATGAAAGTTTTATAGCATGATTTATATAAATAGTGTTATAATTATAATATCTTTAGCCAATAAAGTGTAATCCACATAAATACAACACAATCCAATGGTACTAAGGAGAGAGGGAGCTAAACAAACTCCATTGTCAAAGACTCTTTGAGCACAAACTGAGAAAGCCACTCAAAATATAATTTATATCTCTCAAGGAAGGTAATATATTAGTTGTCTTTTGCATTTTAGTTTTATTTTTCATTTTTTTTTAATTCACTAAGCTCACCCCTAAGATATAGGCTTGTAAGTGTTAGTGATAATGTGTATTTATTGAGTTTTCTTACTTGTTTTAACACTTGATCTATCCTCTCTTCTTGGATTCCTATGATCACACCTAAAACAATTCTCCTTTAATACCCTGACCAAATTATATATGGACAAATACAATATAACCTTAAACATTATTATTTTCACTCAAGAAGATAGAATTACACTTATGTTCACCAAGGGGAGCCCCTATGATGATTTATTCTTCATAGTTAATTGAAGAATTTTCTTGACCAATTGTGGCTTGAGATTTTTACTCTTAATTTAGTTATCACAAGATGGGTTATCCTTAAATAAGTGATGAGGTGGGAGGTTGATGGATAGGCTCATGAACTAGAGATGGAATATGAAGTGTGGTAGAGGGATTGTGAATGTATCTGGGAAAAAGGACTTCATGAGTGAGATCATAGGGGAATGATAATTTGGGTTGGTCAATAAGAAATAAACTTCCACATGTAAGGATTTATCCTAGATCATATCCTCCTTAAGGCTCTTCAATATTTTTAGGCTCACTTTTAAGGTCTTTATCTTCCCACATCTTTAGCCTATCTATTGAGTATTGAGAACACTTCTTTTCCAATTAAAACCTCTCTATGATATCCCATTGAGTTTCCTCTTTAAACATATCTAAAAAATACATACACCCCTATGAAACATCTCTTAAACTTTCCATCATATGGTTATGGAGCACATCAAACTCATCATCCCATGTTCCCATCCATTTTTCATTATATAATAGATTTGGTATGAGTTCTAACAAATATTTGATATAAGATTGGGTTGATGGAGGAAGAAGAATGTGATAATGGGGATTATGATGAGCTTCCATTTGTAGAAATAAGAGTTCATATTTTGTCTTGTACTATCTTGTTCTACAATCAAAGGGATCATTTAGTTCTTCATGATAGGACTGATAAGAATCCTCTTGAGGTTGATATTCATCATGGTAGTATTGGTAGTAATCATATTGGGATTGATAGGAAATCACTTCTTGATAGGTTTATTGAAATCATTCCTCATAGGGATGCACAACAACATTATTTCCATATGGATAAGGAAATGTATGGACATGGGGCTGCCATGTCTCATAAGATTGATAGAAACTTTGATAAGGATGTTAAGGAGTATAACATGGTTCATAACAAGGTTGATAGGGAGGTGCATGGTAGGGAAATTCATCAAATATATTCATATCAAACCCATGGGTCAAATTAAATACAATAACTGACCAAAACCTTCAATAAAATATATGTGGGATACTTAAAACTAGAAGATTTAATTTGGCATTACCATTGGTGCTATCTTGATTGCTTCTAAAATTTGATTAAGGGAAAGAGACTAATAATCCTTCCACTTTCTTGGACCTTTATCCCACTCAGAATACCATAAATATTATCACCAAATCTTTCATCCTATATAAGTTTTTTCAATCCTACTCGAATATTTGGACAACAATTGAATATCTCTAGGCCTATGGGTTATCTGTAGTAGAGGTAGACCTCTAGGTTTAAGTGCTAGCTCCATGAATTGATATTTAACTACTTATCACCTATGATAATTAATTAGTTTTGGGAAAATAGGTAAAATTATGAATGAAATAAATAAATTACAAGGGGTTGATACACCAAAAATATTTCCACAAGATCATCATACTCCTTGCACTAATAAAAAATACCTACAACACTAGCTTCAAAGTCTTAAGATGTTCTAACATTAGTATTTCAATATAGAGGTGATATGCATGAGACAACTTAAGGTAAGTAGAATAGGGATTATTTATTAGACTCAAAGGACATTTACATTATTTAAGTGATCCAAACACACTAGCTACAATCTTTATGACTTGTTAGAATGATAACTTCTTGCACCAAACATGAAAGGATACGAAAAAGTAAGGATAAAATAAGCCTCACCATTCATCACTTCACATACTTAAACAAGATGTTTGTGGACTCAAAACTAGATTTATTATATTATTGAAAGGAAAATTAAAACATCAAACTAGTATGGCTTCACTATACATGGTGTGAAATCAAATACAAGAGCCAAAATGGCTAGTATTTATAGAATATGAGAGAGGAGAGATAAGAATGAATCTAAGGAGACACTCAAAATAAGATTCAATATAAGGGAGAGAGTTATTTTTATAAGAGAATGGAGTATGTAATATAACATATAATGCCTCGATGGAAAAATGCCTCTCCAAGCATGAAACTCCTCAAATCTAGTGTAGGGATCTTCAAATGCTTGTTTGGGAACTACTTTCATCATTTGATTTTCTTTGAATGCTCCAGGATAGATTAGTAATAGATGACATAATTACAATATGAAGTTGGGTTATAAAAAAGATCCATAATGCATTAAATATGTCCCTAATCATCAATATTCTATTGGACAAGTGTTTTCACTATATGTAGTCATAATCACCCTTATTTCACTCATCTTTCACACTTATTACCAAGGTGGTATTCAATTTCTAAAACCAATCCATAAAGGGGCTGATGTGACACTTTTCAAGAGTCCTCCTATCCTTATATCCATCAAATAAACCTTAGAATGCCTCCCAATAGGATATATAACCTTATCACTTAGCTTAGGTCCTAATTTACCCTTGTAGACATCCAATTCCTAACACCATTGGTGTTGAAATTCTCAATCTTACTCGAATTACACTCAAATGCAAATTTTAGGTCAAAATCCATAAAATGCCCTAAAAGGTTTGAAATTCTCACTAACAGGTGCCAATTTAGTTCAAAGTATTCCTAAAAAGGGTAATACATTTTATGGGCTAACTAACTTTGATCATATCATTTTGAGTCAAAATGACAATTTCACCATTTAGTGATTTAGGTCACTATTTTCTTCTAGTTCATTGGTATAAGTAATGTACCTTTGTTATTTTCTATTAGAAAAATCCTAAATGGGAATATGGTTCCAACACATTTAATGTCACCTTCTGATTCCTCTCCAGTCAAATTACAACCTTTTAATATGACTTTCTGACCATTTTGATTAATTGAGGGCCAATTTTCAAATAATTACACAAATGTTGATTAATTGTGTTTAGGGATAATTAATCCAAATCAATAGCTTAAGTGGATTTTCCATGAGAGTTGTTGAATATTTATTTTTGAAAATTGATTCCTATTAACTGCATCATTAGATGACATCATTTCTTGGGAAGACATCCCTAGGCCAAAAATTCCACAAATATCAAGATTATGGGTCACCCATGCCTCTTTAATGCCCCTTTTTCCAAGGTCATGATGAAGATAATTATGGATTTAATTCTAAATATTAACATTATCCATGGCCACACATCTTAATCTTGAGATGGATGGTCATGTTTGATTCTGACCAATCTCAAAAATCTATAAATAGAGGCTATGAACATCATTTATAAGATATTTTTGTGCAAATTTATTATGCTTAAATATCTTCAAAATCTTGAATATTGTAAAGATATAAATCTAACTTGTTTCCACAAAGCTTCATTGATAGTCTAGTTTAGTGATTTTTAATCAAGAGCCTAGGTTTTATGGAGTTTTCTTGAGGCATTAGAGGTGATTACCACCATTTTTGACAAATAAAAAGGATATTTATAAAGGGATAACATGTCTTTGAGCCACATGGGCATGGTGAATCCATTTGGAAAGGTAATATGGTGTTGCTTTCTTTCATTTTTTTCTTTCTATCCTTCATAATTCCCATAGGAATAGATAGGCTTGGTTAGTTATTTATGCATGTTTCATTAGTTATGGACTAATTCTTGACTCGATTTGTAATCCTCTCTACAACCCTCTCTAATAATTCTCATCCTTTAACTCTCCTTTGAACCTACAAGGCATCAAAAACTATCAGTAAAAGTCATTATATACCATGTCCATACAAATACGATACAAATTAATCTAATGGTAAGGATCCCTAAGGACTCCTCTCCAAGTTAAATTTTTTTTCCTACCCAGACTATCCCTCTTCAATGCATCTCTATTAACTTCTTCCAAATTGGGTCATTAATAAGAGTTTTGGAGGGTTTTGAGTAGTGTATCCTATTAAAGACATTCCATAACATTGTGACATTAAAACCTTAAAAAAATATCATTATAATCTTGTTTTATATTCTCTTCAAAACATCATATCTCCTCATACCTCCATGCTAAACATCTATACAATTATAAGCTTGTAAAGATGGCTTCTTGAGCCCTTCCCTACATTTTTTGTAAGCCTAAGTTGGTCTAAACTAAGGTTTACTTATATATGTGAATCTTATATAAATTAAAATATATAAACACTCTAATATCCCCATCTAAAGGTGACCCAGTGCATTTGGGTGTTCACTTTTATCTATAAATGGTATTGAGACCTCCTAAGGCTTTAGGCCTATAGGTCTAGTTTGTATTCAGGACCTAAACTCCGCTCTACATACATTCTTATAATTATGAGGCATAAATATTTATGTTTCATGTTTAATACAACTCCTCATACATTTCATTAAATTCTCTAAGCCTCCTTGAGACCTCCCCTTATCACCCGCTTCTCAATCCTGTAAACTTGACTACTTGGAATACCCTTTATCTAAGATAGAATAGAGGCTATATCCCCTATCTTATTAGATTAAAAAAAATAGTATGGTATCAATTAGGTAATTAGGGTACTCTTTACCAATTTTTATGGTTAGATCACATCAATAGGCCCTAAAAACATAAAAAAACTCAAGACAAACTTCTATGAAACATTGCCTATGCAGGATTTACAATTATAGTTGTAGTTTGGTAATTGGAAACCTCCTTGCCATATTAATATAATGAGAATTATGTGATATTTTTATCATGATTTTCAAGGTTTTTTAAAACATATTAAAAAATCTATTATTCCATCAATTTCTCACATCTCTCCAAACTTAAGATTAATCAGTAGACAATGCACTATGTGTTAACTATAGGTGTGTTTCAAGTAAATGGGGATCATGATTATAGGTGAATATACATGTTAGATATTGAATCATATATTCTAATATCCACTTTAACTTCTTTAAATTTATTCATATCCATTTTGGGGTTCAGACTAGCTATACCTTGGAGTTTTGCCAATATCAAATTGCTTGTTCAACCTACTGTTACACTATAGTTAAACTATAGGTGACCATTTGAGAACCAAAGGGATAGTTTTTATATTGGATCATGTATATTTATAATATAATTTCCTCTTAGGAACTCTAAATCTCACTTTCATTTACATCTATGAGCATGTCATGCCTATACTTTGAGCTAACACCTAAGTTTGTCATGTTCTACCTATTACTCTCATGCTATAGTCAAGCTATAGATGTTATTTTGCAACCAAAAGAGGCCCTTTAGGTAGTGATTTTAACTTAAATTTTAATATTAATTGTTTGATCTCCATTTGAGTCCTCTAGGATATTTGAAACCAAATTAGGCCACTCTTATCATGGGTTATGCAACTCTCATGCACTTATTACATGATAAGGTCATTTTAATCTCAAATCACTGTAGAGAATACTTATATTATATAGTGGAGGAGTGCATAATATGGAGTATCTAATATACTCTACTTAAATGATCAAACAAATAAACTTTCTTTCTAAATCATTGTCCCTATGATAGGGCTTCATCATGGAAATATTTAGACCAATTTATATTTCAGTAATCTATCATGAAATGATCAAAAGTATTTTAGGGTCTTTATTTCAGATTTTTTAAAGTAATGTATCCATAAATAAACATTTTTGACCTAAAGGCATGAATAATAAACTATTTTAAATTATATGGATCCAACATGCTTACCATGACACTATCCATGTGCTCAAACCTAAAATAGTGTTTAAATAATCCTATTCCTCTAATGTTTCAATGTCTTCTCCTCTATTTGAACCATATATAGGTGCACATTTATAGATGAAATTATGAAGGTATGACATGATATTTTATTCATGATGAAATAGTTTGAAAATCAATCTTATATCTCTTATCAGTTTAGATTCATCTTCTCCACCTAGTGAGACTTCAAACTAGTCTAGACACTTCCATTCTAACATGATCAATCCTCTATGGGGTACCTTTAAGTGCACATGCAGTAGTATATAGGGAATAATGTATATGATTAACTTTAAAAGTCTATTTCAACCTTTTTAAAGGTCCAAGTTTGTTTGTACCTTTTTAGAGCCATCTCACACTTTGAGAGCCTTCTCCACTTCTTCAAAAGGGTTGGTAAGAGCTCCCCTTCAACTGAATATAGGTGAATACTTCCAAGAAAATATAATGTATACTCTATATGACTATGGATCCATTGGTATTAACTCTTGGGACTAAAATATTCAAGGAGGGTGTATTATAAATGTATGGGAAGAATGAAATATAACATACTGCCTTCATCTAAAACCACTAAAAGGATAAGAACCTTCTATAATTGGTGAAATGTGACTGCAATTTAGTCATGAAAATTACACTAGTAGAATGGAGCATTTGTGATATTAAACTCTCTCACACACACACACAAATATATATATATATATATATATATATATATATATATATATATATATATATATATATATATATATATATATATATATATATATATATATATATATATATATATAAAATTATTGGAAACCATGAGATAATGATGTCCACATCTCTTATAAACACTTTCACCACATGGTTTATGTGGACCAGCTCAAACAAGGAGAAAATGTAAAGGGTGTGGGGATAAGTAAACAAAAAAGAGCAATAAAATTATAAAGAATGGTTTATAAAGAATAAGAAACTAATTTCCAAAATCCTTCCATGAATATTAAGGATACCAGGTTTACTAACATCCCATAAGAGAATTTGACTTGACTCATCCTCTACTATCCATACTAGACCAAAATTGATTGGTCATTTCTACATGCCTAGTGGAGAGATGGAGAAGAGAAATGATTTTGAACCATTTTTGGGACTTAAAAATATTATCAAGTGTTGAAATTAGTTTAGTGAAGTTTAATTGTCATTGGAGGATCTCACCACACATGCCTCACTTTTGTAGAATCCATACAACTAACTTAAACTACCCAAACTACCACTTTTATTCTTGTTCTGATGTTACTCCTAAAATGTTCCATTAAAAACTGACATGTATGATAAGGTAATGACATGATGGATTTTTAATAACACCTATAATATTTTTATACCAAGGGAGACCATACAACTCTCATAAATCACTTAAAATATGACCCCTATCATGACATAGGCCTAAGGGTGAATAAGAGTAAGGTAGTGACACATCAATTGACCTCGGTATGACTTAGATACATCTTATAGGACAATAATAATCCCATATGCAAGTTTTAAACTATATGGGGTTGACCCATTTTTACTTATGGTCAAAATAGTCAACACCACCTTAAGACTCCTAAATATATCAAATATAAGGATGTAGCTTGTAGGTTATTCCCATTCACTTTGATGGATGTAACTTATAATGTTTCCTTAATCTCCATGAAAATTCCATCATATGGTGGGAGTAGTTTAGTAACACTTTTTTAGCTCAATTTGGGCAATAATTGACCCTACTATCCTCTAAATTTTTTTTGCATGTTTCAAGAGGGAACCAAATGAGGCCATCAATAATTTAAATGCTAGGTTCCAAAAAATGTATAACTAGGTCACTATGATTTATCAACCTAATGCACAACTAGCACTTGAAATGTAAAATAGCTACCTAAACCCCTGGATGACCATGTTTTTGAGATGGGATCCCTTAATATTAGATCTAACCTTAGTGTATGTTGAATCTATAAAAGTGGATAGATAGCTCAATCCCTAGGGTCAAATTATGGATTTTATTATAAATGTTTTACCAAACATGTCAGCCTTAAACATCATTCCCAATGCAAATCTTATCTTCCCTCTATCTCAACCATTGCCTATAACTAAGTAACTTACACTAAGACATGCCACACCAAACAAACACTTGGGTTTCATTCAACTAATGAATAATGATGTATTTCCCCACTTGTAACACCAAGTAATGTTGGAAGATGTGAACAATGCTTAAAGCATACTCCAGGAGTCCACAAAAAATGAGTTTTATGCTCTCTAATGAATGGTATAGAGGTTGAGAAATGAATTTTTAGGCATATCAAAACAAATGGGAAACCATTATGTTTAAATATACAAAAATAAATTATCCTATCAAAGGCAAAACAAATCCTACAATCACACCAATAGCCACCCAAAGGCTTCGCTAAACAAGATTCCTAAGATTAACATCTATGAATAGCCCTTCCAAACTAGTTCCTCTTACACAACATAACTTGACAAATGAAACTTGAATGTATAGAGTTCTATAGCACCTTAGACATATTTTAAATACAAATGAAAGAATACAAGGTGGTATCAAACCACCTAGAAGCCTCTAACACTACCTGACCTATAAACATAGTGATGATGTTAGAAACAATGTAATTTCATATCCTGGAAGAAAATGGTCCAAATGAAATTACCAATGAGGTTATACATTTCAACAATTCCAAAGGATAAATTATGACCTTAGGAATATGGTGTTTAAACAAACCCTCACCACCTCTATTCCCATAGATAATTGTGCCACATCTCCTAATCATGGAGCCCAAAATGACCCACCACCTTTGAGGCCTAATTAATTAAAGGTTCCCATAGAGACCCAACTAGTTCAAATCAAGTTAGGGTATAACATAGTCAAGGACATGAAGAAAATAAAATCCAAAATCATACTTCATGAAATTAACCAAATCACTAAACAATGGGACATTTTCCTGAAGTCACTTACAAATAAGCCAACCCAACCAAAATAAAATCCTACCCACACCAACATACACATCCAAAATAACAAAGATGAAGATCCCCCTTTCTTTTTGACTATCAGACTATTTTGTAAAAATATACAAAATTGATTGGTAGACTCAAGAGCTTCAACTAATGTGATTCCTATTGGAATTTATGAGAAGATAGGGTTAGTCCTTCTCAAATATAATGAGGTGGTGGTCCAATTGCATAACTAATAGGTTAGGGTAGTTAGTGAGCTCTTAAATTTTCATATGTAACTTTAATTTGAGCCAAAGATCTAATAGTTCATAGACATCTAGGTAGTGAAAATTGCTAAATATTATGAGATAATTCTCAGTAGGGATTGGTCTAAAGCCTTGAATGGATACATGGCTTTCAATTTTTATCATATGTCGTTACCTTGGAAAGGTGTAGCCAATTAAATCAGAGTGGATATGGAACCTAGGATGACACATATGATCATATAATATAATGTCATGAATGATAAGGTGAACTTATTATCCTAAGACCTATGAGTCTGCACCTTGTCCATGAAACCAACTAAGTGTGAAAGTGATAATAATCATGAGATGATAGATTTGTGGTCCTTATTATTTGATGGGTCCCATTCTACACAAGGTTCTAGGGTATAAATCCTTCTAGTTGAGCCATAAATAAAGTGAAACCTAGCTGCTTATAAAATTTAACTCCTGTATTCTAATAATTTAGAAAAATATGAGGCCTTGATCCTTGGGTTGTATATATCCCTAAAACATAGGTTCAAAGAGCTTAAAGTGTCAATTGATTCTAATTTTGTCATAAACCAAATTAGGAGTAAGTTTTAATTCAAAATAACCTACACAAAGAAGTAGAAACATAGGGTATGGGATCTAATAGAGATGTTTAATACCTTTAACACTACTCCCATCCCTTAAGAGGAAAACTAAGAGTTTAATTCAATGAAATTTTTTAATACAAACCTGACACCTCTAAATGACACAATTCTAGAAGTTCTTTGTTGAGTTGATCCATTTACCCCTATCTCAGATAATGTCAAAAACTTCTAATTCTTCAAGGATGACCATTATATTTTGGAATTCCTCAACACAAGGGTATTTAAATCCCACATAATTGATGAGAAAGAGGGGGATGACCTAGAATATGTTGACTATGACAAATATGCTATTATGAACCTTAAGTAAAATTGAGTCCCAAATTGTATGATCTTTTTAGAGAGAATGGTTGACCTTAATAAGTCTAAACACTCTTCTAAGAAAATGAAGTAATAAAAAACAAAGTTTATAAATATCAACCTTGAGTCCTATAATCACCCATATACTATTAACATTGGCTTGAGTGTACATAAAATTAAGTTGAGAAATTTAGAAGGTTGTTTCTAAGATATTATGATGTAATCACCTAGGCCTATGGATATCTCAATATCTTTGACATGAGTGTGATAACTCATATCAATCCACTTAAAATATATTAGAAGCATTTAGATAAAGTTAGAGATGAGTGAATCTGATTCTAAAACCACTTATACATAAAGAGGTTCATAATCTCTTGTCAGTTAGAATTATTTTTTTAGTTTACCATTCCACATGAGTAGCCAATTCGGTACCTATTCATAAGAAAAACAAAGAGATATATTTATGTATGGACTTTCATAATCTAAAATAAGCTTATAATAAATAAAATTACCTATTAACTTCCTTGGATGAGGAATTCAAATGGTGAGTGGATCCTAGATGATCCTTTTTGGATAGATTCTCAAGATATAACAAGGTTCTTATCAACCTAAAAGACAAAGACAAGACTATGTTTATAACTAAGTGGGGTACCTTTGACTATAAAAGGATGCCATTTTTCTTAATAAATGTAGGGTCCACTTTCTATAGGGTCATGTATTTTGCATTTGAGGGCCTGATAGGAAAGTGCATTAATATATATATATATATATATATATATATATATATATATATATATATATATATATGTGGATGATTTGATTATTTTATCCATATGAAAGTCATATTAGATTCATCACCTAAAAAAAAGTGTGTTTGGTGTTACCAAAGGTAAGCTTCTTAGTCACATTATCACAGAGGAATATATCTTTATTGACCCTAAATGTGATAACATTATTTATAAAATTCCACTCCCAAATAATAAAAAAATAATCAAAATCTTACATTGGGAAAATCAATTTTATACGTAGATTTATTTCTAGATTTGCTAAGATTGTTAAGCCTCTAAAATATATGCTGAAATAGGAATACAAGGTGGGATGGAATGTTGAATCGAATAATTCCTTCTAAGACATGAAATAATCCATCATGTAAGCCCTTATTTTGATAAGCCTAGACTACACATAAGATGCATACTAATACACTTTTGCTTATGAGCACACCATTACTAGAGTCCTCACTCAGAAAAATAATGGGGAAGAACATATGATTCATTTCATGAACATGAATCTCAAGGATGTAGATCTCAATTGTTATACACTAGACAAACATGCCTATGTCCTAGTCAAGGTAGTGAATAAATGTAAGCAATACATTCTTAGGAATAAAGTGCGCACCATTGTCCTAGACTTGATAATAAATCTTATGCTCATGATGAATGAATTGGGAGAGAATAGAGGTTGTTAGATGGCCAAATTATAAGAGTATGATATAGATATCATACTTGATAAGCTTGTTTGAGGCTAGGGTCTCATTAAACTAGTCAAAAAAATTTATCCCTAGATTGCCTTACATTATGTGGACTAATTATAAGTGCTTCATCAATATTTGTATGCTCTAGTCACTTGCTGCCATCTCTATGAAAGTCCACCCCCAAATTGAACCAAAATTAAAAATGGACATAAGATTAAAAAAAACTCATTACATGCTTAATAAAAGGGTCCATGAAATAAATAATTACACATTCATCTATCTCATATTCCTATCTAAAGAAGAGGTCAAGGATGTTATGGCTGGTTTCCATGAGAAACTAGGTAAGTCACCCTTCTGAGAATGTGAGAACACACAAGATCTTTTGACTAGGATATTATTAACCAACTATCTTCAAGGATGTGCATGTACATGTGTGCTTATTTAATCAATGCCAAACTTTTGACAAATAGGAAGTTCATGTTATAATGTCATTGAAAAACATTATTGAAGGAAAACCATTTGTTTAGTGGGTGTTATATTTCATAGGAGTTATCAATCCAAAATCCTCAGCCAACCACAAATTCATGATTATGGATACTAAGGTATAAGATGGATTGAGACCACCACTACCAATTTTAGTACTACCAAATAGATGATTAAATTCCTTGAAGAAAACATAATCACCAAATTTGGCATTCCTATGTCACTAGTTTGTGATAATGGACTTGCATTTCAATCTATAAAACTTACTAAATGGGCTTATGAGCATGGAGTTAATTTAATTTCTCATATAACTACTACATGTAAGTTAATGTTTTGAAAGAATACATAAATAATAAATTAGTTGATGTGATCAATAAATATATAGGGAAAAAACCCTAGGAGTGGCACTCACTATTAAAATATTCCCTTTCGGATGATCACACCTAATAGAAACATGCCCTCAAAAGTTCATCTTTTCAACTAGTCAATGGGTTAGAGATCATCTTGCCAATCACCCTCAATTTTCCTACCTAAAATTTTATGAAATAATACATATAAATCAATTAAAATGTGGACTCAAGGCTGTTAAACATTCTTAAATTAGAAGATGTTTGATAAAATGCCTTGTAAAATTTTAGTAAGCACCAAGGTTTAGTCAAAAAGTGGTTTGAAAAGAGGGAAAAAGTGAAGTACTTAAATATTTATGACTTGGTACTACTTGGGATAAATAACATGAAAATAAGGGCCAAAAATCTAAATTTAACTAGTGTATTTCCCCGCATTATATTTCTAAGCTACTTAAACAAAACATGTTCTTCTTTAAAGACCTTGAAGATAATGACCTCTCACTTTCTATGAATGGACAGTTCCTAGATCACTACTTTTTTATTGTCCCTTTAGATTCAATATCTAAATAAATTAAGAAAGGGTGTTAATGTATATACTAGATTAGGCATATATTAGTTTGATTTTATTATGTGTTTTATTTACTCATTTATTTACTTTTATTATGTGTTTGCTAGAGCTATTTGTTTTAGTTATTCACTTTGTGTTTGTTTCCAACCTTTATAATGTTTTAATCTCAAGTATTCCCTCATTATATTATTTCCTCACCCAAAATGATTTAGGAAAAATAATTGAGTTCAAAAAAATTGATGAATGCTCTAAAGGATAACTGAATAGTGAAAATGAGTCTTAGAATTAGGAAGTAAAAGGTGAACCTCCAATATTGAGAATATTGATAAGAAATATAACCCTATAATAGACACTAAGATAATTAGAATCCACTAATTCAAAAATAAGCAAGTAAATTTAAAAAATCTCTACTCTAGCCAAGGCCATAACAAGAACTTCAAAATAAAATAGTAGGGTTACTATAAATAACTAAATAATTGAAAGGTCATAAGGATATTGGAGTCCTATTGATGCTACTATCAACCTTTGATACACTAGTATCCAATCCTCATGTATCAAACATTAAATATAAAAATAAAATAAGTTTGAATTTCAAATATATGTTAAGTTTCTTCCTAAAAAGGGTGATTTTGACAATATCTATAGTAGGTTTTCCATCTTGGATGGAAATAGATCAAGCTAGAAGTGAGACCAAAATCATCTCTATTAGGGATATGGACACCTATATTGTATTAAATTAATTATCAACCCTCCCTCCTCAACTAAAATCATATGACATACATACCCCTTTAAAAATCTTTCAATATCTTAGACGTATGCGATATCATAAAAAAATCCATTGAATAAAAAAATCCCTCACTAATGCACATAATGGCCTTGAAAGGAGTTACAAACCAGTATGTTACTTGTTAAAATAGACTTTATCACCTTTTATAATCAAGGTACATCATTAAAATTTTATTTTCTTTATCTCTATGTTTAATATTGGATGATCACAGTTTAGGTTCTAAATGTTGGAGTAATGTTTCCCCACAAAGTCACCATTTGATGTGGACAACACAACCCCATTTTAATAATATGGGGACTCCTCTATAAGGATTCCTAGAGTTTCAATTTATTCCACATCACCTTCATAGCCTTTTCATTCTTGAACTCCTATTTCACCATAGTTTATCAAATTCTTAATAATATCCATAATGAAGAGATGGTCTTTACTGGAAATCCTTTTAGTTTCTAGTGTTTTAACGTAGCTAAGTCATTACAAAATTATAATAAGTCATAATATTTATCATAATTAGAAATATTTTATTACATTAACTCTATTTTTTTAATATTTGATATCATGATTAGTTTTACCAGACCTATAGTCTCTCAAAGTCTTTCTCAACACTTCTCAAAACTTTATTGGTAGGAAAATAAGCCTTTAATTATTTATGTGGATTTATTTTAACTTATTAACTTTTTTGAAATCATATAAAAAAATAATAATGAATGAGGAAACACCACATGGATCCTATAAGAGTCATCAATTTCCTGAACCTATTAGAGATATTAGATCTTGGGAGAGCCTAATCAAATGAAGAACTGTTATGCGACCTAAATATTATAGTTGTCAATCTCCCATACTTGTTAAAGATGTTAGAACCTAGTAGATCATGATTGAATTAGGAAATACCACATGGCCTGACTATTATATATTTCAATCTCCTAGACCTATCAGATATGCAGAAGCCCAAGAAAGCCCAATTGAATAAGGAAACATCATTTGGATCTTATCAAATATGTCATTCTCCTAGATCTATCAAAGATTTTAAATCCTAGAAGATCATAATCAAATGAAGAAGCACCAAAAAGTTATTTTTAGAGCTATCAGTCTCATAAACCTAATATATTTCAAAGACTAGGAGAACCTGCCATACCAAATCATGCCACATAGGACTTCTATAAAAATTAGCATAAAAGTCCTAGAATCTTCAAGATTGTTACAAATAAGTATAATTAGATCCATAAACCAATTATAATATTCCATGCATCACTTTGATGCTCTAAGTGGATCTTTCTAGTTCTCAAACTGATGAAGTGAGATACTCAACTACACTTAGGTGGCACTAGCCATAGGTAGGACCAACTAGAGATAGACATTTTACACAAGATAAAGTAAATTAGGATGTTATAAGGGAAAATTATCTATGTACATACCGTACTCTTTGTATTAACTATATAGGGAACCACAACCTAATTGGATGATTTGAGACATCTCATCATAGTCACCAAATCTAGTAGGTGGTGTAAAATTTGAATTTCTTGAGTTAATTCCAAATCAAGAAATGAATAGGCAAATCTTGCCACCAATTAAAATTTTAATAGTCATTGGGTGAGCCACCAAATGCCATCAATGTAGGAGATATGTGCACATCCCTATAAGTGCCCCAATGTAATATGATTTACCATTATTCACTACCAATTAACCATAATTTTCCTCCTCATTTAAAGCTCATTTGTATGCCCTTTATGCCCTCATTTCTTAGAGTTATCTTATATCAATATTTTCCAATTTATACCATGGCTAATTCATTCTGTAACCTAAAGGTTGAGCACAAATATAAAGACACCACCTTCCTTGAGAACTTAACCTGCTTAAAGCATTATAAAAACATATTTAAAGTAATTAAAGATGTGAAAAAGTCTACATTTAGTGATGACAAGGATGAGTCTAAGTTTCAATAAGCCCTCAAGGATTATGAAATATGTGGGTTTCATAAACATGTGCTCAAACCAAATGTTTTTTCTTATGCTAACCTATTTAAAAATATGCTCCTCAAATCCAAGTGAGTGTATGACGGTTCCAATGATGTTGTATACTCTAAAAGTTCTAAAAATTTATTTATAAACATATCAAGAGCTAGTTTCAAGGAATACTATAATCTTCCAAATTTCATAGTCACTTATGACTCACCCATAGTCGATGCATGGGATAACACTTATTGAATTTATTAGTTTTTAAGGATTAGGTAGATAAACCTAATTCCAAGTAGGTTAACAAATAAGACATTAATTCCTACACAATTTGCACCTTAAAAGAGGATGTCTAAGTAGGTATGATCCTATTTGATCAATTATTCAAGGCAAGTGACTACTTGCACATTGATCTGCTCTAGGTTCCCCTACTTTCCATTATCCTCAAGGATGATGAGATCCCATACCTCAAGAGTGTCATCAACTTTCAACTGGTAAGTTGTGTCATGTAGGCATATAAAAATGGTAATTTACATATGATGAGATGTGTTATGGATACTATTTATTATACTATAGTGTTTAATCCCTCTAGTTTTCCACCTTAGACTCATGGGGTCACAATGGACCATGTGGTTTTATATAAAATATATGATCTCCATTACTAGAATCACATCTAGGAAATTTGTGTCTTTCTACCCTATGGTTTATATGGATATGAATAAAGTGGACATGTCATAACTCTTCAATAAAATTAGGAAATCCCTTGCCTCTATTAGTGATTAATGGTACTATAAGGATGATACCATCATCTAGGTCTAAGGTAATCATATGGCCCCTATATACTTTCCCTAATAGGTTCTGTACTAAATGTCTAAGCAAGAGATTACTTATTAGATGATAGAGGGAATCTTCAGCCACTACCTCAATCATATATAAAAAGATTTCCTAACCTTCCCTATCACCATACACCACCATATATACAAAAGTCTACCTCTATTATAGAAAATAGTGGTGGGAAATGATTCTTATGCCTTGGGTAGAGCATAGTAAAGAGAATGGGACTAACATCGAATCATCAAGGCCCATGTGGTAAAGTATAAATATTAGATAAATATCAATTAAAACCATGAGATCAATGATGAATATGAAATCCACCTCAATCCAAGGAATGACAAAGAGGTGCTGGCTAGGATCGAGTCCTAGAAGAAGGGTAAGCAAGCACAAACCAAACCATCCACTACGAGTCTAAAATGGCACCCAAAATTTAAATTAATATCATTTAAGTGGTACCAACTCCCTCTTCTCCATGATTATCACCTCCATATGTCTTCTCACCACCTCTCATAGTTTAGGTAGCTCAACTATATCCCACAATTGCATTATGATTTGACATTAAAAATATCCTAAAGTTGATTCCAAAAGGTGACCAAAAAACATATGTGCATATCCTACTCTATATTCTAACATCCCTTAATAACCTAGTATATCACCCTCAAGGTTCCATTTCCTTATTAGGCCTACTTAGGTGGTGCTTCCCCTTTTCCCATTCTAAATCCCACATAATTCACTTAGGGACCTCTAGCTCTATCAATGTAAAACATTCTCACATCTAAATTTCCATCCACCTATCCCATTCCACTAATAAATATCCATGCATCTCACCTTATGCCCTCCATAGATATAACTACTTAGACTTAAACACCTCTATTGGTCCCTCCATAAGTTCATCTACTTATTGGTATTCTAACTTCTATGAATTTGATGGAACCCCTAGAGATGAGTGCACCTATTTGCATAATTCTGTAAATTGCAACCACTCTAATAACACCGATAGTCACTTTACAAGCTCCCCAGTTATTCCTAGCCACCATTTCCACTACCACTCCTTCCACTAATATAATAAAAGCCAATATGGGCAAGAGGCCCAAGATGAAGCCAAGGGTAAATCATATTCCTCTTCCTCCTATTTCTCCTCATGGGCCTCCTATTCCTCCCTTTTCCATTGTCTTAGGTGATCAATAATTTTGATTTAATAAGCCAATTTCTTATTTCCTTATGAACACTCCTCTTCCTAATGCCATGAACCCATAGGTCAATTTAAACAAAAGCTAGTGGCATACCCAGATTTTTCAAAGGATTAATCACTTATTCTTCCCCATTTTACCCCATGCCTCCACCTCATTCATTAATCTCTTCCTTCCTTACCTATACTTCACCTCTTCTTACTCCTCCCATGCCTCTACTTTACACCATCTCTACCACCATACCTGCACCCTTTATAGCATAAGAATTTCCACATGATGGTAGGTGCTTGTGATGATTCTATAGGTTGATCCAAAATTATATTAAGAGTTCAATAGGAGGTCATAAAACATGATGAGGATCCTCTCTCAGATATTTACTCAAGGAGGAGACCTAGTGATCTAGTGGACTAAGCACAACCTCTTCTCTTTGAAAAAATTGATAATATCTAGAGGAGAGGAGAGGGTTTTTAAGGATCTAGTGTCCATTATTTGTGCCACTCATGACATTTTTGAAAATATTATGGAGGGCATGAAGAATTAGGTACAAGTGTTTTAGGCACTTGTGAAGAGTACCTTCCCTACTTAACTAATTCACTAGGTCAAAGAGACCCTCTTAAAACTCTTCAAAACTTTTGAAAAAGTAGTCAGGACCCTCAATACAAGTGGGGAATAGCTCAAGTGATCCCAATCATATTTGGAGAGGATAAACTACATAAACAAGTGTAAAAATCATGATATGGTTATTAATAAAGGAATTATCCTATAGTTGAAGCTCATGCCTCTCTCTGATCAAAGCCATTGGAACCTATAGAAGAAGGAAAGGAAAAGATGATTTAATTAAAGTAAGTTAACATCTCTATGATATTCTATCTAGATGGCACACTACTTGATATAGGTGAGTTTTAGGTCCACCTAAGTCACTTCAACTAGGTCATAGGTAGGAGAGTGGCCAAGGCAAATAAGGTTAGGGCTAAGTTGATTATGGAGATTTAAACCTAATCCATGAATAGTATTAATCAGGTGTTTAAAGTTAAAGTTTCCCTTTAGGCCCCAATATATGTGCATCAAATACTTTTAACCTAGTAATAGGTAATCTTTTGTGATCCTCTCATGAACCTGGCCAAGATGGATAGTTAGTTTGATCTAGTGGCAGCCACAGTAGTCACTAATGATATGTAGCCTAAGTATTTGAGA
This sequence comes from Torreya grandis, assembly GCA_037957365.1. Taxonomy (NCBI): domain Eukaryota; kingdom Viridiplantae; phylum Streptophyta; class Pinopsida; order Cupressales; family Taxaceae; genus Torreya; species Torreya grandis. The sequence continues at coordinate 1,237,163 of JARHVA010000935.1, read as the reverse complement.
GATAGTTCTTCTCCAACTCATTATCACATCAACTAAGTGGACCCCTAAGCATGTTTTGGGAGAGGTTGATAATATTCTATTTATTTTTAATCTTTACAATTGTACCAACTTTGAGAAGCCATCATGACCAAGTATGGTAATCTCATGCTATTTTAAGTTGAGCCCCATATTATATATATTGTAAACCATAATCCCTTGTAGTGGTTGTCATTTCATATTTAAATAAGCTTTACTAAAATTAAATGTAAATTTCATGATTTCTGTTAGACTAAGTTTTGTTCATCTATGAATTTAATCCACCATATTTAGATTTAAAGGAATGTTGATGATAAATAATTAATTGTGTGTTTTGTTATTAAAAATGAATGTAGTAGTTGAAATGTGATTTTTTATTTTAACTCATTTACAAGTTCTCATTTTATTTTCAACACTTGTAATATATGTAATTAAGGATGCACATTATATTCAAAGACCCTAGGTGTAACTACTAAAGGTCCTTCCATATGTTTAATTTTAGTGGAGAAATATTGATTTAATCATCCCCTTTGTTATCTTTAGATTATTTCCCCATGTGATGATGAGTTCAATCCCCTAGTGAAACTTGACACATAGTGGTCTAACTATGGCTATGGACACAACTCAATTTCTAAAGCATTAATACTATGTAGAGCTTGTAAACAACCTTTTATACCTTACCCTACCTTGATTTTGTGTTTATTTTATGAATCTAATTAAGTTAATCCTCTTCATTTAGAAATTGATAAAGTGAAATCCAACAATTCTAGTTATTGAAATCAATTTAAGGTAATGGTTTTAATCACTATCTCAAATTGGTATTAGACTCTCAATGGTAATGTTGTGTCTCTTAGACACTTGTTTCAAGAAGGATACATAATGGAAACCAATATCTATAATCATTCCTTGGATTGAACTAGTTTCGATCCTAAAATAGAGGATGAAAGTCCCTTACTATCCCAAATTTCATCTTGAACACTTAATATCACAAGTGTTTTACGATAGGATTTTGGACCAGCCAATAAAAAAATAGTAGATATCTTCACAATACCACTTGGTGCTACCAAGTTTTATTAGTTTCATGTGATTTTGGGCATATCAAAGTTTCTATTAAGGGGGAGTGCATATGACAATGTCACTTCCTAATGGACATGTGTTCCTTCTTCTATATACTTCTCATTATAAAGCATTATCAAATCTATGTGAGTACTTTTAATTTTATACCCCAATACTTAAAATAATATTGTAATAGAAGTAATTATGTTATAAAAGGATCCAATAATGCTTAGATTGTTATTCATGAGAAATTATGAGATGTAGTCTCATGATCATGCTACCCTAGACTTACTTTATTATGGTTTATATATTATAATTCCTTTTGTTTCAAAAGGTGATATTTGGCATGATAAAGGTTTTTGAATCCTTCAATTTCATATGTAGTATAATTCATTTATTAAGGTGACTAAAATTTATCCCCATTTAGCATTAAGGGGGAGTGTTATAATATTTAATATCTAAGTGGGCTAGTTTATACCATTAGCACACATTGGTGTATAATTAAATAATAATGATTTATTAATTATTATCATAAGGTGAAACCTCGTGTAAATAAATAATAAAACATTGTGGTTTATTATTTTCCAATTAAATTAAATTATTTTTGGGATGGTTGGACCTATTGGTTACAATGATCATGTCCATTCATACACATTATAAATAGGGTTTTAACCCTATTTTAAAATACACTTTTTGATTCACGAAACTTGATGTGAACTCAACAAATTTGATACTTACATGTGTAAAATATTTTACAAAGATTTTTCAAAGGATTTTGTGAAGAATAGATAATTAAGAAGGATTTGTATTGGGTGATTCTCAATTATATGAATATAATCTTTGTGGTTTTTTAACCTCTCAAAGTTTTCCCATGTTAAATCACCAACTCACTATGTATATTGATCTTCATGCTTGCCATCATTTAAATTCTATATCTTGTTATGTATTGCATTACTTACATATTATATTCAAATATTTTAAAATATTTCATCATGAGATAAGGATATATCTTGATAACTTTTTTAAATTTTCACTTCCATTTTATATAATCAAAGGGTTCATAATATGAATGCATATTGATATTTTTGTCTCATAACCCAAAACTTTGTTTGAATCACTTTAGGAACATAAGAAATTGACATTATTATGTTTCCCAATGAGTCTTTCCAAATTCCTTTATGTTTTAAGTCTTTTATATTAAATCCAAGTTGTTGCAACCATATTACATTACAAGTATCTTTTTCTTATGTAGGATCAACATGGTTATACCAAAAATAAGCACCACCCATGAATGATGTAATTTTTAGATATGGATGATGTGATGATTTTGAATTGGTTTAGCTTGAGGTTATTCCTCCTCCTTGGAAATATTGGTATCATTATTATTTGTAGATGTACATGCATACCTATACACATCCAAATATAATAAATCTAAAGAAACAAAGGGATTATGTAATGTTATTTATCTAAGTTGAGAAATAAGACCTCTACTAAATATAAGTTGTATTTACAAATCTGATAGGATGCAATTTAAATCATAAAAAAACATATTTGAATCTTATAACATAATATTGAATAGGTTCATACTAATTTTGAGTCAATGCTTGAAAATGCTCCAATGGTAACTTGGGAAATTTGTGCTTATGAAAATACATCCTAAAATTTTTTGACACAGTTTTCTTCAAAAAAGAATTTTTTTATTGTATGGAATTTGGAAACATAAAATATTTAATACATCTTAAAGTTTTTTGAAGAATTTTATGGACCCATTATTGAGGATATATAATTAATCAAGATATTATTTAGTTAAGCTCACATGAAATTTTTTTAATAACAAATACCCATCCTTTTTCCAATGGCCAATAGAGTGTACATATTATTTCAATTGATTTGTAGGATCTCCTTTTCCATTAAAGGCATAATAAATTTACAAGGATATATATGATCAAATAAATTTTTATTAAGGTGTTGGTCCACCAATATATGATCATGAAAGGTAGTCTCTTGTGAAGAAATTTTTAATTTTATAGTAACCATTTGTTGTTGAAGACCATTAATGGTATTAATCATTGATAGAGTATTATTTGAAGAGGTTGGTAAAGATGTTGAAAATTTGATTCTAGGTTAAAAATTTCATCCACATGACACAAGTATATTATCATCTCCATCAATAACAAGTTTACATTGATTATCATTAAACTTTGGAACCTTTGATATTTATTATGGAAATTTTGGAATATTAGATATTTTCATAATGTTTGAGGGTTCATAAATATTTGGTCATGATATGTCATGTGGAATTTGAGGTAGGTTTGGTAAAGGATACTATTATGGAATATTGGGAATTTTTTACACTTTAGGTTTGTAATTTACTTTTATGCGTGGTGGTTTAATGTTATTGGGCAATGAGTCCATGATGGATTTATCAGCCTTTCCAAAAATTTCAATATGAAACAAAGAAAAAAGAGAATCATCATCCTCACTAAGATGGATATTATTGGGAAATGTTAGAATGATAGGAGTTTAAATAAATGTGATTGTAATAAAATATATTTTATGATTAGTTTTTAAATCAATCATGATTTACTTATGGATTTTAATAAAGTTAGCTCGATCAAATTAAGGAATATTATACTCATGTATTGCCAATTTGGTTTTAGGAGGTAATGGAAAATATTGTTTGTCTTCTTTAATATTGTTTAATTAGGCTCTTTGGATTGTGGTGGTGTGGACCTACATATAGGGATGATAGCTAACACCATTCAAATATTTTATATGTTGGTCTTGTGTATTGGGCAAGAGACAATGATAATAAATTTTCTAGTTTCATGAATATATTCATCAAAATTATTTATATCATCCATGATGAGAAAAATAAAGGAAATAAATATTAGGGAAAAAAGGGAAAGAACATCAATTTAATCTAGATAGGGTGGGTTCACCAAATGTTTTATCCTAAATTGAGATGGGTCAATATAGCTTAGGGTTAGGAATATAAAAATGAATAAGCATAAGGGTGATAAATAGATCTATTGTATGAAAATTAATTTAAAAACTTAAATAAATAATATTATAGATTTAAATGATGAGATATGCTAAAAATGGAAAGTACAACTATTGATTAATATTAAAATAAATCAAAAACAAGAGTACTTGGTTTACTTTACTCATGTAGATCTAGGATAAAATAGGTTATAATTAGACTAGATCAATATCTTAGAACAATCATCATAATCTGTAAATTTTCCATATAGGTCCTTGAATGCTTGCATCCAATCTAGATAGTTGTGTTGATGCTACTATCTCACTTGGATGTAGGTGTCTAGTATAAAATATCAACTAGATCTAGGTGCAACCACTTAGAACCTTCTAGTTTTTTTATCACCTTAATTTTGTTGTGTTCATATCTCAAGCATATGATGTCACTCTTTATCATATTATTAAACCCTATCTTCCTTACCCATGGGATGACTATTGGAAAAAAGGGTTAGTGGACAATGGTGTTGAGAAGTGCTAAGGACCCCTATATCATTGGGTACTACCTACATAGCCAATAATTTGAAGAGGACATTAGACTTATGTAGTTCTCCCCTACACATTTTATTGTGTGAGTATAGATATTCAATGTGTTATAATGAAGTACATAGAGTAACTTAGCTTGTAACTTAGACAATATAAACCATGGAATGATCATTTAGTACATTAAACCTATAGATGGGATGTCACTGACTTTTATTTAAATAGGAAAGAATAGGGAAGATTTGATCACTTAAATTCTTGATTGAATGATTTTGGTAGTTTTCTTTGTGATTTTTTAGGTATATGTTAGGTGAGGAATGAATTAGGGTATATATATATATATATGCATACATATATATATATACACATATATATATATACATATATATACATATATACATACATATATATATATATATATATATATATATATATATATATATATGTATGTATATGTATGTATATATATACATACATATATATATATATATACATATATATATACATACATATACATACATATATATGTATGTATATGTATGTATATATATATGTATATATATATATATGTATATATATATGTATATATATATGTATATATATATATATATGTATATATATGTATGTATGTATATATATATATATATATACATACATACATACATATATATATATATACATATATATATACATACATATACATACATATATATATATATATATGTATATATGTATATATATATATATTTATAAATCCATTTTGGAAATATATAAAGTTAAATAACTTATGTCAACTAAAAGGATACATTTAATTTGAAAATTTTATGACTTTAGGGCATTGGATAGTTAGTTTTACACATGACACTAGCGTTGACATAGGCATCTAGCTGGGATGTAAGTGTCTAGGAAGCTATAAAATAGGTGCAAGTCCAAAAATTATAGAGGATGATAATAAGCATGTTTAAAAAGAATTTCATAGTACCTAAGGTGTGGTCATTAAAATAACATATTTTTAGATAAAGAGATAAATAATAAGCATAAGAGATAGTGAATGTTATAAATGTCAACACCATGAAAATATTAGAAATAAAGGGTACAACCATGAGAAGTAATTGACAAGTATATAATAATAAGGTGATATTTATTTCAGATTTAGTGTCTAAAATGTTCTTAATCATAACATACTTTATTATCATTACACATAAGGTATATGTAATGAGCTAGGATTGACCTACAACCTATACTATCTAATAGATACAGACTCTAAGAAGGTAAATAAAATAAATCCCATTGATACTTAATGTATCTGGATATGACCAAATGGATCTAATAAACCTATAATAAGGAACACTTATGAGAAAACATCAATAAATAATATTATCAATCCTCTAGGTAATCAAATAATGAAATAACCTTAACTAAGTCTCTAATATTGGAATTAATCTAATCTAGTATTATCAAGATAGTAACACAAATAAGGGGGGTAATTAAAAATAAATAAAAATTGAAATGAACCATGGTAGGAACATGAGGGCCTACGTCACCTAAGTCAATAAATATAAAGTTTGAAAAACCCTCTAGCCACTCTTAAGTATAAGTGTAGAGGAGATTCAAACAAGGAGTTATACATTCATTTAATCTAGTAATTATGTAAATTCTATCTAATAAATGAAATATATAGGATTAGAATATACATACCTTGAAAACAAAATTGAAGCCTCAATCTCCCCCTTGGATAATGGTTATTTACAAGAGATTATTGTGGTTATAAAGATCAAAAAAGTTGAATAAAGCTTTAGGATAAAAGGAATCATCTTACTGCATCTAAGATTACACAATTTTTTTCCATCCAAGATAAAATCTAAGAAATGGCTTATCCATATGTAAACTTGAAAAGAATTATGAGTAATGAAAATGCAAAAATGAATGTTCCTCTCTATTAGATTCAAATGGTGACTTGTATTTATAGTGATGACTAATCTTAACCCTTCTTAAATTTTTATTCAAATCCACTAGCCATCCTTTATGTAGTTAAAATATGATAGTTTTAACCTCAAAGTAGGTCAGTTAGGGCCAAATTAGTTGTGAAGTGTCTTCCATAAATTTTAAACAACATCAATCAGGTCCAACTTAGTTTTAAAATTAGCAAGAATCAATAAATACTACATTGACCTAGGCTGATATAGTTGGAAAATATGTGTCTTAGTATAATTACATGTTATAAAGAGGAAGATTACTTAGTGGGATAAAGTATGAGGGAATTATAGTGGATATAGGAATGATAGATAAACATCAATGTCTCTTCTGAATCACCAATGGTATGCCCACACTTTTCCTAGTATACCATTTAAGGTGTGCACTTAGAGAGATTGAAACTTGACATGTTGCTTCAAGAGATAAATTGTAAGTAAACGATAAAGTTTAAAAATATTGTGTGTATAATATAACCCACCCAAATCTCATCACATGTCATTGAGTGAAACATGGGATGGTGTTTTAGGAAAGAACATAGTAACACAATAACTAAACTATCTCAAAATGAAATACTAAAAGGAATGCTAAAAGTGAAATAATTAAAAAAATAATATACATACCTTGAATTAAATTTAAAACAAAAATTTATATGGGTTGATATAGTATAGGGATAGTAATATATAGTGAATTAGTGAAAGGGTGATAAACAGATCTATAATAGGCTAATTAATTCAAAAACTCATATAAACAATATTCTAAATTTATAATACTAAGACATACTAAAAATGGAAAGTATATCTATTGATTGATATTAAAATAAATTATAAATAAGAGTACTTAGTTGGTTTACTATGCACATGTTTATCTCAGCTGAAATAAGTTAGAAGTAGATTGGATCAAGACCATAGAATAGTCATCAAATTCTATAAATTTGCAATCTAGATCCTCAATGCTTGAATTAGATTTAAATGGTTATGTTAATGATATTATTTAATTTGGATGTATTTATCTAGTAAAAAATATTATTTGGATATAGGTCTAAACATATAGAATTTTCTAGGGTTTTTATTACCTTAACTTTGGTGTGTTTAAATAGTGTGCACATGTTGTTGCTCTTTATCAAATGATCAAACCCTAGCATCCTTACCCTTGTAATGACTATGGGAATAATATGTTAATGGGTAAACATTATTGAGATAACCCAAGTACACCTTTATCAATGAACACTACATACATATCCAATAATCCAAATAGGGTCTTAGACTTATGTAGTTCTCCCTTATGTGTTATCTTGTGTGTGTATCAAGATGCGACATGTGATAAACAAGTATATAGAGTTACCTAGATTCTAAATTGGGAAGTATGGACCAGGGTGTTATTTTAGTACTTTATAACTATATATAGGATATCCATATGATTGATATTTCAATAAGAGATAATAGTGAAGGTTTTTTCACTTGAATGCTTGATTAGGCATGCTTGGTAAGTTATCTTATGAGTTGTTAGGTATGTGTTAAGTGAGGAGTGAATGAGGGTTGATATTGTATATATACGAATCCATTTTATAAATATATCATGTAAAATCACATAGATGACCATATGGATAGGTTTCATTTTCAAATTTTATGACTTAGATAATTGGATACTTAGTTTGGCACATGAAACTAATGTCAATATAGATGTCTAGCTAGGATGCAAGTGTCTGGGAAGCTATAAAATAGGTATATGTCCAAAACTTGTAGAGGATGATAATAAGTAGGTTTATAAAAAAAATTAGTACAAGAGGCCTAATCATTAAAATAACCTATGGTCAGACTAAAAGATAAGTAATAGGTAGAAGAGATAATGGATGCAAGATTTTTAGTAGTAGGAAGGTATTAAGTACTAAAGGGTATATCCATGAGAAGTACTTGCAAATTATATAAGACTAAGGTGATTTATAATTCAAATTTAGTGTCTAAATCTACCCCCCATTTAATCTAGTAATGATATTCTATGTATACACTATTTCTAAATTATATATGACCTTAGTCATGTACACTTGGAAAACACATATCATGGATGCATCTTCAACTTATAGACCTTCCCACTATTGAAAGGCTCACATACACTATATATTTATGCCTATTTTTTATCTCTTAGTCCAACGAATGTTATTATTTTGACTCGAACCTTATATCATACCCAAAATGCTGCAAACCTATGTTTATGTAAGTTCTACACCTATTCCTCTTTCCAAACTTTTTATAATCTTTAATCCTAGTTAGATGCCTACATCAATGCTAGAGTCCTATTCCATGTAAGTGTTTAGTGCCCTAAAGCCAACCAATTTAAAAATGAAATTTATTCATATGGTTTCCTAAGTTCTTTAATGTGATATATTATCTAAATGACTTAGTATATATACATGATAAATCCTCGTTCATTCCCCACCTAATAACTTCTTACCTCTCATAAAACAACTTATAAAACGCATTTAATCAAGAACATAAGTGAGAAATGCTTACTTATTTTACCTTATTTCCATATTAGTCATAGGTAAAACACATCTATAAGTCTATAATACTGAAGGAACATCCCATGAGCCATATTTCCTAAATTACAAGCTAGATTTCTCTATTTCTTATCACACACTACATCCTTATACAAACACAAGACACCACATAGGGAATAATACATAAGTTCGAGTCCCTCTTAAAATTATGGGCTATGTAGGTAGTTCTCATTGATAGAGATGTCTTTGGGGTAGCTTGACACTATGTTTCCACTAACCCATTTTTCCCATAACCACTATAAAGATTAAGAATTAGAGTTTTACTATTTTATGAGTGAAAACCAATGACATAAATATAATCACACCAAAGTGAAGGTGATGCATAACCTATATTATTATAGGTGACCACATATAGATTTAACAGGTATTCCATATAGGAAACCTATGTCTAGGTTACGCAAAAGCATCAACATAACCATCCAAGTTTGATGCAAGTGTCTAAGTTCATAAAAGTGCTTGATCCATAATTTCAAAGTAGTCTTAAAATCCACTTTTAGTATTATTATTTCATGTTATAGATCTATAACTATATTAGCATTAGAACCAAACAAGCATCTTTCTTTCATTATCATTTAAATATCTATCATAACTTTACTTTCTATTTTTATCATATCTTAGTATGATAAATTTAGTATATGTTTATCTAAGTTTATAAATAATTGGCTTGATTTAGATATTCATATATTCTACCATCCTTATGACCTAGGATATCTCTACCCTTTCAACCTTAGATTACTTAATCTAGATTTTAGGGTTAAATATTTGGTGAACTTAACACATGTGAATGAATTTTTTTTGATATAGGGTTTTTTTCTTGATTCTCTATTTTTTATTTTTTATTTAACAAGATTTCACAAGTTAAAAATTAGGTTTTAGTTTTACAAAAAACGTGAAAAATGAATGCATCTATAGCCTATTTTGGGTTCTAATTCATGATTATAACTATGATGTGTTACTATAGTTATATAATAATATGTATCATTCTTTGAAATAGGCATATTAATCAATATAATGAGAGGGTTTTAAATGAAAAACACTTAATTTATCTTCATAATTATTTTCTTAATACTATTTATCTAATTATAGACACTAACATGCATGTTCTCAATCTTTTTTTTACCTAGATCTTATTTGAATTCCAATCACCATCCCACACCCATTATTTTCCCACATCTTATATTTGATTCCATGGTCCATGTTGTCACTAATAAAGAAGGTAAAGGTGTCCAAACTAATCCACCACCTATTAATATACAATATGTGCCTCCTAAGCCAAAAATACTAATCAAATCTAAGGGGTACGACCTGATTAACCAAGTGAGAAACACACATGCTAAGATATCAATCCTCAAACTTATAAAATAATCAATTATCTATAAGTATATCTTATATGAGTCATTGTGTTATACTATTTAAACCTAAAATGATCTATATTGAGGTCATCTAGGGTTAAATGGTATATATAAATGAATAAGAATAAGGGTGATGCTCAAATCTATAACAAGACAATTAGATGCTAAATTGAGATATAACATATGTTTAATTCATTAAATTGAGATAGGCTAAAAATAGTAAGTGAAAATATACTAGATATGGAAATGATAAATAAATAATATACTTAGCTAGTTTTGATGATGATATAATTTTAGATTTAGAATAGATAAGAATCAGGTTGAGAGATGATTTTTGATCAGTCGTTAAATTCTAGCTTAAGTTCCTTTAGAGCATTAAACACTTACATTAGCTTGGGATAATTACATAAATGCTAGCATTTGAATTAGACATAGGTGTCATGTATAAAATACATAATGAAATAAGATGCAATGACCAAGATACTTCTAGGTTTATCTTCACTACTATAACTTTGGTGCATTTTGATTTGGGTCATGGACTATTACTCCTCATAAAATTGTAAAACCCTTGTTCTTCATCTTCATAGTGATCTTGGAAAAAATGGTTTAGTGGGAACATGGTTTTAATATGAACCCAAATATACCTCTATCAATGATCACTTCCTACATATCTAGTTTTCCAAAGAGGACCTCAGACTGATGCAGTTATCCCCTATGTCTTGGCTTGTGTGTGAATCATGTAATATGTAGAAATAAAGTATAATAATGACCTAGCTTATAAATTGGAAAATAAAGATCTTGGGATGCTTATTTAGTACTTAATATTGTGTATGTTTTATTATTTTAATTAATTTGAAAATAAGATAAAATAGGAAATATTTAATTTATCAAATGTTTGATTGAATGCTTTGATAAGTTGCCTTGGTCAGTGATAGGTTTTCCTATATGAGGAATGAATGAGGTTTGATATTATATTTATATCAATCATCTTGGAGAAGTAACACACATTAAATAAGTTAGGTTGAACATTAAGATAGGTTATATTTATAAACTAGATGACTTTAGGGCATTGGACACTTGCATCACATGACACTTGAATCAATATAGGTGTTTGTCCTTGACACTAGTGTGCATGGAATATGAAAGTAGGTAAATGATCAAAACTTGTAGGGGCATACGATATATACATTTTAAGATATTTTGTATAAGATACAAGGTTTGAGTCATCAACATAAAACTGGGTAGACTAAGAGATAGGCTAAAGGACATAAGATAAAACTGTAGCAAGACTTTTGAAAGTGGGAAAGGTCTATAAGTGAGAGGAACAATTAAGGTCTTAGTTTGTCAAGTGTAAAAGATCTAGGTGCTACATAATACATAAATTAGTGTCTATAGATACTATGTTACAAATGATATTAAACTAGTTTACATTGTAGATATTATACAAGACCTCAAAAAAAAATATAAATCTCGTTACCTTTGATCAAATTGGTTTACCATACAAGGATATCAGTGACCAAGATTTGCCTTTATTCATAGAAGTGAATATGAATAAAAAATGAATAAAAAGGTTCTCATTGATAATGGGTCAGGCTTAAATATTTGTAGCACCAATTTACTAACTAACATGGGTATTAGAACCAACATTAAATATTTTATGCTTTACAATCCATATACAATGATAAATACATTTTAGAAAAAAATATGTCAATTTTATTTATCTCAACATTTAATATCACCACCCATGATCTTTCATCAGGAGAAAAAGGATTGATGATTGAACAACCATATTGTTCTTACTTAAATAATGTGAAGGACAATGGTTTCCTAGGATATTAAATGTGAGGGTAACCATTATACCTCCCTTCTTACCAATTATAAGCATGTACCCCAAAGTGGTAGCAGAAATGAGAACCTAGTTTTTTTTAATAAAATAATAATTATGAGATAGTCATAACTTAATAATTTTGAATTAATTAGGCTCTCAAAAATTAAATTAAATCTAAGTGATTCAAAATATGGGTGAAGAATTTTTAAGGCCGGAGTAAAATTAAATCACATAATATAATTACTAACAAGGTAGAAGTGTTTGGAATTTTTTTTAAAGATTAACTAATTTTGATAATTAAAATAATTCTAAGTGGTTCAAAATAAGGGTGAATAATTTTTAAGGCAAAAGTAAAAATAAATAACCTAATATAAGTACTACCATGGTAGAAGTGTTTGTAAGAAAATATTAAATATTTACTAGTTTTAAAATATGGTTATATAAATTACTAATAAGGTAAAAAAGGTTTGTTGAAAAAATGGGGTGGATTGGGGGGGTGGGGGGGGAATTAAATAATTCTAAAACAAGTTTAGAATATTAATACTAGAGAAAAATAAAATGACCCAAAAGTAAAAACTCTTAGTAGTTAAAAGAAGAAGAAGGGAACCTAACTGAAAAGTTGTTGATAATGGGTCTCCATGCATTTCCTATCCCTATGCCCTATCTTTATTGAGATTGGATGAGTGCTTACTAATATTTATGGATTCCCCCAGTTTCCATTTATGAAAATGGTTTCTATGGTGATAACTTTGACATCTTTGATTCATACAGCATGCTTGCTTTTTTACGAGTGTTCTTCCATGGTTGACTTCTCCTTTATTTTAAGTCTGATATATGTTTTGTATTCATTAATTATGGTGAAAATGGAACTTCTTATTTCCCCTATATAAAGGATTGCATAGGAGAAATCAAATTTCTAAACCCTGCTACATAAGCTATGGTACATTGGGTCTTTTATTGACCCTAAAATCATCTATAAATTTATATAAGGGATGAAGGTGGAATGAATATTTTGATGTTTGAGTATTTTAGCTATATTATTTGAAATATCTTCAAAACAGGGCAAGAAATCCACCATATTGTCATCCCTAAACACCTTCTCACTATGCCTTTCAGTGTTAATATTGGCGTGTTTTATATCCCTAGTAATTTGTTTACTATTATAGCCATTTAATCTAAAAACACTTTAAAAGTGATCAATTTCTTGGTCTAGGTAATCTATATCATAAATTTTGAAAGCTCTAGTGGCCAATATTTTTAATACTTCTACCTTCTGTGCTAGGTTATGATGAGAAGAAGCACGTAAATAAAGGTTAGTGTGGGTCCTCTTTTTTTAAACCTTCTTAATAAGGGATCCATCTTATTTTTTGGAAATGAAAATGTCTAAGAAGGGAATATTTACCCCTTACTAAATTTTTTTAGTGAATTTTATTTTGGGCATAATATTTTTGAGGTGGGAGTGAAATTATTCTAAACTATCCTTTCCATGTTGAAAACTAAATTGGTGTCATGAACATAGATCTTGCACCATTTAGGTTTTAGAGGGAAGGCATGTAGGGATCTCTCTTCAAAATTTTCCATGAAGAGGTTGGCTACCATTAGAGAAAGAGGATATCCCATAGCTATAATTTCATATTGTTCAAAGATTATGCACATGAAGGAGAAGAAGGTTTAGTTTAGATGCAAGGCTACTAAATATGTCATTTCCTCATCTATGATATTTAAGACTACTTATACAACTTCATCTATGGGAAATTTTGTGAAGAGGGACACCATGTCGAAATTCACCAATATTTCCTCACTATTGACCCTCTTTTCTTTGATGAAATCCACAAAATCCCCTGAGTCATAGATAAAAGAGGAATTTCTTCCCACTAGTGTCTTTAACCTGTTAGCTAAGAACACTACAAGATTATAGTTAGGTGAGTCAGTGGTATCAATAATGGGCCTAAGAGGATTACATTACTTATGTATTTTAGGGGCATCATAAACTATAGGGGACACTTATTTGATAGGAATCAACTTTTTATTAGTCAAGGCATCAAAAGAGGAGGCTTTTATAACCTTCATTACATTCTTTAAAATGTGAGAAACTAGGTTATGGGTAAGCCTCCTATAGATACCACTATTACCGAGGTGGTATTGCATCTTAGCATCATAATCCACATGGTTCATGAAAACATTGACATTACCTTTATTAGCCTTAAGGATAACAATGTCTTTTTTATTATTTAGAGCTTTAAGAGATTTCCATTTTTATTTAGGAATATTTCTTGGAGGGGGATTTGCATGGCATCAAGAAATGACACATTCTTGTCTGACCTCTTGTAAAATATTTAAAGGAAGGTTATTTAAGACACTATTGATACTAATAATTAAGTCTTCCTTAGGGATCTAAAGATGAGATATGGCAAAACCTAAGCCTCTTTTTAAAAATTTTAAGGTGGGTTTGTTAATGTGCAAAGAGGATAAGTTTACCACCAACTTATCTTCCCAATTGGATAAAACCTTACCAAAAATATTTTTATTATTATTGTTGACCACACAAGATTTGTTAAAATTATCATTATTAACATTTGATGAGTTAACAACATTATTGTTATTACTAGAATTAAAATTATTATCTAGGTTATCATGATTACTAATATTATTAAATAATGGGTAAACTGTATTATTATTATTATTATTATTATTATTATTATTATTATTATTACTACTACTACTACTACAAATAATCTAGTTAGGGGAGGCCAAAGGAACAAAGTCCCAATCAACTGCTGTGATATTTTTACATTTGAAATCCTTCTTAGAAACATGTACCAAATCAAAACTAAACTTAGGGAAAGACAAACACTCCCCAAGACTTCCAACATTAGGGTACATCATCTCATGAGGATAAAAATGACTCTTTTGGTAGTTTCTAGGTCCCCCTATGAGCTTGTCATGATCAATCACTACCATAGGGGAGTCATCTAGGAAGTTGATGGTTTCTCCTACCTATTCCTTCACCCTTTTTTTGTTTTATTGATGAAGATTCCAAAAAACCTTGAGCCCTAATGAAACTTAGATCACATTCCTATACCTATAAGGAAAAACCCAACTCTAAGCTAGAGTATAGGTGAGGACCCAGAATGGCATCTCAACTTTCCTCCCTCAACCTAACACAAAAGGTAGAGTTATTTTTCCTTTGTAACTATAAGAGAGTGAAACATTGGTACCTAAGCAAATAATTATTATTTTATAAAAAAAATAGTTTCCTCTTTACACTACCACTTTGGGCTACATGCCTATAATTGGTTATAAGGGAGGTACAAAGACTACCCTCACATTTAATACCCTAGGTGACTATTGTTTGTTAAACTATGTAAGTAAGCACAAGCTAGTTTTTCAATCATCAATCCTTTTTCTCTTGATGAAATATCATAGGTGGTGATATGAAATGTCAAGATAAATAAAATAGACATTTTTTTCTAAAATATATCTATCACAACACCAATATTCTTCAAAAATTAGTTCTTCATATCAAGGGATTTGATAATTCACATATCCCTCTAGTTGGTTAAATCACATTGGATGTGATATTATGACTAAAAATAGTCCTAACCACTTTTTAAGCAATGTCTCAATATTTACATTATAATCTAATCTTGTGTAGACCTTGGATACATAAAATTGAGGTTGTCCCATTTACTTTACGTCAATGTGTAAAATTCATACATGATGAAACCTTATTGAAAATACCTATCGATAATGATCCCATTAAATCTTAAAAAATATAAATTTTGATACATAGGGCATTCCTATAAAGGTACCACCTATATAATGTATCTCACTTGAGAATATACCTAATTTTGAAATATGTGAAACAATTAAAGTGGATCCTTTATCTCCATATGTAAATAAAACACCACACATCAAAATACACACAAATACACATCAAAATAAAGAACCATTTCCAAAGGAACTAATGATACCAAGACCAAAATAAAATGAAATAGTTGAGATTACTTTATTGGTAAATATTGAGCAAAAAGGTGGCCATGTTTCAAATTACTATATCAATGATGATGATCTAACCCATGATTATACAAATGAGACATTTCAAAAATATATTTTTGATCTACTTGACCATATTTTACATAACCTATTCACACCTATAGGTCTTGGTACACATAAATTAACCTCACTTATAGAGGATAAATAACCGAATTAAGATAAGGGAAAAGAAAAAAATAGAAAATGATTATGTAAATGTTTGTTATTCCATACATCCCTCTTGGACTCACACATTAATTCAACCTTACAAGGGTCAAATACAAATACATCATGCAAATAATGTGGTGTTATCTCATAATATCACATAATAAATTCTACATATCATATCAAACCCAGATACTACAGATATAATACTTTTCGTGTTACTTAAACATAACATGATATCTTTAACTTCTAACATGAACATATTATGTATTATAATTTATCCTAAAAAAAGGATGACCATAATTTAAATATCAACAGATCATTATCCATAATAAAAAAATCAAGGTTAGGCATTGAGAAACCAAATTCATAAATATAAGAGTGAGGATCACATAATCTTTTTGATTGACAAACATAAAAGACATAATACTTCAAATGGTGTAAAATAAAACCATCCTTAAAAGTGAACAAGGCATGAATATCTAACTATTACTACTAATATTGATGGTTTATATTGTAAACATCTCATGTTTGATAGGAACAATTGGGATACAATTTTTAGCACCACATTTCTTCAATAGTTGGGACATAATACAACTAAATTAACATACTCTTCATTGATTCCAAAATCTCCTAGGTACATCCACATACCAATAACATGTGGACTAAAGGTTGTCCCCACTATCATATGGATATTATATTTGGAACCACATTTGAAATTAAAATTTGGACAAAATTGGTTCACCGATTGAAATACAACACTAGATAATACATATATGTGTATTACCTTTATTTTTAGGGATAGGGAGATTTGATTACATCATGAGATATTTTTACACCTTTATTTATAGAGACACATGGTAACATCCTCAATGTTTCTATGTAATGTTGTTATATACACTGTAAATGTGGAGGGGTGTCCATATCTATCATGTATTAGGAAAATCTCCCTATACCTAACAATGAAGGTGATACACATCTATAATATTCAATGTTGCATTTTAATTAGTGAAATAATGTTTTCCAAATTTAAATGTCAAAATTGGGACCTAATCTAATATCCATATGATCATGGAGACCACATGTGGTCCACATGATATTGGTATTTAAATATAACCACTATATTTTAGCATCAATGTGGATTATATTGATTTAGATATATTATGTCCCAATTTTTGAATAAATGTGGTGCTACACAATGTATTCCAATTGGTCCTATCAAAATTGAGATGTCAAAAATAAAACCCATCTATATTATTAGTAATAGTTAGATCTTCATGCCTTTGTCATTTTGAATGATGATTTTTATGTGAGTCTTTGGATATAATTTGTAGTTTTCTCTTCTTGGGTAAAATTTATATGTGACCCTCATTATTATATTTATGAATATAGTTTTTAAATCCTTCACATTTATTTTTATGATGATTGATGATAGTTACAATATGGTAATCATTATTTAGGAAAATGTATACTGCTTAATCTATGCTAATTTGGAGGTAAATATATAATGATATGTTCAAGTAATATGGAAAGTATTGTGTCCATAGTATCTTGGTTTACTGTGATTTGTAAATTTTATATTGGAGTCTTATGAGAGACCTCCACATTATTTAGATAATATATATGCATTTAAACCTTGTAAGGCTGATTTAATGTGTGAAACCAAAAGGGATGTTTGGAATAACAAGAATTTACATGATCATATACTATTTTTTCTTTTCATTTATCTTTAATTGGTTTTGTATCATCCAAAGGTGAATTTAAATTATATTTACCATAACCTATAGGTGTGAATAGGTTATGCAAACTATTAACAAGTGGATTAAATTTTAGTCTTTTTAATGTCTAGATCATCATCATCATCATCATAATCATCATCATCATCATCATCATCATCATCATCATCATCATCATCATCATCATCATCATCATCATCATCATCATCATAATCATCATCATCATCATCATCATCACCATCATCATCATCATCATCATCATCATCATCATCATCATCATCATCATCATCATCATCATCATCATCATCATCATCATCATCATCATCATCATCATCATCATCATCATCATAATATGAAACTTGGCCATATTTATATTTAGTATTAACCAATAAAGGAATCTAAACTATTTGATTTGATTTTAGTTTTTGTATCATTGGTTGATTTGTAAATGGTTCTTGTTCTTGATGTATGTGCATGTACACCTTGGTGTTTAGGGATTTATTTGTATTTGGAGATAAATGAGTCATTAGGCTTAAATCACCTATTTTGAAATTGTGTATATTTTTAGGTGGAATATATTATTTAGGCACCACCATAAGGATGGATTTTGTATAATAATATATTATTTTTCAAAATTTAAAAGGTTCATCATCAATAGGCATTGAATAAAGGTCCTAGTATGTATGACTTTTATACATCAATGTATTGTAGATGGGATGGAATCCAATGTATGTATCCAAGGTCTACCCAAATTCACATTAAAATATAATGATTGATAAATTACCTAAAGATTATTTGGAACCATTTTTTGTTCCACTGTCACATCTAATGTTATTTGTCCAATCATAGGGCTATGTGAATTATCAAATCCCTTGATAGGCATAACTTATTTTCATATAAGATTGGTGCTAATACTCAAGGTTGTTAATAAATTTGTGATACAAATGTTTAGGCCTAATACATTATCAATGAGAATCATTTTAATTAGTTTATTATACATAATAACTTGTATGAATGAAGGCAAATCTTGGTCAATGATATCTTTGGATGGTAAATCTATTGGATCAAAGGTAATGACTTTTTCATTATTTTTGAGATATTGAATGATATTTTCAAAGTAAGATGATTTAATATCTCTTGGTCAACAAGGTCATATCCCTTATATTTGATCACTAATTTTAACTTATAAAGCACCTAATGTATATTAATAGGAGAAAGATTAGTTTGAAAACCTTTACATGTTTAGGTTGTGACAACATGGAATAAAAATAACACTATAATACATAGGAAAATAATGGGTATGGGATGGTGAATATTATATACAAAGGAAAATTCAATGAACCTATTAATCAATCCTAGATTGGGGAAGATAAATCATAATTACATTTTCATTTTTTGGTACATTAGATATTTGGCATCATGACCAAGATGGATTTGTTAGACCTAACCAAGAGATATATTACCATAATAACATCACTAAAGAGGGTTCCAAAGTCTCTAGTCAATCAACACCATATAATAACCCTAGTTTAGTCATATGTTTTCATATTCACTAAGTAAATTCAAACTAAATTAAAATCTAATATAGTGCTCACCAAAGCTTGTGGCATATAGTAGGGGTAGTAAACATAAAAAGTAAAAATAGATAGAAGATATATACTCAAGTTAATTTATAGTAAATCCTAATTTATGGGAGAAAATTAAAAATATTAATCTCTCTAACTTTAAAAAGGAGGAAAATATTTAAGAATACTTACCTTTGAATATGAACCTACTAATCTCCAATATCTCCCTTCACCAAGGTGATTCACAAGAGATTATTGTGGTATGTAAGGATGATACGGATAAGTCAAATCTAGGATACACCACTTATTTATGCATTCATATGGCTTATCCACAAGATAAGATCCATATATCCAAATAAAGTATTGAAATCCTAAGCAATGCTCCTCAATTACAATGGTGGATAAGCATATGCACAATATAATATTCTTATTATACTCTTCCTCTCTAAATGGGAGAAATGGATGTGTATATATAGTTGGATCTAACCTTAAACATTTATAAAATTTTAGCTTATAGGGTCACCCCAATTTGACCTTTTGTTGTTAATTGATAAAAATAATATAGGTCCTAGTCTAGGTTTGCCAAGTCCAACCTAGACCCATAACATGAAAATATTAATTTGAATATAGGGTTGACCTAGGTTGACATTGTTAGGTAAATTCAAAATAGGGTTTAGGCTTGGACAGGAGATAAGTAAGGTATTGAATTACTTAAAGGATTGTGTAAGGGAGGTGTCAAAGCTTAAGAAATGTATAGGGGATGTTTGTGTAGATAAAAAGTGGTAGTATAGGGGATAGTAATATTACAAAGCATTTATGGCCTACCCACCCCTTTCTTGGTGCACCCTTTAAGGCATGTTCTAAGAGAGATTAAGACTCAATAGGTTAATGTAAAAGAGAAAGCATCATTAATTGATAAAGTTTTAAAATATTATGTCTATACATATTCCCCACTTTAACCTTATCATGTGTCACTTAGGTGCAATAGGGGATGGTACTTTGAGAAAAAAACATATCAACACACAAAACTAAAATTAGATAAATTATAATAAGAAGTGAATAAGATAAATGAAAGGACATAGTTAAAAAAATACATACCTTTACTTAACTTAATGTTGTAGACAAGAATCAACTAAAATAAATGTGAAGGTATCCAATGTAGGGAACATTAGTTTAGCCTTTAGAAATTAGCAAAAATTTGAAACTTTTTCAAAATATACATGTAATATGTGAATAGATTTTCAAGAACATCAGGATTATATAACATTTTATGATTTAGAAAATATCTAATAGAAATAAATATATGGTCAAAAAATAGAATCTGATGGTAAATATTTGATAGGTAAATAATTTTGAATAATAAATATAAATAGGGTGAAAGTCAATTCATTTGTTATTTTTACTATTTTGATAAAATATTTCTTTGAGAGACATAATTTGAGCCTAAAGAGAAACCATGGTGAGGAGAGGACACATAGCGACTGTAAAAGGTGCATCATAGGTAAGAAAGCATTAATTTTATTTTTTGAGAAATTGATTAAAATTAAGTTAAATAGATAAAATTGGATGGTAGGAAAGATATATACATTGAAACTAGCCATAGGAAAGTTTTCAATAAACTAGGAGTAGAATGGGGTATTGGGTAGGAAAGGATCAAAATAATAAATGATTAAGACATTTATAGTAAATGGTTAAAAATTAACTACATAAAAAGAATAGATTTGACCCAGTTGACTTCATTTATATGGTGAGAGAGAAATAAAGGTCAACTATGTAGTAATGGGATAACATAGTTTTGATGAAAGTGGTCGACTGCATAATAGTAGTCCGATATAGTTTGAACTAGGAAGTTAGTCGACATAGTACCATTTGTTCAATGTTGTTAGTAGTATGTGCCTAAAATATTTTGTTGAAGGGGGTCAACCATGTACCAAGGGTTGATATAGTATGATAAAGTTTTAAAATGGCTAATTTATTATCAAATAGGCCAATACAGTCTAAAATAAAATGGATGAATGTGTACTAGTGGTCTAATGAAATATAATAATATTATGATAGTGTTGTGTTAGTATAAAATAGGATGATGTTATAGAAAAATAAGAAAACTAAATTAAACAAGATGATGAAGTAGTTAATTTATAAATTTTGTATAATGTATTTTAATTATTATGACATGAAGATCTGATAAATCCTCTATTATTTGATATTTTATAGAGACACTAGAGATTTTGACACCTAATGGATGTATTTTGACCACTAAAACTGTTAGAGTAGTTATTAAACATGGATAGGGCTTGACTGGTCATATTAGGTTTTATAGGAATTATGGAGATGAAATGGATCCCTCTGAGTGTTGATATTATTATCATGTTCTTAGGAGCATGGGAATTGTTGACCAACACTTTTTGATGGGAGGTGGATGAGGACACCATAAAGGTAGATATTAATTTGGAGGATGTCTATGTGTTTTTTAGAATTTTGATAGGTGGGACTCTAGTGATTATTGATACATCAGAGCTAGAAGATGAGAGAAAAGCCTTATCCCAGTAGGCTATATGCTCATAAAAGATCTACCTTGGGTTGTACATGATATTATTAAATGTTTATCTTACAACCATTATAGACATATATAAGTTTGTGATAAGGCTTGAGATAACACAAGTGTTGTGTCACAAATTAGATGGTCCACTATATATGATAGCCTTGTGCCAATAAATTTTAGAATAGGGATCACTATATGATTTTGGTTCTATCAAGTGGGTCTAAATCATGCATGATATGTATGAGATGTTATCATATGGATAGAAGATCATGGGATTGGTTATACTTTTGAACACATGGATATATTATAGGTTACCTGTGTATCATTCAGCTAGGTTACCCCATGTGATCAATAATAGGTTTCTTTAGATAATTTGATGGAGGCATGACCATGTAGCATGGGTCATGCCCCATGTTTTAGCATTATCTACTATCACATGAGGGAATATATTATGGCAATCATACACTCACATAGATTATATATGGCCAAGTTGGGATACTATTGCTATAGGTTTGACATATGTATAGATCACATGCCACTATACTTCTTAGGTAAAACCTCATCCATTAGCATGCATACTTAGATAATTGGGATTTATCAACTTGGTGGCTCCTCTAGTATTTCCTTATTATTGGTAATGATATGCTAGAGATTTAAGAGGGAGAGGAGGTAGAGGAGTTCCTAAAGAGATATAAGTGAATAACCCTCAGTGGGTTAGAGCATGGGTTGGTCAAGTAAAATAACAGGAAGAAGTGGCAACAAGAGGAGAGGACATCATGAATGTGGATTTAGGGTATGAAGGAGAATAATAGGCATCACAATAGAGTCAACAATATCCACCATGATCTCATCAGAGGTAGAGACACCATTGACATAAGGAGATGTACATGCTAGTTATCGCACATGGGGATTCTACAATAATTCTAAGACATAATTGGTTTATAGAGATACCACTAAAAAGAGGACCAATATGGAATCATGTGGTGACTCCAATATTTTCATTGGTGTAGAGGAAGATGATGGAGGAGGTGCTTCACAAGAAATAAGATGATGAGATCGTGGTCGGTGATACTAGCATTAGTGAGAATTTTTTTATTTTGATTTAAGTTTTTTATATATAACAATAGTTACATCATTGATCATGATATATAGATGATTTTACATACATACGTATGGAAAACACACACAAACACACACACATGATCTGATGCATATCTTTTCTTTCATATATCCTAAAATGGAAGAAGATAGATGGGGAGACTTAGTTATGGTTACACATCATGAAATTTTAGATGGGGTTTTATCATCATATAACCCTACCACATTGGATGGTTCTATCTACCCAAATCATGTGGACTAGTTCAAACTAGTGTGAGAGGTCATGTGATAAATATAGGCATGAGGTGATGGACTAAAATGACCACTAGGGGTAGGAACTCATGAATCATAAGATTGATAGGCCTTAGCATAGGAGTGAGCCATGTAAATGGTGACTAACATCCAACTTGGATAGGTAGTGATATAGGTTTCCAATCTATAGGGACATGTTGCTAACTTGAGATCTCAAACCACCTCTTTATAGTGCATTATTGAGAGGGGTTAGTCATAGGCAACTATGGGTAGTGTGGCTTGGACATAGGACATATATGATGGAGCACAACCTTAGAACTATATATATTATATTTTGTACTTTTTATTATATAAAATACATGACATATATATTGATGTTGATATTTCATGGATCTCATGAGTTGTACTTGGATTTGGATGTGGATGTAGGAATACATTTCATTTTTATCACATGTATTTACCTTTTATTGTATATGCTTAGGGAAATATGTGATGTGTGTTTTCTTTTCTATCATTATGTGATACAAATTGATGGTAAAAAATAAATACAAAAGTGTTTTATAAAATTATAAGTAATGAAAATAAATGTAAAACACACTATATCATAATGAGAAATGTGTAAAAATAAATTATGAATAAGTATAATAAACCAAATATGGTAAAAGTGGAAATAAATGTTTTCAAACCATGTAAAATAGTTACACCAAATTAAAACAAATAAAATCACACTATATCATGTTGAGAAGTATGAAAAATTGTAATAAAATGAACCACACATGAAAAATTAATGATATAAAAATAAACAAATAATTAAGTCAATAAATCGTAGTAAATCAAGCTATGAAGTATGAAAAGAAAAATAAAAAGTAATAGGAAATTAAATTAATCACACTAATTCAAGCTGGGAAGCATGGAAAATGTAATTAAAATGCTTCTAAGCATACACACAATAAAAAACTAAGAAGATAAAAGTGAAAGACATATGAAGTAAGAATAAAACATACTAAATCAAGACAAGAAATATACCAATGATGTGTATCTCGAAATTGAACACTGCTTATCTCAAATTTTACAAGTGTAATTTAATTATAACTTAGTTATAGTAAGAAATGGGTATTGGAATATTTTGTGAGGAGGGCCTTGTCCTATCCATGGTCTTACACTGTAACTCACAAATATAATGCTAATAAGGTTAAACAATTGTGGGAATAACTTAAAATATGTTTTGTAGTATGGTAATTTATGAGGAGGGCCTAGTCTTATCTATTGTGTTACACTACAACTCATAAAGGGAACACCAATGAGGTGAATGGAGATAAAGAAATAGTTTATTATGGTAATTTGTGAGGAGAGCCTGATCCTATCCATGGCATTACATTATAAATCAAAAAAAAAAAAAAAAAACCCTAGGGGGAAATGATCAACTAAAAAAAAATATTTCTCAAGGGGAAATATTAAGGATGTTGTAATGAAATAACGAATGTAAAAATCATGACATAGGTGTCTATGAGAAGACCTTAGGAAACATGAGGCACACTAGGTACAAAGGAGAGACACTAAGAGTTTAGTGACCATAAAAATACAAAGGATACGTTCTCACAATAAGCACCAAGCTATTTAGGAAAATAGGTGAGATACAAATATTGATTCATGCTAGTTATATGAATAAGAAAAGTAAATGGGACCTATCTTTCGACAACATGTTCCTCATTCTTCAGGGCTTGTTATAGATCTATTAGTATACTATGAGAATTGGGTACTTGTGTGAGAAATTAAGTAGCACTAAAAGATTTTTTTATTCTTCTATACTAATCTATGGATTACCACACCCCAATGTACCTTGACTCTATCATGAGGCCAACTATGGAGTTTGATATTTGATTAGAAAATAAGATATGCATTATGAATCATGTATTTTAGTGTGATCTGAATTTTGAATATATATGTTACCTTTTGTATCATTTCCTTTTGTTTAAATTATTTGGATTTTAAACTTTTTATGACTTTTATGATTCCTCCTCTATAACATCCCCACTGGGATCTACTTATAAATATGTGATTTAAAAAAAAAATTAAACATATTCTTTTATTAGATTACACCATGAGAATCTAATTAGTTATTTAGATAAAATAATCTAAGTATTATAACCATAAAATAAGCATGTGATGTATATCCATCACTGATCACTATCATCATAAGAAACACAACATAACTAAATATAAAAATTAATTATGAATTTTTATCCATGATGTCTAGGGATAAACATGCAACCATTACTATCATGGTAAAATAAGTAAATAATTATATTTAATTAGCTATAATGTTTCAATAGTAATAAATACAATACAATGTACCAAATACAAATATCTATAGAGTATGAGTTCCCAAAACTCTAGTATCTATGGTAATCTCAAGTGTCATCTCCAAATAAGTATTATTGTGGGAAGGGAGATCATCATCTAAGTGATTTTCCACACCAACCATAGACCATCGATCCCCACACAATCCCCCATAAGTAAATGGCCCTCCCTTCACAAATGATTAGATAGTGATGGTGTAGGAATATAGAGAGACAAGTTAGTACCTATGTGTTTTATGATTTCTAAGAACTTGTAATGTACCATAAATAAATCCATTCTAACATGATATCACACAAACATTTAAATCATACATATGAAATGACAATGTTTAATTGACATTACTTTGGCCAAAGTTTTCAATAGTTATTGATCTCTAGGATCAGTCAAATTCATACACAACACTTGATCAGATTACTTTCATTTGGCATTATGATGCTAGTGAGATAGTGAATTTTGTCTCACTACTTACTCAGTACTAGCAATGCAAGATTTGGTTAATATAAATATAACCAACAAGTTCAAAATGTTTACTTCTTATTAATAGGCATAAAACATGCTAAACACAAAAATACTCAAATGACATATGTTTAGTCTATTAAATTTATGAATGAATATCCATAATATTATTCATCACATAAATAATAACAAATATAACAAGTGCATTTTATACCAACCAAGTATAATCTATGTTTAGACTACATAATCTATTTTTTGTAAGTAGATTTAAATACATATTATATTCTATGTAAAGAAATAATATCATAGTCCATCATTTTCATGTATACACTACTCATCTTCAAACAACCAATCATAATTAAAGAAGTCATAATTCTCATGAAAATGTGATCTTTCGATTAAACAACTTGTTATGTTTTTAGGTGGTTGTATGCTTCTATAAATAGTGTTATATTATTCAAGAAACTATAACGTAGTTTTTAAAAATCAATATAACTATAAATATAGGCACATGACCCATCACACCAGTATTTATTACACTCTTATAGGAATACCTAAATCTTCAAATAGATATATTCCCTGTATATATGTAATATTACATATTAAATATATTTATACTACGTATCGCATATAAGTTTTAAACTATATATATATATATATATATATATATATATATATATATATATATATATATATACATGACACCAATTATCTATCATTCTAATTAAAGACTTCATATGATTCCAAAAATAATTATAACCTTCTTTATCACAAAATACATTTATGATATATTATAATACATAAATATTCTTGAAACAAAATTTATATCCTTACTCTACTCTTTCTTAAGTCAAATTTCCATCAAACATTCACATAATTTAAAATAGAATTAAATCTTTAATATTTCTTCACTATTGAACAAAAATTATACATAGTTATATATTACAATCTCCATATATATATATATATATATATATATATATATATATATATATATATATATATATATCATTGTTTGGATATGTCATTCTCAACTAATAAATACATTTGATTTTAGTTTACTCCCTTAGTTGATACCCTTTACACAGTTCACTACTTATAAGTTGTTATTCATTAAATATTATAATTCACTATCTAATAATATTTTTTTACAATGGTAGATAGTGATCATAATTTTATTAAGCTAAGTGTACACAATGCCCTGAACCTATAAAGTCTATGACCAACTTTCATGTACCTCAAAAAGTGGTAATTAAGATTATATTCAGGTTACTATATAAATTTCCATGTTAGTTCTCATGTAGTTTCAAGGTTTCATATTAAGTTGAATTCCCAAAAATTATAAAATTACTATTTTTAATCATAGTAAATGGAGAAATATCATACAATACAAGGTAAGCATTCAAAATATATGATAAGTTAGTGCCTATGAATTCCATCACTTATCACATATATTATTATGTTAGCACATGCAATTTTTACCATAATGTCGATTAGCTATAAAACATATGATATTATTAAGATATATAATAATATACCGGTTATAACAATATAAGTATATTGAGTTAACATCGCTCACATATATCATTACTAGATATATTATCTAGTTATATGTGAAGATAATCTAGTTAACCTTATATCATTAAACGGTATAAGTTATCAATATATTAAGATACTAAAATTATATTCCTTATACCCAAAATATAAACAAATAAAGGGTATCTTATTTTTGCTACATAGTGAGAACTAGTAAACCAAGTAAAAGAAATGGACAATAGAAGGATGTTGTAAAATTATTTGGAGATTGCTAATAGTATAAACTCTGATAGTTAATAGAATTACTTGATATCACTTGATATTTGTGTTGTATCTAAAATAAACTTATGCCTCAATCTATGGCTCAAATTTTGATATTAGGATTAAAAGTACAAATTATCTATTATGCATTTAAAACAACATTATCTATTGTGAGAATCATCTATGGCTCTAAACTTGTTAATATATAGCTTTGATATTACCTAACATTTTAGTTCTAATATACAACTATCAAATTTACTAATATATACCATATATAACTTTGATATAAATCATACAGAGTCCACTAAAATTATTTGAATATTGCTAATATGTTTATGGTTATCCTATAATCGAGAACTAGATAATCTATTAGTGATTATGGACTAGTGAACCAAGTAAAAGAAATAGATAATTTATGAAATTTGAATGGATAATAAACATAATCTCTAGTAAAAAAATGATTAGTAGAATAATTATATGTAAGAACTTCAATTAGGTATAATGTTTTATTTTATTTTATTTATATATTTAAATATAGGTCACCGTACCTATTAATCATTGTTTTTGTACATACATATATTATTTTTTATTGATCATCTATATTATATCATAGACCACTATGTTATAAGATTTTTAAATACATATAGACTACTATGTTTTAGGTTGATATCTTCACTAGTTTACTTTACACACAACTCATGTACTAACAAAGGCACACATATCATTCACATGTATACATGCATAATTTTTCAGATTTCACAAAACTAAAAGCATAATGCCTACCTCTCAGAAGCTCCTACTAGGAAATGCTTGGTTCAGAGGAGCCTCATTCCTTCACATGGATTTTCCTCCACATCCATGTTCCACTCTTTCTTATCTTATTCACCTATTCCTTCATTTCATGAATATGGAGCTTCATTTAAAGTTGCCTTGTTTTTGTTTTTTATTTTATTCCATGATTTTTTTTCTTTTTATGTTTTTCTATTTCCTAATTCACCTTAAGCCAAACTAAAAATCATTGTTTTATTCTATTTATAATACCATATCAATATTTTATTTGTCTTATGTCCTTTATGAGGCTTTTCCTATATATATATATATATATATATATATATATATATATATATATATATATATATATATATATATAAAATAGCTAATTATAACATAATTAATAATTTATAACACTATTCTAATAATCATAACTATTTATATTAAGTCATTATCTATTAATATTAAGACATTATTTATTTATAGTTTTATCTATCTATATTAAGGCATTAATCCATATATTGATATTTATAAATATCATAAATATAACTAGATTATATTCTAAATATTACTAAGATATGCTAGTTAGTCTACATATGGTGCTACGCCCCTAACCTATCAAATGTATGAGGATAGTATTAGCCGAATTATAGCTTACTTATCCATCTTTGAGATTATATTACATTTATCTATTTTTTATTTTGATTAGTAGGTCGGCCTATGGAGTAACCATGGCCTAGATAGACTATATATAGGAGGTAGTGGGTAATCATTTATCATCATATTGTGAATTCTGCTCTTATTGAAGCTTGTGGAGGTTTCCCCCTCGAAGTGGCTTATCTATTATCATATATTTGGATATATTTTAGTCATATTGGGATATAATTTTTCTTTTATACTTAATTATTGAATTAATTTCATTACAAGTGGTATCAGAGCTGCAATTTGGGCAATCTTGTGGGTGAAACACTAAATTTTTTAATTTTGTGATATATAAAAAATAGTTGCGAATTTCTTTGCAAAATTTTTAATGGAGGTGAGAAATAATCAAATTAATCTTCCATTAAAATTTCAGCTCATTTGGATATGTTTTACAAAAGTTATCACTATTTTATGTTTTTTCATAAAATTGCTCTATAATGCGCAATTTAAAGAATTTTTCTGAGTTATTTACATTTTTGGAAATATTAGAAAAATTATGGTATGGTATTTTCTTTGTATATTTTTATTTTAGGCTGAAATAATTACAAAATCTCTTGGTCAAAGTTGGGTCAAAATTTCCAATAAGGGTTGACATCGTAAAACCCTTTTATGGCAAGTCCACAAACTTGGGGCCAAGGGAAGGGTGCTGAAACTCCAGGTAAAACTCCTAACAAGGAAGAGATGGAGTCAAAAGGGGGATGTACTATATCCTTTGTACCAAGGTTTTTAGACATAGATCACAAAGTGAGCTAGCTTGACTATAGTATGCAAGGCATTCAGAGTGAGGTGCAAGACATACAATCTAATATGCAATCTATACAAGATAGTTTGGGAGACATCATGACAGCTTTGAACATTAATCAGTCAAATCACCAAGCTAACTCTATTTCACAAACCCACCAGGGTGGTTCTCCTAACCACTCTACTTCAAATCCAACTCCATGGCCATAGAGGAACCTATTACCAAAGGTGGATATGCGCAAATTTGATGGAAAAGATCCACTCAATTGGCTCAACCAAATGGAGAGTTTTTCTAACCTACATCAGATTCCAAGTGGATATAAGGTTACCATGGCATCCTTGTATCTTGAACCTGATCAATTTATTTAGTATCGATGGTTTTGTGCTCAAAAGAAAAAGATGACTCTCAATGTCACCTAGTCAGTTTTTACAGAGGAGCTACAATTACACTATGGCAATAGTGTGATAGATAATTACTTTAGCCAACTGGAAAAATTGTGATAAACTAGCTCCATCAAGGATTATATTCATCATTTTCAAACCTATCCTTACGTGTGGAGATAATTTTTGAAGCAAACTTGAATGACCTATTTTTGGGTGGACTCAAGGACCACATTCAACATGAGGTATGCATGTTTAATGCACTTAATATTTCTGATTCTATTATTCTAGCATGTAGAGCTGATGAAAAAGTCATAGCCAACAAGAAGCAGCCATTCACTCACTTCAAAGATTGTAGCATATCATCACCAACATTTCCTCCACCTACTAGATTGACCCCTCAGTAAATTGAAGAGAAGCGTACAAAAGGATTATGTTTTGGTTGTGATAGCAAGTGGAGTAAAGGACATAGATGTGCTAAGAAGAAGTTATTCTACATTGAGGGACCAAATGAAGATGAAGAAGTAGATGATGCCTCCAATGATGATGAGGAAGATATAGAGGAGGTACCTAAAGATTCCCAACCTACAATCTCTTGTCATGCACTTGCAGGTATTAGCACTCCACAAACTCTTAAGGTGGTGGGTTTCCTCAAGAAATAGAAGGTGACAGTGTTGATTGATTCAAGGAGTACACATAACTTTATAAACCATAAGTTGGCCACTCGATTGAATTGTTTCATCTACCCAGCACTAGAATTTTAGGTCATGATTGCAAATGGTGGCACAATTAATTGTTCAGGCAAATGCCATAGTATTAAACTTACTATGGGTGGGTACAATCTTGACTCTCCTATGTTTGTTATTCCCATGGGTAATATAGACATTTTTTTGGGAGTCCAATGGCTCACAACCTTAGATACCATTGAGATGAACTTCCAAGAACTATTAATGCACTTTCATTCTGAAGGTAAGAAAATTGAACTACATGGATTACATGAAAAATCTCCACAATTGATTACTTCACATTAGATGACCAAGATGCTAAAAAAGGGGACAGAGGGAATTATTACATGACTATTCTCCACAGAAGTTCAACCCACACAAGTATCTACACATCCTGATCTATAAATAATTCTTGAAGACCACTCATCTATTTTTGGGGCCATGCCAAAAGGACTACCACCAAAAAGAGAATATGATCATACCATTCAACTAATTCCAGGTAGTCAACCACCAAATATTAGACCATATAGATATCCATATACACAAAAGAGTGAAATTGAAAAGATGGTCCATGAGATGCTGGAGCCAGGGATCATCAAGCATAGCCAAAGTGCATATTCATTACCAGTGGTCATGGTGTGGAAGAAGGATGACACATGGAGGATGTGCCCAAATTATAAGGAACTCAACAAGTACACCATCAAAGATAAGTTCCCTATTCTAGTAATTGATGATTTACTTGATGAGTTGCATGGTGCTAATTATTTAACAAAATTGGATCTTCACTCGAGGTACCATAAAATTAGAATCAAGGATGAAGATGTTCATAAAACTAATTTTAGAACACATGAGGGCCATTATGAGTTTTTGGTAATGCCCTTTGGTCTTAAAAATGCACCATCTACTTTTTAGAGCTTGATGAACACTATTTTTAGGCCTTTTTTAAGGAAGTTTGTGCTAGTTTTCTTTGATGACATATTGATTTATAGTCAGACATGGGAATAACATCTACAACATGTGAAATAGGTGTTGATAGTTTTGGAGAAGCACCAAATTTATGTGAAGCCATCTAATTGTGATTTTGAAGTATAAGAGGTAGAGTAACTCAGTCACATTGTTTCCCATGAAGGGGTTAAAGTTGATCCCCAAAAGATCAAAGTGATAATGGAATGGCCCATGACAAAAACTCTCTAAAACCTTTGAGGGTTTCTTAGACTAATAGGTTACTATAGAAGATTTGTGAAAGTTTATGGCAGCGTAGTAGCTCCACTCACTACATTTCTAAAGAAGGATGCTTTCCATTGAAATGATGATGCCACCAAAGCATTTGAGAAACTAAAAGTAACTATGTGCACCACTCCAATTCTGGCTACTCTAGACTTCTCACAAACATTCACTATTGAATGTGATACTTCTGGGTCTGGATTGGGGGTAGTGCTAATGTAGGAAGGAAGACCCATTGCATTTGAAAGTCATCAATTCAAAGGTAAGAATCTAAAAAAACCAATCTATGAGAAAGAAATGATGGCTATTCTTCATGCAGTTAAACAATGGAGGCCTTATCTGATGGGTAGACACTTTAAGGTGAAAATGGATCATGATAGTCTCAAATACTTTTTAGAGCAAAGATTATCATTTGAGGAACAACAAAAATGGGTAACAAAAATGTTGGGTTATGATTTTGAAATCATCTACAAGAAGGGTAAAGATAATGTAGTAGCAGATGCACTATCCAGACGAGATGCATCCAAAGAAGCATTACTTTGTGTAATTTCCATATTGCAAGCAGATTGGGTGGATGAAGCTAGGTTAGAATGGGAGCAAGACAAGGATACACAGGTTTTGAGTCAAAATCTCTAGTAAGGTAATTTATCCTGTGACAAATTTGAATGGAAAGGTAATGTCCTATGGTATAAGGGTAGGTTATACTTGTGCAAAAATTTAGAGCTTAAGTATAATATTCTTGCAGAGTTGCTTGCATCTCCAATTGGGGGACACTCATGGTTCTTGAAAACTTATCATAGAATTAAGAAAGAATTATTTTGGGAAGGACTCAAGGGAGATGTGCAAAAGTTTGTGGAAGAATGCTTGATATGCCAATAGAATAAAGGTGAAACAGTTAAGACCCTAGGTTTGTTACAACCGTTAGCAATTCCTAGTCAAAGGTGGGAGGAGGTTTCCATGGATTTCATCACTGGGTTGCCTTGTTCTAATGGTAAGAATGTTATTTTGGTCATTGTGGATAGGATTACAAAATATTCCCAATTTTGTGTTCTCTCACACCCATTTTCAACAAGTACAGTAGCGGCTATTTTTATGGAAGCAGTTCTCAAATTACATGGAACCCCAAAAATAATTGTAAGTGATCATGATCCTATTTTCACTAGTAATTTTTGGACTAAACTATTTTCTTGTTGGGTACTCAGCTGGTTCATAGCTCATCTTACCACCCCCAATCTAATGGACAAACTGAAGTTGTTAACAAATGTTTAGAGGGGTAGCTCCATTATTTTGTATCAGATAAAAAGAACATTGGGTTAAATGGCTACCACTTGTAGAATGGTGGTATTACACATATTTCCATACCTCTTCTAAAATGTCTCCATTTCTAACACTATATGGTTACCATCCACCTTCCATCACTTCTTCATTAAAGGTGCACACCAAGGTTCAAGATGTGGAAGAGCACATTCAACATCAACAAGAGGTTTTGGCTAGTTTGAGAGAGAATTTGGCCTTGCCACAAAATAGGATGAAGTAACAAGCAGATCAACACCAGAGTGAGTGAAATTTTGAGGTGGGTGACTGGGTATTTGTTCATTTATAGCCTTACAAGCAGATGTCCTTGAAGAAACAATAAAAGGACAACAAACTTGCTCCTAAGTATTATGGCCCTTATCAAGTTCTACAAAAAATTGAAAGTGTGGCTTACAAGCTCGAGTTACCTCATTCATCTCACATACACCTAGTATTTCATATTTCTCGTTTGAAGAAGGTCATTGGATAGAAATTTTTTACCCAAACAAAGCTCCCAAAACTAGATGAAGAAGGACGAGTCATTTTGGAACTAGAGAAGATCCTCCAAACACGTAATAAGAGGTTGAGAACCAAAGAGATTAGGGAATATTTGATCAAGTGGAAAAACCAAACCAGTGAAGATGCAACTTGGGAAGGTGAAGATTTTCTACAATAACATCCAGAGTTGTTCAACATTGATGATAACATTGGTTTGAAGGGGAAGGGCATGCTACGCCCCTAACCTATCACATGTATGAGGATAGTATTAGCCAACTTATGGCTTACTTATCACTCTTTGACATTATATTACATTTATCTATGCTTTCTTTTGATTAGTAGGTCGGCCTATGGAGTAACCATGGCCTAGATAGACTATATATAGGAGGTAGTGGGTAATCATTTATCATCATATTGTGAATTCTTACTCTTATTAAAGCTTGTGGAGGTTGCCCACTCGAAGTGGCTTATCTATTATCATATATTTCGGTCATATTTGGA
Organism: Torreya grandis; assembly: GCA_037957365.1. NCBI lineage: Eukaryota > Viridiplantae > Streptophyta > Pinopsida > Cupressales > Taxaceae > Torreya > Torreya grandis. Next base: position 1,202,022 of record JARHVA010000935.1, on the reverse strand, counting down.
TATAATTCTTCTATTATACTTAATTCTTGAAGTAATTTCATTACATATGGTAGTACCAAACACTAGTCACATGAATTTTCATTTTCAAAAACATTAATAGTCATGAACACATTAACGCAACATAAACATAATTTCACAAGATTAATTCATCTAAGCATAAATATGAATTAACACACATAACTAATCATGTATAAACAATTATCTAAATTCAACAACATCAAAAATTCATTAACTCTAACCATTCAATTATGCATATAATGAGTGCCATTAATGTGGTGTGTACAAGGGTTCTATCCAATCTTATATTTTCCACCAACACCTCCATATATATCACCATCTCTAATGATGCTCTCCCTCCATGATACTTTGAGAGATGAATCTCTCCTTCATCAAACTCACAACAAGAAAGTATTTAGTCCATAACATCATAACATAACTCATAAAATACTACTAAAATAACAAATCAACATGATCACATTATAAATAATATATAATATAGTTAACTCATAGCAATGTAATCATAAAATCAAAGCAACATATGACTATCTCATAATAGCATATGAATTACAAATTATTCAAATAATAATCAAATCAAATCATGATCTATAGATATCCATGGATAATCAAGTAAATTTTCTTAGCAAGAAATTAGGATGTAACATCCTTCCCCCCAAAGTTGGTCATCATCTCAATGACACTTATTCAAACATAAGTTTTTAATTAAAAAATTATCCAATAGAAAAATAACATAGTATAAAGTATCAAATTAAGCAAGTTAATGTGGAAATTTCTTATATAACTCATCATAGTCATCCAAATTAGCACTATCCTTAGAGTATTGGTCCCATAAGACCTTGCACTGTGACATGTATTTTTTATGGAAACATATTTTATGAGTGTCAGTTACTTTCATTAGTTCTATCATCTCCACCCTAGGTTCTAGAACCTACAAAGTATTCTAATCTAGCATGTGTGATGGATCAACTATATATGTATTTTAGATAAGAAACATAAAAGACATTATGTAATGTATCTTAGGCTGGTGGAAATACAATCTTATATGCCATAGTATTGACCACTTATAAAACTTCAAAGGTTCCCACATATTTAAGTGAAAGTTTCATTGACTTACCAAATTTAATCTTCAACCATACACACATGAAATCATCAAAAAAGCCAAAAATAAATGGTTAGGGAGAGTTCCACAAAACCTCCCAGCCCCTCTACACACCTCTATAAACTAGATAGTGTTTTTCTCATTCATGATAAAGTATTTAGAGAACTTGGTAAGAATGATGTGTATAAATTAATACCATTACTACTATGCATATATCTTGATAAGTATGACATGCCAATACTAATATTACTCCATGTAGTTCCTAAAAAGTATGATGATGAATAGGAACTAGAAATAATACATTTCTAATATATACCAAATTAAGGAATAAACATTCCTCAGTATACATGGGTATAGTCATATGATTGAATTTGACAAGTCCTCCTTGCCAAATCCTAGATTCAACAAGCTCCCTTTGTCACATCCAACCTCAGTAACTATTAAGTTAATATGTGACTAACTAGGATCTAATCCCGCCTCTTAGTAATATCATTCCTAATTCACCACTCATCCCTTATATCTCCATGACCTAATGATCTCCAAAATGTGCACATGGTTTAATGAATCACAAATCCATACAAACATTCTATAATCAAATTAAGTTTCCATTATCCAAACATAAATAGTATCAAATTTGACAACTTAACCCATCTCTATTATACTCATAGTTATGAGGAAATAATTTTAAAATTAACATAACATACAAAGGACAAGCATCACACCATCATTACAACCCTATAAAAGGAACAAGTGAGATAATGCCTTCCTACTTGCTCAACTAGTTACACAACAAGTTAAAACCTTATCTCAACCCCTTAGACTAATAAGATGTTCTACACATCTTATTCCATACTTGCTCTAGGAGAAAGGTACATAAAAGTCTCATAAAAACATGTTTTAGTCAAGATGAGAATATTACCAATCTAATCAAGGGTGAATCATAACATAATAATTATAATCAACATATAAATATTAATCTAGAATCAATATAAATTCAAGGTTCACCACTCACATGGTTAAAGTTTGTAAGTTTAGATAAAGTGGAATTGGAAAAGGTGACTCTCAAAATCCATAGGTAGAAATTAGTGAAATAAAATCTCAATAAAACAATTATTAAATACACTCACAAAGTATGAATAAAACACCATAACCCAAGCTACTAATATCACTACACACTTACAAATCCATAAGTGTAGTATCACAACCTATTTCCACAAACAAAAGGAAGAATATTAACCACATAGATGCATCAATCCATTCCATTCATACAAATTCTCTATCAAAAAGATGTATAACACACTACCCCATGATCTATAGGGATTATTTTCAAAAAAAAATTTTAGAAACAAGTTTCCAATCAAGGGAATACTTAATCAACATCATGAAAATATGAATCCACTCAGTGGGATTATAATGATGTCAAAGTAGGGAAAGAAAGTAACAAATCACCTTTATGATATCTATTTGAGATGACACCTCTTTTTAATCCACCTAAACATATGGTGTGTCAATCCATGAGTAAACTCCTAACACATAGTAATCCTCAACAAAGATAATTACACTTCACTACAAGGAGGATTCTTACCACACTAGGTGGTACCAATCCATAAGTGGTATTTTAAGATTCCTTCCCATAGGATTAATGTACATAAGACATAAAAATGTATTTAAAATTAACATATTCTTAAGTGAGAAACATCCCATGCTTTGTAGACACTCACAATACAAACACAAGTGGTGGAGGTGACTTGATTACCAAGTAAGGATGTGATAATTCTTGAGGTGTTTGATCTAAGTGATCAAGATATTATAGGAATCTCTTGTTCATGACTCATGAACTATGATATGCACTCACCTACCCAAACATTATATACAATTTTCACCATGAAGACACTCAATAAGCCAGCCCTTTACTAGCTTGAAGAGGGTACAAGTGCTCCTAAGGTACCCACTCAATGCACCACACAACATTTCATGTTTAAATAAAAAAGTTCATGGAATTAACTATCAATCCTCATCACTTCATAAAATAGGTCACATATGATTGTGTCATATCCTTTAAAAAATTGCCTTCTATTATCCTAATGTTCTACACACCAAATGATTTAGTTAAATAGGTTCTTAGGCAAATCATACCTAAGACTTTTAATAGAGGCTAGTTGGTTTTTTAGTACAAATCATAAAAAAATTATTACCTACATAGAAAATGGGAAGGAAAGGCCTTGCTCAAGGATTCAAAATAAAAAATACACTCCTAAGAGATTAAGTTATTTGATCAAATTTATAATTTATCCACATAATTTCTAATGTCCCATACAATGATGTAACAATAAAAATTAAGGGATAAATTTAATTTTTAAAAAAAAGATAAACAATATCAATATATGTTATTGAAATTTTGATTAATAAGACTTATAGTGAAAATTGGTATATTTACTACCCTATTATTACACCTTTTTCATATATCTAACCAATTCTATAGCTACCTGTGATCTCACATGCTAAGGGTTTTTCTACTTAGTGGGTTTTTCTTCCTCTTCATGGCAATAAACTTCCTATTCTAAGACTGAACTCAAATCCCTGGTTTCATTCATGGCTGAGCAAAAATGTTATAACTTTGTTGGTTGCTTAATGACAAATTAGTTAGGATCAAATGGAGGGTTACCATCATTAACATTTGAAGGACTCTCTTCATATATTCTAGATTTCACCATTCTCCTTTCTAGCAACTAGAATGATATGAAAATTTTAATGGATTCATTAGGTCTTAGAGTTCAATCCAAATCTCTGATACCACATGTAACATCCCCAATAGGATCTACTTATAAATATGTGATTTAAAAAAATAAAAATAAACAATGTATTATTTTTTTAGATTACACCATGATAATCTCATTAGTGATTTAAATAAGATACTTTAAGTATGGTAACTATGAAATAAACATTTGACGTCTATCCATCATTAATCATTGTCATCACATGAAATACAACATAACTGAATATATAAAGTAATTATATATTTCTATCCATGGTTGGTACAAGTATGCCACCACTACTATCAAGGTATAATAATTAAATAATTAAATTTCATCAGGTATAATGTTTCAATATAAATAAAAAATACAATGTACTAGATATAAAGCTCAATGGAGAATGAATTATTTGAATTCCAATATCTATGTTAGTATGGTATTTTAGTTACTTTAGCTACTTTTTGAGGGATTTTTTATCCCAATGTGGTTTTTGGGTGTGACTTTTCCACCTATATTTATTTGTATGACTAGCTATATTTTATTTTGTAAAGTATTTTTTATTTAATAAAGTGAACTTTTAAATCAAAAATATCAAGTGTCATCTCCAAATAAGTAATATTGTGGGGAGGGAGAGCATCATTTGAGTGCTTTTCAACACCAACCATAGACCATATATTTCACACACAATCCCCCATCAAGGAATGGCCCTCCCTTCACTAATGATTAAATAGTGATTGTGAAGGAATGTAGAGAGACAAGAAAATACACGTGTACTGTATGATTTCTAGGAAGATGAAATGTAACATAAAAAATTCATACTAACATGATATTTCACAAATATGTAAATCATACATATAAAATGATAATGTCTAACTAACATTACTTTGGCCAAAGTTTTCAATAGCTATTGATCTCTAGGATCAATCAAATTCATACATACCACTTGATTGGATTACCTTTATCTAACATTGTGATGTTAGTGAGGTAGTGAAGTATACCTCACTACTTATTCAGTACCAACAATGCAATATTTGGTTGATATAGATATAACCAATAGATTTATACAGATTACTTCCTACTAGCATGTATAAAACATGTTGAAAATAGTAATATTCAAACTACATATATTCAATATATCAAATGTATGAATGAATCTATATAATATTATTTGTCACATAAATAATAACAAACATAACAAGTATAGTTTATACCAACTAGGTACAATCTATGTTTAGACTGTGTAATCTATTTTCTATAAGTATATTTAAATACATAGTATATTTTATGTAAAGCAATAAAATGATAGTCCATAATTTTCATGTATACACTACTTAGCTTCAAAGAATAAATCATAATTAAAGAAGTATTAATTCTCATGAAAATGTAATATTTCATTTAAACAACTTGTTATGTTTTTAGGAGGTTGTATGTTTGTATAAATAGTGTTTTATTCTTCAGGAAACTATAACTTAGTTTTTATAAATTAATATAACTATAGATATAGGCACATGACCCATCACACCAATATTTATTACACTCTTATAGGAATAACTATATATATATATATATATTCCATGTATATATGTACTATTACATATTAATTATATTCATATTATGTATTATGTATAAGTGTTAATCAATATATAGATATTATATTTACATGACACCAGTTATCTATAATTCTAATCAAATACTTCATATGATTTAGACAATAATTATAACATTATTATTCATAAAATACATTGATAATCTATTATAATATATTAATTTTCTCATAACAAAATTTATATCCTTACTCTACTCTTTATTAAGTCAAATCACCATCAAACATTCACATAGTTTAAACTAGATTTAAATATTTAATATTTATTCACTATTGAATGACAATTATACATAGTTATTTATTCTCCTTGTTCGAATAACAAACTATAAATATTTATATATTACAATCTCCTTTCATTTATACGTATATCATTGTTTGGATATGTCATTCTCAACTAAGAAATACATTTATTTTCAGTTTACTCCCCTAGTTGATACCCTTTACATAGTTCACTTTTATAAGTTATTGTTCATTATATATTATAATTATATATATAATAATAGTATTATGCAATAGTAAATAATGATCATCATTTAACTAAGCTAAGTGTATATAATGCCCTAAACCTATAAATTTTATGACCAACTTTCATATACCTCCTTGAGATAATTGAAACCTCTTATGATTCTCTCTCGCATTCCATACACCTCTTAATATATTCACTTTATATGCCTAGGGGTATTCCAAACATAGTAATGCTAAATGTTTCTACTCAATAGGCCCAAATGATTTGTTGTAGGTGATCATATATTTCCTCAATAGGGTATATAGCCATATAAGTATTATCCTTTATGATCATATGATTTTTGAGTCCCATGGGGTATCTAAGCTTGTTTATCATGATTTAGACTTGGTAGGAAGGGTGGATGGATTGATGGGGATGACAGTGGAGTATTATGGGGCTTGAACATGGAGTGTAAGGGTTAAACTATAGTGAAATGGTAAGGGTTCTTTCATGACTTGAGATAAAGTGTGGGGATATACCTAATATATCCCATGAGGACCTTAGAGACTCTAATATGCATTAATATCAAGACATAAACACTTTATAGACTAGGAAAATGTATATGTAGTTAGAATATGAAACCTATGATTATCTAAAAAACCATAATATTGGCTAAAAAACCTTAACTTTTACTAAAGTGTCTTTGAAAAGGTTTGGATGTAGGAAGGTGGTTTCAAATCTTATGGAGATATTATGAAGGTTTATAACCAACAAAAAAAGATATAATGATGACTTAACATGATTACAATAATTTATTTTATGTTCATACTATGTTTGAGAGCCTTGAAGCCACCATTGAATAGTACATTACTCCTTTTACAGAGTGAACCCTAGATTTATATGTATCCTTTCATTTGAAGACACCCTAAGAGGATAAGAGACCTATGTGAACATCAAATTGGATCAAAGAGGTATGTGAAATATTGTAACACCCAAATAATCCTTCAATATTGTCAACCTTTAGGTGAGATCACTTAACACTCTACTTACCATCTGAATCTACTTGTAGACTACAAAATTTGATAGTCTACATGTTTCTTAGTTATATAATCTCACACGTGTGGGACAAACACTAAATAATTCATGAAAATTAATATCAAGACCCAATGAATAAGGAATAACCATTGGTTTAGCCAAACAAACCAAAAATCCATCAAAACCATTACAATCCTTTTGCCTTATGAAGATGTAAATGATGCCCAGACCCCTTGAGTTTTTAATGAATGTTCATAGAGATCAGGGACTGAATCCTAAAACTAATTCCCATGAATGAGAGGTGACTAAGTCTACTTTCTTTGGCTAAGAGCTTGGGTATTATTTCTCTCTCCTCTATATAGTTTGAGCACAAACCTAAAGTGCTCTCCAAGCTTACCAATGATCTAGATGGGAAGGTGGATCAGTTTTGACCTCCTAAATAAATAAAACACCCTAATTTATTCTACACATTCCATTATTGACTTCCTCCTATAGATCCTTGACTCCACCTTAGTTAGTCTATACTGTATGGATCTAAACCATTCAAAAAGCCTCTAAAACCTACAAGATCCTTGAATTTTCTCATGTTTCAAACCAAAATCCATTATTAAAGGGTATTATGGAGTGAAAATAAGAGTGAGTTTATGTATTAAAGTCTAAGGTACGAATTGGAAAAGATAAAAAGGCATAATTTGACATGTGTGGGGCCCATTAATGAAAATTAATCATTGAAATTTATGGTAATGGGTTTCAATAGTTCATGAAATTCCTTATTTATGGAGCAATAATAAGGCATGTATGGTGGTATAGTAGCTCATCAGGGTCAAATGAGGTCTCATTATGGTTAAAAATCTTAATTTTTAGACACATAAATGACCTAAAAGAGAAATAACAAATGGATACCATGCCAAAACATATGAGGAGACATTTATAACACATGAAGGACTTCAATTTGGCCCTAATTCAATTTCATAATGTTCTCAAAATCTTGAAAATGAACCATACCTTACATGGTTGAGCAAATTAGAAATGTTCATGATTCCTCACTAGCTACCTTATCAACTCACCTCCACCATGGCACCTTTAAATGTTGAGGCCTCATTAGGACTAACCAAGGACCTTCATATATGTTCAAACATTATTAAAAAACCTAATACAATTAAAAACTTGAGGTGATTATAATAATCAAGTATATCATAACATCAAAAATATAGTGAACTTATTTGAACAGCCCTATTTCACAATCATGTATGAAAACCATGATAAATAGTGGTGAATTAGAGTTATAATACTCTAGGTTGAACCATTTATAGGTATAAGACTAGAAAATGGTCAACTTTTTTGGTAAATCAGTTATCTTGACCTACCTGATGGTCAAAGGAACTTAAAACCTATAATTTGCTCATCATGAATAGTAAGAGAATATTTAACTACACATAGACTCTACCTAAAACCTTATAGACCTTAACCATTTTTGGTGAATCAACTGGATTGACCTACCTACTATTCAAGGGAACTTATAACCTCTTAGTTTGATCTTCATGACTAGTAAGTGAATCTTTGACTGCACATAGACTCTACCTAAAACCTTGTAGACCTTAAGTCTCAATGAGACATAACAAGACATCAAATAAGAGAAAAGAAAATAAAAAACACACAATATCAAAAAAATAATACAAAATAGCAACTACCAAGCACATACAAAATCACTTATAGGAAAGAGACAAATACTAACTACTATGTATAAGAGGATTTGGTATTTCTAATAATAGAACTTGAGGAACATCCCATTGAAAGGGATGGGGAGTTCCTCAACATTTAACCTAGATAGTTGGAAATCATTAATCTCCTTTCAGTTGGTGATGATGTATGGTCCACTCCAAATATTTTCAATAATTGAGTGTTTAGTTGGCCTGGCATGGTATTCATCCCACTTAAACACTATGTTTTCTTGTTGAAAGGTCTTGGATTAAGCTCTCTTATCAAATTATAACTTAAATAGGTGTTGAATAAAAAAAATATCATGCATATCATTATCCATTATTTATTCCAAATATCTTATCTCATTCACTCTTAATTTCATTACATCATCCTTTATGAGCTCAAGTTAGTGTGCAATTTCTAAGGTTGGAAACTCAAGTGAGATGGGAAGTTTTGCCTCTCTACCATAAACAAGGAGATAATAAGAGTGACCATTAGACATATTATGAGTGATTATATCTACATTTAAGGTAGTCTTTAACTTTGTGTGCCATTCTCTTTGACTATCCTCCATTTTCATCTTAATAATCCTAATCAAGTTTTTATTGGTGGAATCTACTAGCCCATTTGCCTATGGGTAGTAGTTGGAGGAATATTTGAGTTAATTAAATGATTAATGACCCACTCACATACTTTATCATTACTAAATTCCAAGTAATTATTTGATATGGTAAATGGGATCCCAAATATAGTCAGAAGACTATCATAGAACTCCAAAACTAAGTTCTCATTTGATTCTTTGAGTATAGCTTCCTCCATCCACCTAGTAAAGTAATAAGTGGATCTCAAAACCCACTTATTCCTAGCACTAGAAGAAATATTCATCATGCCTATGAAATCTGAGCCCCATTGCATAAATGGATGATCAACATAGATGGGTTTTAGGGGTAAAGAAGCTAATCTCTATTTACTAGTGAACATTGCACACTTAGAACATTTCTTAACCCAAGCATATGAGTACTTGAATAAGGTGGGACAAAATTATCATGATCTAATGATATTGGAAGTTATGGTCTTGGCTAGAAACTATCCACCTATATGTCTATCATGAAACTATTATAAAAATTTGTCAATCTAACTAGTCTCAACACAACTTAATAGCATGCCACCTATGTCATTTAAGTGTACTCCATCCACCAATATGTAAGGCAAGGATTACAGTCTAAATTTTATTATTTTCGTCTTATGTAAGCCCATAGTAATGTATTGGGTATAACTAAGAGGAGTCATGCTTATATCTACCTAATGATTATCATAGACTACCAATACCATCTCTTTCTCTTCTTTAACCTCTTCTATAATATGTTTATAGAGTTCACTACCTATAATCAATTTACTCACCTTCAATTCAATATCATATTCCATAAACTTAGTCACCCAACCAACCCTCTTCTTACTTAGGATCCTATTAAGTATGAAATATTTAATACTGAGGTAAACTACCATCACAAAGACCTTGTTGTTAGACACCATCTGTTTGAACTATTTTATCCATTTGATGATAACAAGGACATGTTTTTTAACAAAGGTTTATCTTTATTCATACCCTTATAATCCTTGATTGAAGAAAATAATAGGTTATTCTAGTCCATCATCATTTTTTGGCATGGGCATAGTAGAAATGACATCAGTCATGGAGAAGGCATACATGAAAAAATCCTTATTGAAATCATGATTGAGGATGGTGGGAGCTTAGGAGGTGGATTATTTGATGGCCTTAAAACTTATTTTGCCTTCTTTTATCCATGTGAACTCCTTGTGCTTCTTGATCATATTAGTGAGTGGTCTCATCAATTATGAAAATCTTGGAATGAATCTCCTTATGAAGTTAATATTGTCCAAGAAACTTTGTAATCCTTTGTTGTGCTTGAGTAGAGATAAGGAAAGGATTGATTCTATCCTCTCAAGGTCAATAGAGAGGCCATACATTGACATAATATGTCTTATAATTTTGCCTTAATGGACTACAAATATACATTATTTAGGGTTTAAAGAGACCCAAAACTACCTACACTTGTCAAATACTAAACTTAAATATGACATGTGATACTTAAGCTCCTTTGAAAATATAGTGATGACATCAAGGTAGATGAGCACCATATCATTAATGATCCCTTGGAAGGCAACATATAATTCCCTTTAGAAGGTTTCCCCTATATTGGATAGTCTAAAGGGCATATTCATGTATGCATAGGTGCCCCACTTGGTTGTGAAGGTAGTTTTGTGTTTATAATTTTCTCTTACAAATATATGATTATACCTAGGGTTTCCATGTAGCAAAGAGAACTTTTGAGATCCTACAAATTTTATAAGAATCTGATACATGGAAGGTAGGGGTTAATAATCTCTTAAAGACACCTTGTTGAGGTCCCTAAATTACACACAAAAATGTATCTCCCCATTATTATTCCTTATATAGGTAAAATATTTTACACCCATGATGAATGCTTAATAGGTAAGATTATCTTATATTAAATTAGTTTTTTCAATTCCTTTCTAATGAGTAGTTCAACTTTGGGGTTGACTGGTCTTTGTTTCTATCTCATCAATTTTTCATTATCATCCAACTCTATGGTATGTTGGGCTAACCTAGGGTTAAAAAATTTCAATTCATGGTACTCCAATGAAAATAAATCTACAAACTCTTAACATAATGATATGAAGGTATCTCTCTCATCCTTGGTATTCACTTTCCCTACCTTGAGAAACTTTTATTTGAATATAACAACCTTATCATAATGTTATTTTTAGTGGAAATACTTTCTTTATCCTTCCTCAATTGGTCATCCTCATTGAAGATACTATCAAATGTCACAAATAACTTAGGAAACTTATTTGTCCTTAGATGGATAATGTGATCTCTAAACCGGTGTTATAGCTTGCTTTGCTTCTTTGAGAAGAATTTTATTTCATAGTGCAGGAAGTAAGCAATATGATTATCACTCTCAAAAACTTAACAACTTACCTCATTATTTTATACTGAGGGCATACACACCACTTTGATTTGTGACTAACCTTTGTTTTCGTTTAATCCATCGGAGTTGTCATATTGTGCAGTAATGGTAGGTAACCAATCTACATGATGGTTGGATTCTCTAGGTATGGAATGAATTTCAAAGGCTTATAAGTCTTCCAAGAGGTCACAAAATTGGTTCTTCTAGGATTTAAAATTGGATAATTGATTTCACTTATTCCCCTTACCTAGTACACCTTGACTGCCTCCCTTTTCTTGCAATAGCTTAATACTTCTTCTCCTTGCCCATTGTATCCCATGAATGAGGGCCTCATATTATGAAATATTTGAAGTGCAGCTAAATTGAAACCATAGAGAAGAATAATAACTTTTACTAGAAGTGATATAAGCATAAAAACTACCCCACTCCCATTCTTTAATCTTGATCCATCAAAGAAAAAACTCCATACACCTTCAAGCTCTTGACATGGGCTAGTGATACTAGGCATAGAAGTTCCTTCTTCATGCATATAGTACACACCTAGAGATATATATTAAATGGTATTGTAAGGGTCATAACCATGACTATATGTTTCCCACTCATCAAGGAAAATATTTTAGATTCTTTAAAGTAGTTCTTTAGACTCTTGATCATTGAGATGCCCATCCTCATCCAAGATAATGCAATTAAAATTAGATAGATTGGGCATGTATGGGTTGTAAGTGGAACCTAAAAATATGTTTAGAATTTATGGTAACCCTTATCCCATATCTAGTCCTAAATACCATATATGACTATTCACAAGAGAGATACCCCCCTAATTTTAGTAGTGAAATCCCTAGACAAGCATAGGGAAAATTAGGGAGGAAGGTTAACTACCATGATATATTGAGATATGGTATAATTAGGATAGGTATCCAAAATAATATTGAGTTCCTTAATAACACCTAAAATATTTGTGGGAGACCTATCCAATTATAAAACCCCCTTTTCATTAGGTTCATACTTAAGTTTTAACTTATCAGTTATGGCTTTAGGCATGATAGAGGTACTGACACCACTATCTATCATGAAGTTATGAATAAGGTAATATCCAATTATGAATAATAAGTATAATGGAGGGTGTTTTAATACCTTATATTCTTGGGGTTCATAAGGTTGACTATAATTCGTAAAGACTACACTTACCTTATCAGCTTGTTTATCCATGACATGAAGATTGGAGAGCTCTTATTGAAGGAGGTCCTTTTGCCTTGGAATGAGTAGATCATCCCACATAGGAATATTGACATGGGAATTATTCATTTATTCCATAATTTTGAAGGGAGATATGATTATCTTGGATTATAACTTAGAATTCGAAGCATCATTTAGAACTTGTGTAACTTGGGGAATAAAAGGACCTTTTTATGGTACCCATGTCTTTATGGTATTTACTAAGTTGGAAGTGTGTTGTGAATTGAATCTTGAGTGGAATCCAATTGAGGTATTTTAGAAGGTATAGGATTTTCTTTAGACTACCCCAAACTATCAATAACTACCTTTTTTTATCCCTCCTATGGGCTATAATTGAGTTTTCTGCCTTGGCCACATTTTGACCTTGATTTGCTGCCACTTGTTCAAATGAATGATCACCTTCATAAAAATTGAAAAAATTGGTTTCAAATGGTGCCTTAATTCCTCTTCCCCCATATTGGCTTGGCACCTTAGATGGGGTCACTAAAGGAATGTCCTCATGGGGCATAAGGGGACCTTCCTTATGTTATAGAGGAAATATGTTGTCATGTGATTGAAAGGAAGGACCCTAATTCATATAGGATGTATAACACCCTTTACCACTTTGAGACATTATCATCTCACTATATTTTCTTCATGGAGTGGACCACTAATTTTCTTATGTATAGTTATTATAATTTGGTACCAATGCCTTAGAACTACATCTAGCATTCAGATTGAAACTATTGTAGGGTCTTATTTGTGTAATCTACCCTTCACCTTATTGGTTAGGCTAGTAATGAGGCCTATTTTATGTGTAGGATTGATACAGATCTTGTTAGGGTATTGATAAGGCATATAGGGTAGACTATACTACATATCTAAGGGTACTAGCTTGTTATTTTGGGTCTTGAGTAGTCCTTCTATCTTACCCAATCTATCTACTTGGCTTCCATTTGATTGATATTAATTATTTGGGGTTGGTAATGGAGTAATGGTGGGGATAAGGGGTTGATTTTATTATAAAAAAGGCATGATAGGCCTAGGAGTATGTTTCCCTTCTTGGATTAGGTATTTTTCTACTCTTATATCTATGTCATAGGCTTCTAGAAAGGCATTCCCCTATTAATTGTATCATAAAAGTTACATTATAATTTAAGGCCCTTAGGTAGTATAGTAAGACATAGTTATGGGTGGACTTGATGATGGTAGGAATCCTATCTTAGGTTTTATGGAACCTATAATTCAAATCTACCATGAATTACAGGGGGTTATTTTGATTAAAGTGAGTTGTTCTATGAAGGAGACATGATCACTCATAACCTTAAAGTGTTTACATGAGTTCTCTCCAAAATCATCCTAATTGTTTATAGATGTAAGTGTGAGACCTTATACCAGTGGAGTTCCTTATGCCTTAAGAAGGTTGCTAAAAGTCAAATATCCATATTCTCTTGGGTTATTTATTAACTAAGCATAGATTGGGTATTTTTGATAAATGCTATATAGGGGTAGTTGAGTTATCTCATGTAAATTAAGGAAGATGTTTAATGGTATTATATGGAATATCATCAAACTAGTTAAGGTTCAAAGGACTACCACCATTAAAAGGAATAAAATCCTATATTCTAGGCCTAGCCATTGGGGTTATAAGACTTATAATAGTATTTTTTTGGGTATAATTAGAAGGTGAAATCTATGGAAACTATTTATTTTGTAAATATATAATTAAAATTTAAAAAACTCAATATTCTTACCTTTTGAAGAAGATTTAGTTGAAAAATTTTGCATGTAACTATCTATAGATCTACCACTGGATGTACTTATCTTTTAGATGTCCTTCAAGGATATCAAATCATATTTTAAATAACTTAAAATATTTTCCCACTAGGTGTGCTACAAATTTTAGCAACCCAAGTTGCGCACTCTTGAATAAGAGTGTTCAAATCCACCTCAAACTTGGACTAACATGGGATTGACATTAGGTTGTGAGATACCTATAGTTTAGGTCAAATATGTAGCTTATGGGGATAGTATATATAATTTATTAACTTGAATTATCCTTTTGAGACATAATTATATTAGGATGAAAATGGGTAAGATAAAACTTAGAAATAAAACCTATGCTAAAAGTGTCAATGTACTCATACTTGACTATCCTCTCTTGACTATTCCTTAGACACACTTATGAATCCAATGAAAGCATATAACTGATAAAACCTATTAACACAATCCTAGGCATGAATATTTCATGTGAAGGTCAGGTATAAAGTATTTAACTTGAATTTTAAGGATATAGGCTTGTATAAGACACTTCTAACCCATCAACACTTCGATGCCACTACTACTTATCAACACTTCACAAAATTTGCATAGAATAAAAACATGATCATAAGTGAAATAAAGGACATATAAAATAAATTTAATATCATACATTCTGAAAATAAACTATAAAAATACAAAATAACACTCATATAAAAAGGTCTACAACTTTTCTTTTCTATTAATTCAAGGCATAAGGTATAATTTTGGTAGACCTTTATTATACCCAGCTAAGGAATGAGAAAAAAGATCTCAATGTATTAATATATATAATTTTTCATGAGGGAGAGAGAAGGATATAGGCATATGAGAGGTCATTAAGAGACAAGGTGGCCATATGGTAGTTATAATAGTCACCATTACTCCTTCCATGTGTTTCTTGAGTGGATAGGTATCTTAAGTGGGCCATTTGAGGTGTTGATGCCTAATTTTGGTAATGTTTGACCTATGGAAATCACATTTATTCCAAATTCATCCAAATCCCTCTCTATCCATTAATTACAAACATTAAAGTGGATTACTAGAGCCCTTTTCCATGAGCATTAAGTGGCTATCCATGCCTATAGATTGACCTTGATGAGGAAAATTCCAAAAAACTTCATAATGTTCTTCAAAATGGGGTATAATCACTTCATTGGATAATTACACATGCCCCAATGTGTCTCATTAGCCTCATGATTCCATTCTACACCCATAAAAATTTCATCTTACTAATTAAGTAGGTCTTAGAAGTTAGTAATCTAACCTTCTACCAATCCATTGCTTGGATTATTGAGGTAGTTGAACCAAAACCTCAAACCATATAAAGAGACTTATAATATTCTTGGATTAATCCTTTGCATCAATACCTAGACCTTTTAAACACACTTCATCTAAAATTTTATCTCCTTTGCATGACTAGGCCATTTATAGTAGCCTCAAAGGCTGGTTGATTAGAACAAGTTAGTAGTGGGAATTATAGGCATATTAATTAATAATTACAACTCTGGTGGGGTGAAATAAGTTTAAATATAACACTTCCCATGACTTATAACTTATGACTAGGTCATGTACCCCATTTTCTTCTTAAAACCCTATAAACCTACATTTTATGGAGGTGTTCGTACAACATCTATATAACCAACTAGTATGGACATGGCCTCCTCTAAGTTGAAAATATGATTCACTTATTTTACATGTGGTTCCTTGTTTTTAAGATGTACTTCTCATCAAAACTCTCCAGTTGAGTCCTTATTAGGGTTTTAGGAGGGTTTAAGAGTGTCTAAGATTCTTAATGATGGTTTATAGAGGTTAGGGCCTAAAACTCTAAACCAAATACACTAAATTCATGTTAACAAACCCATTTACCTCTATTTAAGTGCTAAAATTCCCATGCATAAGTTCCATGTAGTTATAATAATGTTAAAATGCTCCTCAATTTAGAATCATGATTCCTAGACAACTTCTAAGTGTCTATAGGCTAAAATTGGATAACTATATTAACTCTCTACAAGTGATAAAATGGATCTTAGACAACATGAAAACCTCATTTATGAAGTCTTAAAGTGATCCTTAAATATTATTATTCTCTATGTTTCATCTTTAAGTGGCATTACCTCAATAGAGGTGCTAGACCAACATGTCAAAACACATGGTTTCTAAGTATTGGCCCTAACCCTGGGGTTATGAGGCACTTTCACATTATTTTCAACCTAAAGATAATATATAAGGTTCATTATAGTATTAGGGTTTGATTTATTAACCCATTTAGCCTATTTTGAATGTAAACAACCTTTAATCTCAACACTTAGGTTTGTCTGCTTGCAAAACCAATCATGGAGGTTCTTGTAGATGGCTTTTAACTCCTTGATTTCAAGTCCAAAATAAACTTATTAGGTATAACATGTACTTGGTATTTTAAAATTATAATTAATGTGTTATCATGATTCTCAAAATACTTGATGGGACATTAAAGACCATTTCATATTCAAATAACTCCATTTAGATGTTTTTTGATGAAAAAATCCACCATTGGGTAATATATGGGTTTTAAGGAGGGTTTATGATGTTCACCATATTAATTATGATTCATATAGTACATACATCTAAAATATAACTAATTTGCATCAAATTTTATTACTTTTAACCCTCCATATTTCTTCAATAACTTGGGATCCCATGCAAAAGGTGTATTGAGATAGGTGTGTTAAAAGATGACTCTTAAGCTTTTTGTTGACCAATTTTAGTAGGTTAACTTCTTAGGGATAATTCCTAAAATTTATCCCCTTTATTAATGTCAATATTTTATGTATTTTTATTCCATATGGGTACTTAAATTTCACCAAGAGCTCTGAGCCTAAACGTCTTTGTGGTGAAGGGTATGAATGTTTGAAGGTGTACCTCAAGTTTGTTGATTAGAGCTTTGTGACTTGAGTAGGAATTTAAGACTAGATTGACCATTTTTTTATTATTAACTTATATTTAAAATAATTTATCATGACCTAAAACACTCTTTCACATTTCTCATGGTCATCAATCTCATTATAAGGACCTAGGTGTGTCCCAAAAATGTAATAGGATTTGAGATTAGACTTGAGATTTTTCTCCTTTGGCTTACCCTCAAGGGTATCTTAATATAACCCTAGATTTTTATTACCATAGAGGGTGTATATATACATTAAAAACCATTTATTATTAATTTATAAACTCTTCATGAGATCTATCCTTATTGTGAGATGTTTAAGACCTCAAATCAATTACCTAGCCTCATAATTGACTATCAATAGACTAGATAAGGTTTCAGATAAAATAATGGGTATACCCACTAATTTTTTGACCTAAAGGGAAGAATGGAAACATTAATCCACTCACAATGATCATTTTCACTAAATTCTAAATCCTGGTCACACCTATAGAGACATCAAAAATAATTTTACCATGATTGGCGATAGGCCTACCTACAAGTCTGGGTACTTGGTAGCATAAGGGTTATGAGTAAGACTTTGTCACTTATATCTTAATATTACCATTTAATTATGATTTTTATAAAATTAATTAGTAATATGGACACCTTTAGAGGCAAGTCTATCAACACCCTTTTCTTCTATATGCCTTCTCCCCCTTAGGTTAGGTCTCATGCCTAACTAGGTATGTGTAATATTTAGGTCTATGTTCAATGTCCTTTTATTTTTTTGGGTTGGAAATTAAGTATTATAAACCTCATTAAATTTAAATATTTTCCCTTAATTTATTAATACTATCTATTACCCTAAGAAATATATAGATATCAAAACACCAATATCATTTTAGGTACTCATTTGCACATGTTAACTGTCTTTAATGGTTCATAGAATAAGATTATAAGGGAAGAGTGTATTTTTAGAAAATTTAATACTATTTTTAATCTCCATAAAATTCCATCCACCTCATTGAGATATCAAATTTATATTCCTAGGGGTAGTCCATAGATAGTAATCTTGAATGTTCTTTCTCAATAGGCCCAAATGGTTTCCTATAGGTGACTATTTATATCTTCAATAGGGTATATGGTAATAAATGTCTTATCCTTTATGATATTAAGGTTATAAATATTAAAAAGGGGTATATATTATTATTTATCATTATTTATAATTATAATTAAGGGTGGATGGCTTGATGAGGATAATAGTGGAGTAGTACGGAACTTGAACATGGAGTGGAGTTAAACTACAGTGAAATGGTAGTGAAAGAATCATGAAATGGTAGGGGTTATTTCATGAATTGAGATGAAGTGTGGGGATCTAGATAATAAATAAAACAAGGACCTTGGAGACTCTAATATGCATACCTATCAAGAAATAACACTTTTGAGACCATAAAAAGGTATATGCAATTAGAATATGAAACCTATCATTACCTATAAAACCTTAACATTGGATAAGAAAGCTTAGCTTCTGCTAAAGTTATTGTAAAAATATTTGGAGTTATGAATGTGATTTAGATTACCATGGGGATATTATGAAGTTTTTAAAACTACACAAAAAGATATAATGATGACTTAACATGATTACAACACTCTATATTATACTCAAACTATGTTTGAGAGCCTTGAAGCCACCATTGAATAGTACATTTATCCTTTTACAAAATTAACCCCAAATGTGTATGAAACCTTTCCTTTGAATACACCCTAAGAGGATAATATACTTATGTGAACATCAACTTGGATTGAAGACATATAAGAAAGATTAAAACATCCTATTGATCCTTCAATAATATCAACCTTCAAGTGAGAGCACTCAACACTCCACTTACCATCCAAATCTACCTATAGACTAAAGACTTTACCAATATAGATTATTATTAGTGTTATAATCACACACATGTGGGAAAAACATAAATAATTCATGATAATTTATCTCAAGACCTAAAGAATCAAGAATAACAATTGGTTTAGCCAAATAAACCATAAATTCATCAAAACCATTCTACTCCTTTTGCATTGTGTAGATGTCAATTATGCCTAGACCCATTAAGTTATTAATTAATGTTAATATATATTAGGGAACCAATCCTAAAACAAATTACCATGAATGAAAGGTGACCAAGTATACATTTTTTGGCCAAGAGCTTAGGTCTTCTTTCTCTCTCCTCCATACAGTTTGAGCACAAAACTAAAGTGTTCTCTAAGATTTCCCATGATATTGATGTGAAATTGGATTGGTTTTGATATCATCAAGAAATAAAAAAACTTTATTCATTCCACACATTCCATTATTTACTTCCTCTTATAGATCCCTGAATCCACCTGAGTCAGTTTATACTATATGAATCCCTACCATTTAGAAAGCCTATAAAACCTGTAACATCAATAAATTTTCTCATATTTTAGACTAAAAACCATTTTTAATAGGAAAAATTGAGGGAAAATATGATTTTAGGTGATGTATTAAAGTCTAAGGTACTAATTGGAGAAGCTAAAGGGGTATAATTTGACACTTATGAGGCCCATTAGTGGTAATTAAGCATTGACCTTTATGGGAATGGGGTTAAATAGTGCATGAAATTCCTTAGTTATACCATAATTAATTACATGAAATATATTTAAGGAATTTATGGTGGTTGAGTGGCTCATCAAGGTCAAATAAGGTCTCATTATAGTCAAAAATCTTATTTTTTGGACACATACATGACCTTAAAGAGACACAATAAATGGATATCATGCCAACACATACGAAGATACTTTTAGAACATACTAAGGACTTAAATTGGGACCCAATTAATTTTAATAATTTTCTCAAGTTATTTAAAATTAACCATACCTTACATGACTAGGAAGATCATAGATGTTCATGATTTCTCACTAGTTGACTTATAAGCTCACCTCCAGCATGACACATTTGAATATTGAGGCCTCATCAAGACTAACAAGGGAACTTAATATATATGCTAAAAAATTCTAATGACATAATAAAATTTGAAAAATGATATTATTTGAATAATTAAGTATATTATAACATTAACAAGGCAATGAACCTATTTAAACAACCTTATTTCATAGTGATGTATGACAATTGTTGACTATTTTTACCACAAGTCAAAAGGGGTCAACACTCTATAGTTAAAAATTATATATGGGTATATTATCATATAATATGGTTTGTTATTAATAAATTTATGTCATTTTATCCTTGGTCATGATCCAATTAGTCTTTATGTCATTTGATGTCATTGAAGGGTTATTTTAGAGCACTAAATGCAAATGATATGGTTTTACAAGTAATAAAAGTGTTATAGACTCATCCTTAATGTCGAATGTGGCATTACCTATCAAAATGGTCAGTTTATAACTAAAAAATTGAAGGTGATAACTAAAAATCAAGAAAGTAAGTAGAAAAGAAGCAGTTTCAAAGGTTGTATGACCTATTAGAGAGAGTGACACATGAGATAAAGTTTTTGGATGGATATTAAAATTATTAAAAATAATTTCCATTCTTTAAATTAATTTTAAGTTACAAAATTGGGATAAAACCATTCAACTCTTCCACTCCATTATGCACATAAATATGGTCAACATGTTTTTGGTTAGTACAACTAGTAGAAGTTTCAAATCAAATGGATTTTGGGTATTATATTAAACTTAGTAAAATTAAATTTTATGTTTTGACTTTAGGGAATTGTGTCTTATACTTTATGAACCATCTTTAACAAGTTGAAAATGTTTTTTTGCTTATTATTTTCCATACCCTATAGGTTTTGCCTTTGTTTGGATAGGTCCATATAATATAATTGTTGATATTAATTAAATAGGATGTGGAATCCCTTATCTCATGTTTACCATTCTTGGTTTCATGTTTGGAAGTGATATCATGGATGAAAAAACTCAAATTACTGGAAGGTGTCACCATGTGAAGTTAAAAACAAGTTTCACTATTTGTATAGGGTTTGGTTCTCTACGAAGGGTTCAAATGAGAATTATATAATGTTATTCATGTATGTAATTTCATGAAAACTTATTTCATTCTATATTACCCTCCAAGGTAAACATCATGAAGAACACAATCATATGGAGTACATAGTCAGCTTTTTATTTGTTCACAACTATAGTCATGGTGTATGAAGGTTTTCATAAAGTTCATGGAAGAGTGACAAAGAATCTAAAAGGAGTTGAACATATCCTTGAAATATTATCAATAAACTATACCTATAAAATTCCATGTAAAGGAATATGATATTTAATACCATGTAAATACACATTTAGTCAGCCATGAATGTGTACCTATAAGTGCCATGGAGAGAATGTCACATTGGAAACTAAGAAAATTCGTCTTGTTTCAAGTATTGTAACATTTTATACTCCATTTAGATATGTTTAGAGAATGCATTAGTTTTTTAATTCTCATACATCATGTGCATTTCTCATGTTTCTATTCACTACCTTGTATGTAACTTCCATCAACACCTATAGGTGACTAACAACATTGAGTTGGAGTTTTGAATTTTACCTCAAGTCCTTCAAGGTGAGAAAGATGCATTTGGAGACCTTGATAAGTTCTAAAAATAACTAAAGGATTATATTCAATGCACATTACCTAAACTCACACCCACTGCCTGTATACCTATAAATGTCCACCTATAGGTGGCACCATTGAGGCATGAGGGAGTTACAAGGAGAATATTGACATGTTTATAAACCCCTTGAATTTTGTGGATTTTGGAAAATCTATGATTGTTAGGTTGAGGAAATTTTTTGGAAAACAAAGTAATAATAATATTCCAATTAATATAATTGTGTTGGGTAATAGGTTTCCCTAAAGCTCTAAAATAGAGCACCAATCACTTTTGATGATATCATATGACAATGTAGGAAGGAGCTTTGATGTCTCCAAATGTTCCCATATTATATCCATATCCTAGGGTAACAACCTTCAAAATGAAATAAGCAATTTTTTCAATTGGATTCCATGCTAGAAGTTTCTAAAGTTCCATATTTATTCATTGCATTATTTCAATGATATCTATAGGTTTGAACTTCTAAGTAACCTTCTCAATCTAAAATTGTCGTATTAGAGTATGTCTTCATGTTGGGTACTTTTTTTAGTTGAGGAGAACATTTATAGACTAAAGGTAATCAATAATGTTTTAATTTTAAGTGTTAATATTGTGTTTTTAACCCCATCAACACCTACAGGTGTCATTTGCCTAAGATAATGACCTAAAGTTGACTTTGAGGTCCTACAAGTTCATGGTATGAGATTAAGCATAGAAACCTGCAAACATAGAGACACATGAAAATTCATAAATGCTTATAAGACTTATAAGAGTATAATATATCATATGAAACATATTTCAAAGGTAATTTCCACCTACATAACCCCTACATAGTCAACTATAGCTGACTATGATATGGAAGTAAGCTAAAAAGTTATTTTCTTGAAGTTGGCATAGCTTGAACATGAAGAGAATGAGTCTAAATGGATGTAAAATTGTCAATAAAACTCCAAGAAGGCCTTTAAAAACTAAAAAAAGTTCTAAATCCTTAAATGAACATACATATTCCTCTTTCAATTAAGAGACATAGTTAACATAAAACTTAGTGGAACAAGGACATTGTCTGAAGGTGTAAACATGAATGATAAGAAGTGTGTGAACATGGAAAACATGTATAAAATTATGTTAGATATATAAAATCACTCTTATAACATAGATAAAATATATATTATGGACTCTAATAGTGAAACCTATAGTCCACAATCATGACCCTATAGATAATGAGCTTTCCCATGAGTTTATCTTAGGTTTTGAGGCATTTATAGGGTCCAAGGATATGACCAAGAGCTAAAAATTTACACATACCATATCCATCACTTGGATAATCCTCTAACATATCCATTTTATATATGAAAATAGTGGAATATACCTCTATATTGTCTCAAATAGAAGGCACTCCCTTGTATGCAAACCTCCAAGTTTTGAAGGAAAATTATAAGAAAGAAAGTATGAAGTTGATTAAACCTTATAATAATATGTCATGGGATAATATATACATGTAAAAACATGAGGAACCATCCAAAAATTCCTAAAACACAAAATGGTGGTTCAAACTTCCAAAGATACAGGCAGACCTAATTGGTATTGTCTAGGTTTAAAGCCCTAAGAGGGGTATTATTCCATTCATAGTGTTAAGAGAACATTATAATGAGTTTTAACATGTTTATAGGTAGGTATAAGGTGTGTCTATGTTATTTATATGCAAATAATATCAAAATAAATCCATTTTTAATCTCAAAACACATTAGGACTCCAAATAATGGTAGACAAATCTTGAATAGGAAACTTGGAGAGATCATATATACTTAGAACAAACACTTTAAAGGATTGGTTCATCATTCCAACTTCAAATCTTTATACATAATCCTTAAGGGTGGAAATGGCCTAAAACCCTCTAAAACCCTTGGTAATGATCCAATTCAAAAAATGAAGGAGAAGGGGCATCTAAATGGAATGGAATGTCTTAGGATATGGTTGAATCTTATATAGTACTCTCTAGGTCTCCTCCCCATCCTATTGAGTTATACCCTGCCTATACAGATAGGGGAAATGGATTTATTTGAACATTTTTGTTGTTTTGTAGGTATGGAATGGTTTAAATAGGTGAAATAAACTTTTAGATAAATATTGGGATTTATTATAACCCCTAATTTCAATTTATTATAACAAAAAATATTCTAAGTGCTTATGCGAGTACTCTCACTTCAACTAGTCGAGGATGACATAGTGAGCAAGCTAGTGAGAAAGTGAGAACTTCAAGTGGATATCCTTTTAAGGTATACCTAAAGAATATAAAGATATGAGAGGTCTTTAAATGTTTCATTAATCTTATTTATTAATTTTCATGGAAAATTTAAGCCAAATTTGAGGCCAAGTGTGCGGGGTGAGTGAAAGAGAAGTTATTTGGGTTGTAGATAATCATAAATCATGTGTAGAATAATCTTGATGATTAAGGATGAAACCAATGCATGTTGGGTCATGTAGACAACTCATCCCCCTTAGTTTAATCATCAATTCTATCCATAGTTATTTTTGGGATGTTCTAAAAGGGCCAAATGATGAAGGCAATTTTCTAAATAAGCAATGAGGAGTCCTATGTCACAGTTCAAGAGTTTCATGTATTTGAAGGCCATTTATCCTATCAAAAATTTCATGTTCTATCTCAAAATTAATTCTCCTCCTTGTTTAATTAACTCCATTGATCAACATGACACATGTCTTAGTGACTCTTGGACTTCATTCTCTCCTCTCCTCTCTCAAATTCTATAAGTAGTAGCCATTTTGGCTTCTGTAAGTTAATAACACACCATGTATGGTGAATCCATACTGGAATGACATTTTATTTTTCCTATGAAATAATTAATATAAGTATATTTTTTAGTTCATGAACATCTATCTAATTATGTAAGTTATGTATGGTGAAGTTAGTGATAATTTTCTATCCTTACTTTTCTTATCCTTTCATGTTTATACAAAAGTTCCTATTATACCAGGTCATATAGAGTGTATTAAAGTGTGTTAGGATACTTTAAATATTAAAATTATTTTTAGAGTGTGCAATCTATCCTCTGGTTCATTTACCTTGTGTTGGTTCATGAATATTAGCCCTATATTGAAACATCAATGTTATAACCTTTTAGGACTCACGAGCTAGTTTGTATGCCTTGATTCATTATGAAATAAGTATGATGTATTGTGTAAATAATCTTGTTTTATCACCCCCTTATAATATTTTCATTTCATGAAATTTCTAACTTTTTTCCCTATAAGTAACTAGTTAGTTAGGTGATAATAATTCTAAGGTATATTTAGGGAGCTAGCCCTTAAACTGAGAGGTCTACTTCTACCTATAGGTACACCCACACACCTAAAATTATTACCACATTACCCAAATATATAATAGTCTTGAACATCCTATTCTAGGGTGAAAAATTTTGTGACAATAGTTCTAGCATGCCCCATGGGACTCATTGTCTTTAAGACAACTTAACAAGGTGAAGGCTCAGCATTTGATGACTCCATTCAATGTAAATTCTAGTTCAAGAACATTATTTTGTCATATGTTTTCTCTCATAATTTATAGTTCTTAATATGTCATCATACTATCAAACCAAATATTCATCTTTAACTTCCTCTTGAAGTTCAATATCCTCATTCAAATCAACCCTTTGAAGAACAAGAAGATTTTTCTAGCCAAGGAACTAAATAGGTTGAATAAATTAAAGATATTGAATAAAAAATGGCAAAGAAACATGAATTTACTAAATTTATTATTGAAAATCCAATCCATATTCAATTCTCTGATGACATTCCTTCTCAATGTCGTAAAGAGTGTGCCTACAATCAATGGTGAGATTCATTTTACATCTAGTGAACACATGAGGGATATCTCAAATTTTTTTAGTTTCCATAATGTCACTAAGGATAATATTTCCATTATATTCATTACAATTCCCTTAGATGGAAATATCTTGATTGATATAGGACATTTCCCAGTGGATGTATCACATTATGGAAAGACTTTGGAGTGGTTTTGACTTCAAGGTTTGAAGATGAAAGTGAACATACCTCTCTCATACATCATATCAATGTGATAAAAAGAGGTCCCAAAGAAATAATTCATGACTTAAATGAGAGGTTTCAAAAGACTTGGCATATATTACCTCCTCCCATAAGACCACCTACTTGATTTATGTTCCCTACCTACTTGAGAGCCATTAGTACTGAAATTGCAATTATACTTCAATATATGGGTGGTTTCACTCTTCTTGATGCATATGAATTTTCCATTAGAGTTGAGAATGGCCTCATTCAAGAAGTAAATTTTCCTCCTATGGTTTTCATTCCTTTACTATCTCATACTTCTACGCATACTCTAGATGTGGTCCAAATTCCTAATGCAAATACCAATCCTAAGACTTATCCTAAGAAGGTAGAGAATGTCATGGATAAATATGTAGAAATTCAAATATTAAGAACTCAGCTTAGGCAAGCTAATATGAAAAAAGGTACATATCAAAATTCATATCCATATCAATATAAATATGGCCAACAATTTGGGAGAGGAAGAGGTTAAAGGAAACCTAAATTTAATAGGTCTACCAATGTCTACAATCCCAACTCCACCACTAATGCAAAAGAGATAGTACTAGTGCATAACAACTTAGTGTAAGGAGAAGATTATAAATAAGAAAAATTAATGGATTCAAATTATTATCGATGTCAAGACATAGTTTCTCAAGGAGGATTCATTCCTCTCTTATCACCTAAAGATGAGGTCATGATACAAGCAAATGAAAGTTGGCAACCTCATGCAGAGAGCTTCACCAAATTCTTGATGGAAGACACTTTTATAATAAATCAAGGAGAATATATTGCAAATAATATAAGTTCAAAGATGAAGGATATATTATGTGACAATAAGATTCCTACAAGTTTATGTAATCTCCCTCTAAGGAAACAAAGCATGGCTGTAAGTAAGGTAGTGCCAAACACACCTACACTTCCTTTAAATCAAAATATTGGAAAGTATTCTCAAAGTGTCTCTATTACACAAGTTATAAGAAATAATTTTTTTCCAAAGATTAAAGATAAGGTGAGTAATAATTCCCTAAACATAGTGTATTATTTGAAAAGTTACAAAGCATTAATCTCATTGTGGGATGTCCTCCACATGTCTAGCCAAAAAGAGCTATTAAAAATGTAGTTATCCACTATCCCTACTAGTCCTTAACCTTAAAATCAAATTAATAGTCATTTTTTTCTTGTAAATTTTACTAAAAATATTGTTGAAACATATACTTGGGCTGAGAAACCTTCACCATTATACCTCACTCTCATTGTGGGTGATAAAATAGTACATAATTGCATAGTTGATAGTGGAACTTCTACTTTAGTCATACCCTAAGTTTTAGATTATAATATAGGCTTAAAATATGAACCTCATATAAAATTAGTGATCTAATTAGATGGTACACATACTAAGATAAGAGGTTTGATAAAAAAATTAAAGGTATTCTTGCATGATTGTCCTGGTTTTCCCATTTTCCCATAAATATTTATTGTTGACCTTCCTACTCACTTTAAAATCTATCTTAAAATATATTTTATAGACAATATATGTGGCTAAATCTTATGTAATTTTCCTTATTGGCCATTAGGAAAAGGTATGGAACCAAGGTAACCATAATAACTTATCCTTTTGTAAGGTTTCATATTGAGCCCTACATTGAGACAATTTCTAACTTGAATTGTGTAGTCCATGAGAAGGAGGAATATAATGTGGATGATGGTTCTTCTAAACTTGAAGGAATTTTTTATTGGATGAGTATTGTGTAGATTCATATGAGCATGATATTTATGCATACTTTGAGAAAACTAACCTTGGTACATATATCATGCATGAAGAGACATTTGAAGGAGCTGAGGTAAGTGTCAAACATTCTCATACTACTAAAGGTAACTACATTATTCACGAGTATGATGATGATAGGTTGATGAATATAACTTAACACCATAGTGGTAAAAATTATGTCTTCATGCCTCCAATTAATTAATATGTCTTGGATGATGACACTCATGAAGAAGTAGAGGATGAATTATGGATAAGGTACAATACCATATGTCATGAATTTGAGTAGCTAGGTAACATCACTTCCCATACTAAAAAAATCATATCTGATACATTTAATAATGATTCTAACAAACATGATGTTAATTTTCTCACCAATCATGGAAAGGAGTGTCATGTTGTGAATGAAGATGACTTATGACAAAGGTTCAATTTTGTATGCAAAGAATTTGACAGGATTGATAAGTCTCTTTTTTCTCCAAGAGATTCTTTATATAATGTCAAGGTTACTAATGAGACTAAAAAAAATGTTTAGTGTTCTATCAAGCACAAGTATGAAGGTCATTCTACTAACCAAAAGTCTACAATTATGAGAGAGTTTAATGAATCTCATGCCCAAGGAGTTATAAACATGGAGAATGAGGTTAAGGTAAAAGTTGTTGTGGCTCAATAATAGTTGATATTTATATCTAATTTTGAGATACATTTAAAGGAATTAGGACATAAAGGATAATAACTTGATACTCACAAACATCAATAAATTTCTATCCAATAAGGTGGAGAGGTTGAGGCATCTTTCATACATTCTAATCTATAATTTTTTGGAAAGAATCCAATGGATATGAAAGAGATCATAATTTTTGTGTCCCAAATCAAAGTATTTTTAAGAGTAGAAAAATATAGTCATGAAGGTCTTGAATAGTCCACTTTCAAGCACAATAAGACACAAAAGTGATAGACTTCTTAATCAGACCCATATGCAAGTGTACAATGATAATGAACATGCTTCTCATGCTAAAATACTTCATGGAGTGATAAAAATGCAAGGGGGAATATATTTGATCCTATTTTAGGATAATTATATGTTTCGACTCAAGAGTGAGGTTTTTTAAATAGTAGAATAGGTGTATGTGTCTTTCTTTTAGTTGTGTTATGTTTCATAAGTGTTCTAGTGAACACATGTTTGTTTCTTTTGTGTGTGTCTTGTTTTGTGTTCCTTTACTTTATTTTTGGTGTGTTTTCAAAGGAAATTTGTGTGTCAAGCCTATGTATATGTGAATCCATGTCCCAATGGATAGTATTAGGCAATTGGTCATGGCATAATAAGCATATCACCCTTGGGAAATTGCCATGAATGTTGACCATTTTAAGCATAATTAAAAATGGGTCAACCCCACTATAGTTAAAAATTATATATGGGTCTATTATATTCTCATAATGTGTTTTATAATTCATTTTCTTTAATTTAATGTTATTTTATCCTTGTTCATAGTCTAATTAGTATTTGTGTCATGTGATGTCATCTAGGTGTCATTTTAGAGCATTAAATGCAAATGGTACATTTTTAAAATAAATAGAAGTGTTATAAACTCCTAAACATCCAATTTTTTATTCCTTATCAATAATTTCATATAACTAAAACCTTGCAAGTGATAACTAAAAATCAAGAAAGTAAGTGTAAAAGGAGTTTCAAAAGTTGTACAACCTATTAGAGAGTGGCACTGGGTTAAGGTTGTGGGATTTATATTAAAATTATTTAAGCTCATTTACATGGTTTAAATTGTTTTTAAGTGCCAAAATGGGCTAAAAACATTCTACTCTTCCATCATTCCACTATACACATAAAAGTGGTTAATAAGTTTTTCATTGGTATGGATAGTATGTTAAGTTTCAAATCAAATGAATTTAGGGGATGATATTAAAATTATTCAAATTAAATATCATGTTTTTATTTTAATTAATGATGGATTATACTTTAAAAACCATCTTTAACAAGTTGACTATGTTTTTTTGCCTATTATTTCCCACACCCTAAAGGTTTTACCTCTATTTGGATAGGTACGTATATAATATATTTGTTGATATTACTTATAAAGGATGTGTAATCCATTATCTCATGTTATCCATGATTGGTTTTATGTTTGTAAATGATCTCATTAATAAAAAAAATCAAATTGTAGGAAGGTGTCACCATGTGAAGTTACATTAAAGTTTCATTACTTGAATAAGGTTTGGTTCTTTGAAAAGGTTTAAAATGAGTGTGATATAATTTTATTAATTTATTTTATTTCATGATAAATTCTTTACTTCCAATATTACCCTCCAAAATCAGCATCATGTAGAACACAATCATATGGAGTACATAATCAACCTTTTGATTATTCACAACTACATTCATGGCATATGAAGGTTTTCATAAGGTTCATGAAGGTGTGAAAAATAGTCTAAAATGTGTTTAACATATCCTTAAAAAATTATAAATCAATTATACCTCTCAAATTCCATGTAAAGGACTATGATAGTCAATACCATATACTTACACAATCAATCAGCCATGAATGTGCACCTAAAGGTGCCATGGAGAGAATGTTACATTGAAATCTAGGACAATTGATATTTTTTCAAGTATTTTAATGTTGTGGACTCAATTTTGAGATGATGATAGAATATAAGACTTGTTTAATTCTCATACATCATGTCCATTACTCATATTTCCATTGAGTGCCCTGTCTGTAACCTCCATCAACACCTACAAGGGACTTAGAACATTGTGTTGGAGTTTAGAATCTTGATTCAAGTAATTCAAGGTGACAAAGATGAATTTGGAGACATTTATAAGGTACAAAAATAAATAAAGTCTTATATTCAATTTATACTACCTAAACTCACACCCACTACCTATATACCTACAAATGTCCACCTAAAGGTGGCACCACAGAGGCATGAGGGAGTTACAAGTAGAAAGTTGACATGTTTTGAAACACCTTGATGTTTTTGGATTTTATAAAATTAATTAAAATTAGGTTTAGGAATTAAGTTGGTAAATAAATTGATAAGCTCTTCCAATTAAGAGAACTGTGTTGGGGAATAGGTTTCCTTAAAGCTCTAAAATAGAGCATCAAACTCTTTTGTTGATATCATATTAGAAGGCAGCAAGGAGATTTGATACATACAAATGTTCCCATATTATATCCATATACTATGGTAAAAATGACAAAAAGAAATGATCAGTTTGGTTAATTATATTCCATGATAAAAGGATCTAAAGTTCCATAATTATTCACTGCATTCTTTCAGTGATGTCTATAGGTTTGAACTTCCAAGAAACCTTCTCAATTTAAAGTTGTAGTATTGGAGTATGTATTCATGTTGGGTAGATTTTTTGAATTTAGGATCAGATTTTTAGTCTAAAATAATCATTAATTTTTGAATTAAAGGTGTTAATACTATGTTTTTAATCCCATGAACACCTACAGGTGTTCTTTGCTTGAGATACTGACCTATAATTGACTTTGAGGTCCTAGAAGCTCATGGTATGAGCTTAAGAATGGAAATATGAAAACATAAAAACACATGAAAGTTAAAAATGCTTCCAAGAATTATATGAGGATCATATAGCATATGAAAAAAAATGAAAGGTAATGTCCACCTAAAAGACCTTTGCATAGTCAACTATCACTGACTATGGTATGATAGTGGGCTAAGAAGCTGTGTTTTTGAAGTTGGCATAGTTTAAAAATGAATAAAATGAATATACATGGATGTAAAATTGTCAATAACACTCTAATAAGCTCAATAAACATTTACAAGATGGAAAGGTAATTTTCTAAGTCAGGTAGGAAAGCTTACCCTCCTCAAAGCAAGTTTTCAAAGCATACCCACTTATGCTTTGAGTCTTTTCAGAATTCCCACCAAATTTGCAGAAGTTATCAAAAAAATCAAGAGAAACTTTATTTGGATAGGTATTGAGGAGAAAAGGAGAATGCCTTTAATTGCATGGGATAACATTTGTAAACTTGTTAGGGAAGGAGGACTTGGTATAAGGAAAATTAGAAGTATGAACACAGCTCTCCTAGCCAAGCAGGGATGGAGGGTTTATCAGGAAAACAAAGAATGGAGAAAAATATGGAAGCATAAGTATTTATTCAAGGCAAAGTCCCTCTCTGATTTATTTTCTTACCCTGACGTATCCCATCCATCTACCATATAGGGGGCAGTTCAGGGTACTAAACAAGTTTTAGAAGAAGGAAGCTCTTGGAAAGTTGGCAATGGAAAAAAGGTGAAATTTTGGGAGGATGTTTGGTTAAAAGGAAAACCTTTGATAGATGAAATCCAAGATAAAGAAGCAATAGACCAATGTAAGCAAAGATTGGGAATAATGGTTAACCAATACTGGTAGAATAACTCTCGGGTGAACCTTACTGATATTGATCAAGATTTCAAGGATATACAACTATCCCTAAATGCTATATCTCTTTACCCTAATCTTGAAGATAAGATTGTTTGGTAGAATGAGCCTGGTGGATAGTTTAAAGTTTCTTCCATTTTCACTTCAAAGGGAAATGGCAACAAACCTTTGTGGATGAAGGCCTAGATAAAGGGGCTCATCCCTAAAATCAAAATCTTCTTTTGGACCCTCCTCCAAAATAAAATCTTGACTCTGGACAATTTATAGAAAAGAGGAATATATATTGTGAACAGGTGTATTCTTTGTAAGAAGGGCTTTGAAGATAGAGATCACTTGTTTGTGAACTATTCTTTTACACAGCAAGTTTGGAAAGAAATCCTCAATCTGTGGGGTATTGCTTGGACTCACCACAAAAATGTGGAATTATCTCTTAAAAGTTGGTATTATCCCTCCAAGAATCCTGAAGTTATATTTTTATGGAAACTAACTCTTCCCCATATTTGGTGGGGAATATGGAAGGAAAGAAATAACTAAATTTTTAGAAGTAAAGAACTTCCTGGATGGGTGGTGGGGCAGAACATCATTAGAGCTATTAAGGAGAATTTTTCATTGCAAAGGAATCCAAACCCAACCTTTCAAGTGGATAATCCCTTAAGAACATAAAATTCTAATGGTAAACCTGTAAATCCTAGATTAGGTGTTATTTGGAATGTCCCCCCTCAAGGGTGGATTAAAGGAAACTTTGATGGAGCTGCTAAAGGGAACCTAGGGAATGCAGGATGCAGAGGAATCTTGAGAAACCATATGGGAAATGTAATTGATGCTATTGCAATCCCCATTGGAAAGTCAAATTGTCATATTGTCGAAGCTTCTGCTGCCCTTCAAACCATCAAACTAGCTGTGGACTCGGGATATTCTAAATTATGGCTAGAAGGGGACTCATTGAATATCATAAATATTCTTAACAATAAAAATTTAGTGTCATGGACTATAGAGGCTATGGTGATGGAGATGAAAAATTTAATCAAAAAATTTGAAAAAGTAACAATTACCCACACCTACCGTGAAGCCAATGGAGTTGCAGATTGGCTAGCAAATTATGCAGTCTGAATAGGACACAAAGTGAGGTGGCAAGAAACATTAGAAAAGAATTTGGATCTTAGAGTGCTCATTCATCATGATGCAACTCATGCAAAGGAGGGAAAGATTAATTTGTAATAGAAAACTAATGAGTTGGAGGAGTGGCTTCATGGAGAAAGGTTTACAATCATTAAAAAGGAAGGCCCTCGAGAATGAGAAGCAGATCCTGAACATGCCTAAAAAAAGGTGAGATTTGAACCAAATTGGTAGCAGGTGGGATCATTGTATAGTTTACAGTGATTGGGTATCAAAGGAAATCTTCATGGCTCGCGTAAGGAAAGGAGAACCAAGGAAGCAGGAACCCAAAAATTGTGAAGAGTGGAGAGCGAAACAAGATGTCTGGAGAATCCTATAGAGAGGGAAGGTTGTGAACTATATGGAAAGACTCCATGGTTCAAAACCTCATATTACAACAGCTTTTTTCAAAAATTGGATTGATGATAGGGTCACTCTACATGGCATCACAGTGAATCTAATAGAGGAATTTATAGCAGAGGTTACGAGGCTGCCTACGAAAGGAATAAAATTCTCCAAGCAGACTAGCATTTCAAATGAAGCCTTTTGCAAATTCCCTAAGATGGAAGTGGAAGATCAGAAGCTGGAAAAGAATGGGGATTTCTTTAAACTGGAACAAATTAAGGGTATATGGAGGGATGTCTTATGCTGTATTTGGGAGTAATTCATCCTCGATGGAAGAAGCAAGAGAGTCCACAAAATCCACTTTGTATTCCTAAATCACTTCAGACACAAAGTAAGAATTTCCTTTCCATTTTATCTATATTTCTCTTTGGTCCAAACTTTATTTGCTCATAGGAAGAAGGAAATGCGTCCTATTCTGCATGAAGGATTAATCCTAATAATTGAAGGATATTGCAAGAATAAGGCCATGGTTATGAACCCTTATCTGGGAAAAAACAAGGATTCACAGAGTAACAAGAGGGAATTTGTTAAAAGGAAAGATAAAATCAAAATCAAGCCCCCTAGTGTCAAGAATCAGGATGGTGATGAGGACACAGAGTGGGAGAGAACTGATAAGTCTGGGGAGGAAAGCTTGGAGGAAGAGGGAGGAATAGAAAGTAGGAATACAAGTTCCAATGAGGAAGAAGAAGTTCAAGAGAAGAATGAGAAAGAAGGAGTCAACATAGAGGAGGAGTCTAAAAATAGTGAAGATGACTCTGAGGAAAACCAACAAGTGTTTGAGGATGATAAAGTCCTGGAGGACCCTATTGAGGACCCTGTTTCGTTAAATGAGAGGGAAAACATAGTTCAGGCTGACAACCAAGGAACGGACCTAGAAGTTCAAACTAAAACTAAGGAACAGAATCAAAGGGGAAGAGAGGATCACATTGAAGAAGGTGGGAACAGTCCTAACAAGAACATAGAAGAGTGGAGTGATAAAAGGCAGAACGATGGAAGGCACACACCTACGAGATGGGTTAACTGCAAAGCAGAGGCTATCCTCCAACTTGATTCATGGATGTTTAAGGAGATAATGGATCTCAAAAGGAAAATGGAAATTATGGAAGACAACCAGAAGGCAGTTTGGAACAAATTCAATAACATGGAAAAATAGATGAGAGACATCCCCATTAAGCTCAAAGACTATGAGAACAACCTAAGGGAACTCATCAAGGAGAGCAGAATGAAAATGGAGGAAGTTACATCTAACATATGTGCTGCAACTATTAATATTGGAAAAAGAGCTAATGAGGAGATCAAATCCTTGGAGGGGCCTAGTAAGAGGATGAGACAGAGCTCAAGAAAGAAAGCTATGCAAGAGGGAGACATGACGGCGGTTACTACCATTCAGGATACTGCTGTGAAAGGTAAGGAAATAGTGAAAATGATTTTGGAACTGGAAGAATGGCCTGGTTCTTCTAGTTGGTTGTGTTATGTGGTCCTGTTTCCTAGTTTTTTGTAATCTTTTGACTTTGGTGTAGCCAGGTCTATGTAAAACCTGGGTTTTGACTTGTGGTCTTCAAGTGGTTTTAGGTCCATATAAAACATGTTTATGCTACTTCTCTATAGCAGGTTTTAGGTTTTGCCTATGGTCGTAATGCTTCATCTTTCTATCTTTATATTAGGGTTTTGGGGTCCCTTCAAAACCTATTTTTACCTTAATCTAAAACATTTACATAAGGCCTAAATCATGTAAATGCACTTATAGGTGCCTCTTCCAAGCAATAGACATAGTTAACAGTCAAACCTAGTAGAAAAATGACATGGTTTGAGGGTGTAAACATGGATGATAACAAGTGTGTGAGCATTGAAAACACCTCCAAAATGAATTTATACATCTAAAAAGAATATTAAAACATATATATAATGGATATGAAGGACTCTAATAGTGAAACCTATATTCCATATTCAAGACCCTGTAGATAGTGAGCTTTCTCATGAGTTTGTCTTAGGTTTTGAGGCATTTAGAGGGCCCAATGATATGACTAAGAGATAAAAATTTTAACATATCATATCCATAACTTTGATAATATTATCACATATCCACTTTTTCTAATAAAATAGTGTAAGTTCCCTCTACTTTTTCTTAGATAGAAGGTACTCCCTTTATATGCAAACCTACAGGTTTTGAAGTAAAAGGATAAGAAGGAAAGTTTGAAGTTGATGAAAACTTGTAAGAAGATGTAATGGGATGAGATAGAACTGTAAAAACATGAAGAACCATCCAAATATGCCTAAAACACGAAAAGGTAATTCAAAATTGCAAAGATGTAGGTAGACCTAATTGGTCTTATCTATGTCTAAAGCCCTAAGAGGGGTATGATTCCATTTATAGTGTTAAGAGAACATTATAATTAGTTTTAAAAAAAAATTATGTATAATGTGTGTCTAATATATTTGTATTCAAAGTATATCAAAAGAAATCCATTTCTTATCTCAAATCACGTTAGGCCTACAAAGAATCATAGACAAATCTTAAATATGCAACTTGGAGAGTTCATATATACTTGTAATATTTTAATGGGAGTTTAAGGATCTAGGAAAATTTGAAGAGGGCCTAAACAAACAATTTTATGTATTGGTTCATCAATCCAATGTTACATCTTTATAAACAATCGTTAAGGGTGGAAATGGCCTAAAATCCTCTAAAACCCT
Organism: Torreya grandis; assembly: GCA_037957365.1. Lineage (NCBI taxonomy): Eukaryota > Viridiplantae > Streptophyta > Pinopsida > Cupressales > Taxaceae > Torreya > Torreya grandis. The sequence goes on along the minus strand of JARHVA010000935.1, from coordinate 1,165,299 downwards.
CAGTAATAACCTAATTGGTAAAATGAAGGAGAAGGGGAATCCAAATGGAATGAAATGGATTAGGATATGGTTTAATATTTTAGAGAACTCTTTAGGTCTCCTCCCCATCCTACTAATTTGTACCCTACTTGTACAAATTGGGGGAAATTGGATTTATTTGACTATTTATTGTGTTATTTAGGTATGGAAAGGTTTCAAAAAGTACAATAAAATTTGGGATAAATATTGGGACTTATCCTAACCCATAATTTCAATTTATTTAAGTATAAAATATTCTAAGTGCTTATGCAAGTACTCTCACTTTAGCCAATCTAGGATGGCATAGTGAGTAAGCTAGTGAGAAAGTGAGAACTTCTAGTGGATGGACTTTTAAGGTTTACCTATTGAATATAAGGCTATAGGAGGTCTTTAAATTTTGCATTAACTACTTTTTACTAATTTTAATTGAAAATTGAAGCCAAATTTGAGGCCAAGTGTGAGGGGTGAGTGAAAGAGAAGTTATTTGGAATGTAGACAATCATAGCTCATGTGTAGAAGAATCTTGATGATTAGGGATGTAGCCAATGCATGGTGGAGCATGTCTAAAAAAACTCCCCATTAGTGTAATCATAACTTATGTCCCTACTCAATTTTGGGATGTTCTAAAAGGTCCAAATGATAAAGGCAATTTTTTGAACAAGTAATGAGGAGTCCTACACCACATTTCAGGAATTTCATGCATTTGAAGGCCATTTGGCCTATTATAACTTGGATGGTTTATCTCACATTTAATTTTCCTACATGCTTCCAATTCATGATGACATTCCTCCTAATTCCATGCCTACATTCAATGATGAGAGTCATGTTACATCTAGTGATCACATCATGGATGTATCAAATTTTTGTAGTTTCCATAATGTCATCGAGGAGAATATTTCCATTATATTCCTTTCCATGTACCTTATATGAAAAGATATTTATTGGTATAGGAATTTCCTAGTGGATGTATCACATCATGGAAAGACTTTGGAGTGTTTTTGACTTCAAGGTTTTAAGATGAAAGTGACCCTACCTCCCTCATACATTAGCTCAATATGATCAAAATAGGTCCTAAGGACATAATACATGACTTTAATGAGAGGTTTTAAAATATTTTGTATATATTTCCTTCTCCCATGAGACCACTTGATATATTTTTGTTCCCTACCTACTTGAGATCCATTGGTACTGATATTGTAATTATGCTTCAATCTATGGGTGGTTTCATTATTATTGATGCATATAAACTTTCCATTAGAGATGATAATGGTCTCATTCAAGTAGGAAAGTTTCCTCATAAGTTTTCCATGCCTCTATTATCTCATAATTATTTTAATACTCTATATATGGCCCATATTCCTAATGCAAATACCAAGCCTAGGACTGCTCCTAAGAAGGTAGAGAATGTCATGGATAAAAATGTATAAACTCAAATACTAAGATATCATATTAAGAAATATAATATGATACAAGGTGCCTATAAAAATTCATATCCCTATCAAAAAAATATGGCCAAAATTTTGGGAGAGGAGGAGGTCAAGGGCAGGCCTCAATTCAATAGGCCTACGAATGTCTACAATCCCAACTCCACCAACAATGCAAAAGAGATGGTACTAGTGCATAACAAATTGGTGAAAGGAGAATATTAGTAGAAAGGTGAATTAATGGATTAAAATGAGGGTGGTTATCAAGATATGTTTTCTCAAGGAGGAGTCACTCCTCTCCTATTAGCTAAAGATGAGGTCAAGATGTAAGCAAATGAAAGTTGGAAACCTCATGGAGAGAGCTTCACCAAATTCCTTATGGAAGACACTTTTTTACTCAATCAAGGAACCTAAATTATAAAAAATATAATTTTAAAGAGGAAGGATATAAAAGGTGAAAATATCATTCCTAAAAGTTCATATAATATCCCTCCAAGGCACTAAAGCATGGTTGCAAGCAAGTTAGTCCCAAACACACCTACACTTCCTTCAAATCAAAATATTGGAAAGTCTCCTCAAAGTGTCTCAATTCCTCAAGTTACAAGAAATAATTTACCTCAAAGGATTAAATATAAGGTGTGTAATACTACCCTAAACATAGTGTATTATTTCAAAATATCCAAGGCATTAATCTCCTTGTGGGATGTCCTCTATATCCCTGACCAAAAGTAATTTTTACAAAAGTAGTTGTCTACTATCCCTACTAGTCCTTCACCTTTAACTATAATTAATATTCATGTTATATTTGAAAATGTACATAAAAATAATGTTAAACCATCTAATATGGCTGAGAAACCTCTACCATTGTACCTCACACTCATAGTGGGTGACAAATTGGTACACAATTGCATAGTTGATAGTGGAGCTTCTACATTAGTCATGCCCAAAGTTGTAGCTAATGAGTTAGGATTAAAATATTTCCCTCATAGAAAATGAGTAATCCAATTATATAGTAAAATTAATAATATGATAGGGTTAATACAAATTTTTAAGGTCTTCTTGCATGATTGTCTTAGTTTTCCCATTCTTCAAGACATAGTTGTTGTTGACTTTCCTGCTCGCTTTGCAATATGTCTTTCAAGAGACTTTACAACCAAGATAGGTGGATACCTCTCAGATTATTATTAATTGTTGGAAATTAGGACAAGGTATGGAACCAAGGTGACCATAAGAACTTAGCCTCTTGTAAGGTTTCATATTGAGCCCTACATTGAAACAAGTTCTAACTTGAATTGTGTTGTCCATGAGAAGGAGGAATCTAATGTGGATGATGTTGCATATAAAATTAAAGGAATTTATGATTTTTTATTGGATGAGTATGGTGTAGATGCATATGAGAATGATCCTTATGGACAATTTGAAAAAATTGAGCTTGTAACTTATATCATGCATGAATATCCATTTTAAGGAGTTGAGGTAAGTGTCAAACATTCTCATTCTATTAAAGGTAACAACATGATTCATGAGTATGATGATGATAGGTTGATGAATCTAATTGAAAAACATAGTGATAATAATGATGTATTCATGAATATGACTTGAATTATGACACTCATGAAAAATAAAAGGATGAATTATGGCTAAGGTACAATGCCATATGTCAAGAATTTGAGCTGCTAGGTAACATCAAGCATGTAAATGAGTCTCATGTTGTGATTTAAGAGGATTTATGGTAAAGGTTCAATGCCATATTAAAATAATTTGACAAGATTGGTTAGTCACATTTTTTTCCAAGAGATCATCTATCTCATATCAAGGTTACTAATGAGATTAACTAGGTTGTTTAGTGTTCCATCAAGCACAAGGATAAAGGTCATTTTGCTAACCAAGAGTCTATAGTTATGAGGGAGTTTGATGAATCTCATGCCCAAGGAATTATGAACATGTAGAATAAGGTCAAGGAAGAAGTTATTATTCATCAAGAATAGTTAGGAGTTATATCTGATGTTGAGGTACATTCAAAGGTATTATGACATAAAGGAGAATAACTTGATACTCCCAAACATCAAGCACTTTTTGTCCAAGAAGGTGGAGAGGTTGAGGAAGCTGGCATACATTCTAATCCACAATTTTTTTGAGAGAATCTAATGGATATGATCAATATAATAATTGTTTCAGCCCCAATATAAGTCTTTTAAGAGAATAAAAGGACACTCATGAAGGTCCTACATAGTCTAATTATAAGCATAATAAGACACAAAAGTGAAAGGCTTCTTTATCGGACCCATATGCAAGTGTACAATGATGATGAACATGCTTCTCATGCTAAAATACCTTCATAGAGTGAAAAATATGTAATGGGTAATATATTTCATCCTAGTTGAGGTATTATTAGATTTTTTACCTCAAGAGTGAGGTTTTGTAAATAGTATAATAGGTGTGTGTGCCTTTCAGGTGTGTTGTCTTCCATAAGTGTTCTAATGAACACATTTGTATTTATTTTGAGTGTATTTTTGTGTGAAATTACTTTATGTTTGGTGTCTTTTCAAAAAAAAAAATTAAACCTATGTCTAGGTGACTTCATGGCCCAATGGATAGGATTTCGCAACTATTCATGGCATATCAAGCATACCACCCTCGAGAAATCACCAAAAATGTTGACCATTTTGACCACAAGTTAAAATGGGTCAACCCCCCTATAAAAAAAACTTATATATGGGTATATTATATTTTAATAGGGTATTTTATAGCTCATTTTATGTAATTTAGTGTCATTTTAGCCTTGTTCATGGTCCAATTAGTCTTTTTATCATTTGATGTCATCTAGGGGTCATTTTAGAGCATTAAATGCAAATGGTAAGGTTTTAAAATAAATATAAGTTTTATAAAATAATAATTAATGTAAAATTCATTATTACCTATCTGGAATGTCAATTTATAACTTAAAACTTGTAGGTGATAATTGAAAATCAAGAAAGTAAGTGGAAAATAACAAGTTTCAAAGGTTATATGGCCTATTAGAGAAAGTGGAATGTGGGAGAAGGTTTTCAAATGGATATTAAACTTATTAAAACTAATTTAAATTATTTAAATGATTTTCAAGTTCTAAAAATATGCTCAAACCATTATATTCTTCCATCATTCCACTATGCACATAAAATTAGTCAATAATTTTTTGGTTGGTACAGCTAGTATGAGAAGTTTAAGATAAAATGCCTTTGTGGGATGATATTAAACTTAGTTAGATTAAATTTAATGTTTTTATTTTAATTAATTGTGGATTATACTTTATGAACCATTTTTAACAAATTGATTGTGTTTTTCTACCTATTATTTCCCACACCCTACAGGTTTTACCTCTATTTAGAAAGGTTCCTATAATCCAATTATTGATAATAATTATATAAGATGTGTAATACATTATATAATGTTTAACATGCTTGATTTAATTTTTTTAAGTGATCTCATTGATCAAAAAACTCAAATAGTAGGAAGATGTCACCATGTAAAGTTATAGTAAAGTTTCACTACTTGCAGAAGGTTTGGTTCAATGCATGGGTTTAAAATGAGTGTGATATAATTTTATTCATGTATTTTATTTCATTAAAAATTATTTAATTTCAATATTACCCTACAAGATAAACATAATGAATAACACAGTCATATGGAGTACACAATCAACCTTCTGGTTGTTCACAACTATAATCATGGTATATGAAGGTTTTCATAACATTCATGGAGGTGTGAAAAAGAGATTAAAAGGTGTTTAACATATAATTACATCATGATAAATAAAATATACCTCTAAAATTACATGTAAAAGACTGTGATAGTCAATACCATATATGTACATAGTCAATCAACCATGAATGTGTGCACCTAAAGGTGTTATGGAGAGAATGTCACATTGGAAACCAAGATAATTGATCTTCTTTCAATTATTGTAACATTTTTATGTCCATTTGGAGATTTTTATATAATATAAGAATTTTTTAAATCTCATAAATCATGTGCATTGCTCATGTTTCCATTTACTGCCATGTCTACAACCTCCATCAACACCTATAAGGGACTGAGAACATTGAGTTGGAGTTTTGAATCTTTCTTAAAATCCTTCAAGGTGAGAAAGATGAATTTGGAGACCTTGATAATGTATAAATATAAATGAAGGCTTATATTTAACACTACCTAAACTAACACCCCACTACCTGTATACCTACAAATGTCCACCTACAAGTGGCACCACAGAGGTATGAGGGAGTTACAAGGAGAATATTAACATGTTTTAAAACCCCTTAATGTTTTTGAATTTTGTAAAATATATGGTATTCTAGTTGAGGTATTAAATTGGTAAATAAAGTTAGAATAATCTTCTAATTGAGAAAACTATGTTGGGGAATAGACTTCCCTAAAGCTCCAAAACAAAGCACCAAACACTTTTGTTGATATCATATCATAATGTAGCAAGGGGATTTGATGAGTCCAAATGTTCCCATATTGTATCCCTAGCCTAGGGTACCAACTTCAAAAATTAAATGAGTATTCTTTTCAATTTCCTTCCATGATATAAGTCTTCAAAGTTCTATATTTGTTCACTACATTTTTTCAATGATGTTTACAAGTTTGAACTTCCAAGCAACCTTCTCAATCTAAAGTTGCAACAGTGGAGTATGTCTTCATGTTGGGTGTAGTTTTTGAGTTGAGGAGAAATTTTTTATTCTTAATGTCATCAATAAATTTTTAATTTAATATTTTAATAAATTTTTTAACCCCATCAACACCTACTAGTGTCCTTTACTTGAGATACTAACCTACAGTTGAGTTTGAGGTCCTACAAGTTCATGGTATGAGCTGAAACATGGAAACTAACAAACATAGAGACACATGAAAGTTAAAAATTTATTTAAATACTTTTATGAGGATCATATAACATATGACAAAAATCTCAAAGTTAACTTACACCTATATGACCCTTACATAATCAACTACAGTTGACTGTGGTATGGTAGTAAGCTAAGAAGCCATGTTCTTGAAGTTGGCATAGTTTAATCATGAAGATAATGAATATAAATGGATTTAAAATGGTTAATAAAACTAAAATATGGCCTTTAAACATTGAAACAAGGCCTAAATCATGAAAATGCACCTACAAGTGCCTCTTTCAAGTAAGAGACACAATCAATAGTTAAACCTAGTGGAACAAGGACATGGTCTGAGGGTGTATACATGGAAGATAGAAAGTGTATGAGCATTTAAAACAAATAAAAAATGATGTTATACATCTAAAATTAATATTAAAACATAGAGATAATTTAGAGGAGGGACTCCAATAGTACAACCTATAGTCCACAGTAAAGACCCTATAGATAGTGAGCTTTCCCATGAGTTTGTCTTAGGTTTAAAGGCATTTAGAGGGTCCAATTATATGACCAAGAGATAAAAATTATAATAGAACATATACATCACTTGGAGAAGAGTCTCACATATCCACCTTGTCTAATAAAATAGGGTCGGTTCCCTCTACTTTGTTCTAGATATAAGGCACTCCCTTTATTTGCAAACCTATAGGTTTTGAAGGAAAATGATAAGAAGGAAAGTTTGAAGTTTATGAAACCATGTAATAAGATATAATGGGATGAGATAGACTTGTAAAAATATGAGTAACAATCCAAATATTCATAAAAAACAAAAAGGTGATTCAAACTTATAAATCTATAGGCAAACCTACTTGGTCTTATCTAGGTCTAAAGCCCTAAGAGGGGTATGATTCAATTCATATTGTTAAAATAACATTATAATGAGTTTTAACATGTTTTTAGGTAGGTATAAGGTGTTTCAAAGGAATTTATATTCAAAGGAGATCACAAGAAATACATTTCTTAGCTCAAAACACATTAGGCATGTAGGGAATGCTAGACAAAGCTCAAATAGGCAACTTGAAGAGCTCATATATACTTAGAAGATTTTCATGAGAGATAAATGAGATAGGAAAAGTTGAAGAGGGTCTTGAATCAACACTCTATTGGATTGTTTTATCATTCCAATGTTAGATCTTTATAAACAATCCTTAAGGGTGGAAATAGCCTAAAACCCTCTAAAACCCTTGGTAATGACCTGATTGGGAAATGAAGGAGAAGTGGAATATAAATGGAATGGATTGGATTGTGATATGGTTTAATATTTTTTAGTAATATCTAGGACTCCTCCCCATCCTACTGATTTATACCCTACCTATACAAACATGGGAAAAATTAGCTTTTTTTTTTTTACTATTTTTGGTCTTTTAAACTTATAAAATTATTTTAATAGGTACAATAAACTTTGGGATAAACATTTGGACTTGGGATAACCCTTAATTTCCATTTATTTTATTATAATATCTTATTTGTGCTTCTATAAGTACTCTCACTTTAACTAGTCCAAGATGGCATAGTGAGAAAGCTAATGAGAAAGTGAGAACTTCAATTGGATGGCCTTTTAAGGTCTACCTAATGAATATAAGGATATGGGAGGTATTTAAATGTGTAATTAATTAATTTTTATGTATTTTAATAGAAAATTTAATCCAATTTTGAGGCCAAGTGTGATGGGTGAGTGAAAGAGGACTTATTTAGGCAACAGACAATGATAGATCATGTGTAGAAGAATCTTGATGAATAGGGATGAAACTAATACATGTTGGAACATGTATAAAACCAATCCAAATAGTTTAAATCATAAATTATATCCATATTTAGTTTTGGGACATTTCAAAATGGCCAAATGATGAAGGCAATTTTTTGAACAAGCAATATGGAGCCTTACACCACATTTCAAGAGTTTAATGCATTTTAAGGCCATTTTTCCTATCATAAATTGCATGGTCTATCTCAAACTTAATCATACTTCATTTTTAAATCCTTTTATCAACATGACACATGTATTAGTTACTCTTAGACTTCATTTTCTTCTCCTATCTCTCAAATTCTATAAGTAGTAGCCATTTTGGCTCTTGTAAGCTAATACCACACTATGTAATGCAAAGCCATTCTGAAATGTCATTGTATTTTTTATTTGAAAAATAAATATAAGTCTAATTTTTAGTTCATAAACATTTTTATAAGTGTGCAAGTGATGTATGATGAAGTTAGTGATAATTTTTTATCCTTGCTTTCCTTATCCTTTCATATTTATGCAAGAGTTCCTATTTTAAAAATTCATATAAAATGTATTCGTGTGTTTTAGGCTCTTTTAAAGTGTAAAAATATTATTATATTGTGCAATCTACCCTCTAGTTTTTTTACCTTGTGTTTCTTCATGAATATCACCTCTATATTGAAACATTAATGTTAGAACCTTTCAAGATTTACAAGCTAGTTTGTATGCCTTGTTTCTTTGTGATAAAAGTATGATGGATTTGCATAAATCATCTTGGTGTATCAACACCTTATAATAGTTCCATTTATTTTAATATCTAACTCTTTTCCCTATAAGTAACTAATTAATTAGGTGATAATCATTCCAAGGTATATTTAGGGAGCTAGCCCATAAACCTATAGGTCTACTTATACCTATAAGTACACCCACATACCTATAATTATTCCCATGTTTCCAAAATATAAAGAGTCTTGAACACCATCTTCTAGGGTACATGAATTGGTGAAAACAACCATGAGAACTAGTGGTGGATTAATTTATAAGACTTTAGGTTGCCCCCTTTCTATGTTTGAGACTAGAAAATGGTAAACACTAGCAAACCAAGTAGAAGAAATAGATAATTTATGAAATTTGGATGTATAATAAACATCATCACTAGTAAAATAAATAATTAATAGAACAACTGCATATGGGCACTTCAATTAGGTATCTATTCTTCTTGTTTTTTATTTATATATTTAAATATAGGTTGTCAAACCTATTAATCAAGATTTTTATACACATGCACACGCACATGCGCGCGCGCACACACACACACACACACACACACACACACACACACACACACACACACACACACACACACACACACACACACACACACACACACACACACACACACACACACACACACACACACACACACACACACACACACACACACACACACACACACACACACACACACATGCACACATATATTATTGATTAATGCTCATAATATTATATGAAAGTCCACTATGTTATAAGATTTATAAATATGCACAGACCACTATGTTTTAGTTTTCTATCATCACCAATTTAATATACACAAAAATCATATAATAACAAAGGTACATAGATCATTAATATGTATACATTCATAATTTTTCATATTTCACAAAACTAAAACCATAATGCCTACCTCTCAAAATCTCCCATTGGGAATCACTTGGTTCAGAGGAGTCTCCTTCCTCAACATGAATTTTCCTCTACCTCAATGCTCCACTCTTTCTTATCTTATTCCCCTCTTCCCTCACATGAATATGTAACTTCATTTAAATTGTCCTTTCTTATTTCTTTTTGTATTTTATTTTATTCCATGATTTTTATCTTTTTTATGTTTTTTTTTCCTATTTGCCTTAATCAAAATTTAAAATCATTGTTTTATTCTATTTATAATACCATACCATTATTTTATTTAATTTATGAGGGTTTTCATATTTTTATATATAATTATCTAAATTAAATGGATAATTCTAACACAAATAATAATTTATAACGCCATTTTGATAATGATAAATATTTATATTAATCTGTTATCTATTAATATTAAGCTATTATTTATTTATAGCATTATGTATCTATATTAAGGTGTTAATCCCTATAATTATATTAATAAATATTATAAAGATAACTATCTTATGTTCTCAACATTACTAAGATATGCTAGTTAGTCTACATATGGTAGTACCAAACACTAGTCACACAAATTTGCATTTTTGAAAACATTAATAGTCATGAAAAAATTAGCATGACATAAATGTGATCTCACAAGATTAATTCATATAAGATTAAATTTTATCTAACACACACAACTAATCATGCATAATAAATTATCTAAATGCAACAACATCAAAAACACACTAATGCTAACCATTCAACTATGCATATAATGAGTACCATTAACATGGTATTTTCAAGGATTCTAGCCATTCTTATGTTTTCCCCCAACACCTCCATCTACGTCACCCTCTTTGATGATGATATCCCTCTATCATGATTTGAGGGATGAGTCTCTCTTTAATCAAACTCACAACAAGAACATAGTTAGTCCATAACATCATGACATATCTCATAAAATATTGCTAAAACAACAAATCAAGATGATCACATTAAAAATAATATAAAATACATCTAACCCATAGAAATACAATCATTAATTCAAATTAACATACAAATATCCCATAATAACATATGACCTAAATATTAGTCAAATAATAATCAAATCAAATCACCATCTATAAAATATACATAGATAATCATGTCAATTTTCTTGGCGAGAAATCATGATGTAATGTCTTCCATACAGATTTGGAATAACCAACATGAGTGATATAAATGATACACATGAATGATATTTATAATTTTGTTAAATAAAGATAGTATCCAAAGATATTATTGATTAAACACTTAGGATTGCCTATGAACCAGTATGTAATCTCAAGTTTCAATCATATGTATGCTTAGTATGTGAAAGGAATATAAAGAAATAAAGGGAGATCTAAAGTGGATTGGTAAAAATAAGTACAATTAGATTTATTTCTTACTAAATTATTACATGGTAAATAAATATTACTAAGGGAATCAAGGTTTGTATAACCAAGTCATAATAATAATTATCTAATTTTTAATTGAGATAAGGTATCAAATAATCATTGTGAAAGAAAAATAATCCATAAAAGAAGTGAAATCATAAAAATAAGTTTGAAATCATAAAAAAAATGATAATAATAAATATTAAAAGAGGAAATTAAATGAAACCACATAACAAATAAAACATAATATAAATATCCATGTAAAATAGATACGTGAAACCAAATTTGACACACAGTCAAGTGTATAAGATATATGAAAATGGATCACAAATCCAATCCAAAATCATAATAAAGAACAATTTGAAGGAATAACATGCCATGTCATAAATACTAATAAATTTGTACAAAAATATTATCTATTACTTCTAAAATATCTTTATGAAGATGGATCTTGATGGCAGCCATAGTCTAATCAATCCTCATGGAAAGTTGTGGAAAGACTTCTTTTCAAATATCCTCAAAAAAAATATATGTGTAGCTGAAGTATCATCCTCATGATGGATATAATGTATAGGATACTCAAGGACATAAATAGGTGTCAAAATAGGAATGGTATCTATGAGGTGATAATGGGGTGACATCGATGGAGGAGGTACCACTAGGGGAGGAGGTACCACCAGGGGAGGAGGTGCCAATAATGAAGAAGGAGGAGCCTTCTTGCATGGGTGACTTATGTAAGGATAAATAGATAATATGGGTGTTTATTGAGGGTGATCACAAAGGTTATATTAGATACTATAGAAATGATTGGTATGATGGGTACTGCACTAGTGCTAAAGATAGTATACCTCCCCATATTTAGGGATATACTAAAGTAATAACTTAGGAATAGGTATAGCCTTATATGTAGGCTGAGTAATGGTGGGATGTAATGTGTCAATAAATTTACCAAGCTTCCATTAATAATTGAAAGAGTGATTATCTATCATATGGAAGAAACATATATTCTTGTTAGTAGACTTTGGGGGCCTGCTAACACAATGGTAGAAAGAGAAGACACGGATGGCTAATATAACTAGGAGTATCTAGTCTAGTAACCAACAACTTTGTGGGTATCACAATAAGGATGATTGGACCATTGGGTGGGCATGAGAACAAGATTTAGTAGAGTAATATGTCCATCATCAAGGAAATATGGGGCTAAAATAAAAACCAAACTAGGATCATATGAAGGTAAAGTAGGTTTCATATAAGGATTAATAATACTAGCTATCATATCTAGGGGAAGAAAATTATAAGGATCTTGGTCTCTATAAAATAATTAAATATTTGTCATGGCATAATCCTTGAGTATGATCCTAAGAGGAGTTATAAAAAATGGAGGTGTACCATACAATCACTTCATCTTTACCCTATGAAAAATAAGAAGAAGACTATAATTAGGTATTAAAAAGGAAGGAATGATAAAATACAAACTAAAAGACTAAAATAAAGAAGTATGATATTGAAGAATCTCAACATTTATAGCTTGGAAAAGTATGGATAAAATGGGTCAGCTAAAGCATAACCATCATCATAGTCAAGTGTATGCAAGTAGATGGTACATGTAGGTATGACTTCATCATTGGAATTTGCATGATGGATATAGAAAAGACAAAAGGTATATCATCAATAGGATATTGAAAATATTGAGGTTGTAAAGAGGAAGGAGGTTGGGTCATGATATGAGGGGATAGATTATAAGTTTTGATCTTGAGGATAATCTCATCTAGCTCATCATCATCAGAATCTAGGAGGTTAGGTGGTATGTTCCAAATTAGTTTAAGGTGACCATTATTACCTTGGTTAAAATTTATAGTATAATTGAAGAGTTGATATTCCCTAAATGGGATACTAGCCAAATTTTCAAGTGTAGGAATTTTAAAGACACTATGTTCTTGGAATTGTTTGAAATTCTAAAGGTTTGTGTTTCCTTGAATCTTTTAAATAACACCATTATGGGAGAATTTTAAGAATTGGCATGTGGATGAGGTGACTCTTCTCATATAATGAGTCTAAGGTCTAATAATAAAGATATTATAAGAGAGGGGAAAGTTAAACATCATAATTATTGTCACCAAATCCTGCACCCTAGAAGAAGTTGTTCAAGCTTCTTCTAGATTTGATAAACATAGAAACATTTCAAGGTATGTGGGTATACGTATATTGGAAATGAACCTCAAGATTTAAGGGCTAGCTCCATAAATGTATCTTGAAATGTTCTTATCTATACTGATTGATTACTTGTGGGGAAAAGAGTTAGAGACTATGTGAATTGAACCTAATCTAAAAGAGGTGATGCACCAAATTTTCAAATATCCTATCTCAAGATTAACTCATTAACACACTAATAGACCATAAATATAACTAATGAAATGCATATAATGATTTCCAATAAATAGTGTTTCACCTAGAGTCAATTTGATGGAATTAGGCTGGAGGGTAATGAGAGCAAGGCTTGATTGAAAGAACATACATTCAACTATCTACTCTACACTTAAGACATCAACCTTAAGTCACTCTGGATGATCTGTAAGAAATTTTATTATCACTTAGGTTGAACCTTGACCTAAAAATGGAATATGAAAACCACTTTTTCATATCAAAAAAGTATAAAACACTAAGCATATATTACTAAACAACTTTGAAATTCTCTATTCATTACTCCAAGAGGTACAAAATACAATTTCTAGCAGAGTTTAGTCATACTAGCCGGAAGGATGCTTAAAAATAACTCAAAGGCTATATTTATAGAAGAAAGGGATATTTGGCACTAAAAAAGGAAATCAAAACATTCAAACATTTGAACCATAGTTACAACTACTTTTATAAATTATGCTCATTAAATCTTCTTGATTGATCTAGGTCACTTCAACCCATTGCACAGTTATATTATTCCCTCATTGATGCTCCTTGATAGTTACAATGATGGGATCAGGTTGTTCTAATCTAGGTTATAGCATAAATGTAGTTATAACAATCAAATCAATTTTTTAGAGACTTATCCTAGTTCTAATTTCTCTTCGCTAGCTTGTTGTGGCATGCAAAAGTGGAGATATGGGTCCTTTTCATGTAATTGGTCTTGAAGATGAAACTATTGAATTCAATGTGTCTACCTTGGTGGCATCCTTATAAACATTGGATTTGGTCTAAACTATACCATACTTGAACTCATATTCATGCTTTTTATCTACCTTGACCCATCAAACATTTCTTTGTTGACCTTTGTCTAAGTCACCTTGGCTTTCCTTCATTTTATTGGCCATTGAAAACTGACATAGATCATTGATATTTTGATTCATCTTGCTCTATTGATCTGCCTAATGTAAACAACCATAATACATAGATCCTCTATCAGTTGGAACATGTTCATGTCACTTTTCAATCACACATTGACCTTAAAATCCTATTGTCAATCTATTATTTTATGATCTTATGCCATGTGGTGGCCTCTCGAGCTCCTTAACATTTTGACTAATCTCACACAATCAGATTAAGATGCATGATGTAACATAGACCGTAGATCTAATTAGACCTATTTTCCTACCATTTGAGCTCATACCATTGTATATTTTCTTGGTTAATCTATACTATTAGATCTTATCGAACCTATAGCTCTTTAAAGGGCCTAAACATAGGGACCTTTTAACTTATTTGACTCTAATGTGAACTATTAGAATTTATGTGTTAGTATACAAGCTTATACGAACCATTAGATCTTGATCATCTTTAAATTTTTTAAGGAATATTTAGACCTAAATGGTTACTCTATGGAGCTCAAACTTGATGTTAGCATAAACATCTTATGTTATTTGACCAATTTTGAAATCTTGGATCTGGAAGTGAATAGGTCATGCAGGCACCAAATTTGCAGGAGATGTTCTTGATGCTAAAAATGTTATGTCTACTTGATCCACTAGATCTCAGATATTTCTAAGTATATTTATAAAATATTTAGGTGAGCTAACCTACATGTTTTTCATGACGTCCATGTGCCTATCATTGATTATTTGAATCTAAATGGATATTTGCCAAGGCCTAAATTTGACACTTGTGAAAACATCTTTCTCTATGTGACTAACTTTAAAACTCCATAACTTGAGCTATAAAGCTTGTGTGGGAATGAAACTTTGAGAGCATGTTCTTGGAATGAATAAATATATAGCATTTCATCCTTTTGGGTCATGAGGATTTTTTTAGTGAATTTATAAAATGCAAAAATGAGGTGGTTCATTCATTCATGTGTGATGTGCAGGATGGCTTGGCCCCTTAAACTCAACAAGCTAAACTTTGAAGGATTATATCTCGATATAGAAGACTCATCGAGACATTAAACTTGCAAGTAATGATCTTGGAACTAAAGAGATTATTCACACATGGTCTAATTTTCATGGGAGGCTTCTTGGGATAATTTTAAAATACACAACATACTATCCAATCTTGTTCTTCATGACATCTTGATGATGGTCTAGTCCCTTTACTTGCCCAAAGAATTTTGATTCAATATTCCAAGATTCTAATGAGTTTATGAGATTGTGCCAATCTAGTCCATGTCCTTGTAAGCTTATGAACACTTCGAGAACCTACTTCAATCAAAATTTTTAGCTTAAGCAAATGATTTCTTTGATAGAATTCAATTCTATTAGAGTTTTGCATTGGGTATATTATTACAGACATTTTATCTTGGACACTTTGTCTTCAATATTTTTTCAAAGACATTTCCTTTAAGATTTTTTAAAATACATTTCCTTTAGGCTTTTACTCAAGACACTTATTGTGGATAAAATGTTCAAAAGAATTAGGTATTCGAGAAAATTATCTAGAGAATTTTATTGACACAAATGCACTTAGATCCTTTTTCCATGGACAAAATGTCTAAGATAATTTACTCTTTAAGATTTTTGCTCAACCACTTTCCCTAAAATAATTACATCTATGGATTTTTTTATACAAAATGTCTAAAATAAAATCGACTTAGATTTTGCCTTCAAGATAATTTTCTTGAAAGAATTCTAACACTTATCCAAATAAAGTAGAATAATTTCTCCAAGAAAATTATACATTGTATTTTTGATATGGGCTTTGTGTGGAGAAATCTCTTCGAAAGAGCTCTAACACTTAGACAAAATTTGAAATATTTGATAAGTATAAGGTTAGGCTTTTCTCAACTTGCTATTTCAATTGTTTAGCACCATGAAAACCTACCACTTTCATATATGACTCTAAAATGACCCCTAAGACACCAAATTACACAAGGACTAAGCTAGACTATGACCAAAACTAGAATGGAATATAAAATCTCATCAAATGAGATAAAACATACACTATGACATTATGGAAATTCCCTATACAAGATTATGACTATAAGGGGTTGACCCATTTTGGCTTGTGGTAAAAATGGTCAACATTATTGAAAATTTCCCAAGGGTAGTATGCTTTCTATGCCATGATGAGTTGCCTAATCCTATCTATTAAGATATGGAGTCAAAAGTATGTAGGCTTAACATATAAACTACTTCTTAACAACACATAATAATGAAAAAAAATAAGAACAAGACATAAAAGAAGAATACACATGTGCTTCAAGAGCACTTATTGGAACATAAAACAAAAAATAAAGGAAACACACAATATACTATTTACAAAAATGACCTTCAGTTCTCAATAACAAGGTTTCAAATGTATCCCATTCATATGGATAGGTACCTCTTTTCCATTCATCCTTGCTAACTAAAAAGAGTTGTTTTGTTTACACTTGATGATGGCATATGCTCTACTCCATAAGGTATCAAATTTGGTATGTCTCCTTGGGTTTTCTCTAACTTTATCCCATTTCAATACTGTCACATTATTAAAATGATATTGGATTTTCATTCTTGTCAAAATACTTATTCATTATTACTTGGTGATGCTCCATAGCTTGATGATATTTATCCCTAGTCTCTTTCAAATATATTAATAATGTCAATCTCAACTCCATTAGAGTATTATCAAGAAACTCTAGTTGATGTGCTAAATTTAAGGTAGGAAGATCTTGAGATACAAACAACCTATATTCCCTTTCATAAACAAGCACAAAAGGAGAATTCCTTGTTGACGTCATGGGAGTTATCCTATCAACCCACAAGGTTGTCTTCAATTTGGTATACCAAGCTCTTTGGTTATACTCCAAGGTTCTCTTGATGATTCTGATTAGATTCTTGTTGGTAGATTCATCCAACCCATTAACTTGAAAGTAATAATTATATGAAGTGCACTAGAATATGCCATTACTATTTTATCAATCAGTTGTCTTAACACTGATAAAAGTAAGAGCATTATCTAAAATAATAGTAGGAGTACCAAACCTTATTATGATGCTCTCATATAACTCTAATATAGCATTCTCATTAGCTTCATTCAATGCTACTGCCTCAACCCAAATTGTAAAATAGTTAGTTTTTGTATCTATTTATGACCAACAATTGATGGAGGATTTATCATGCCAATAAAATCAAGACCCCATTACATGAAACGTTGATCAAATTAGATAGGATTCAAAGGAATATCTATAAGATTCTATTTTACTACAAAGAAATCACATATTTTCACAAATGCCTTTACCCCTTATCAATTTTCTCACTTTGATATCAACATCATATTCTATTACCTTAGTGATCCACCTTGCCTTCTTTTCAATAAGATTTTTCTTAAAAAAAAACTTTTTGGTGTTTGGATGAGAGAACATAACATGAATCATATTATTTGAAACCATATGTCTAAACTTATTTAGTCTCTTTATGGCATCAAGGAATTTTTTTTCTACAAAAGTGTACTTGACTTCATAATCTTCTAAACCTTGACTACATAATGAAATTGGTTTCTCCATAACCTCATCATTCTTTTGCATCAACATGGTTGAGATAGAATCAAGGTTAGAAAATGAATAAAACATGAATTATTTAGTAAAATAAAGATTTACAAGAGTAGGATATTTTTTAATTACTTTATTTATGGCTTAAAAACTACTCCTACCCTCTTTGGTCCAAGAAAAGACTTGGTTCTTCCTAAGCATAGTTGTGATAGGTTTCACCAAAAATGCAAAACCAGGTATGAACCTCCTTAGAAAATTTTATCTTGCCTAAGAAACTTTGAATATATTTGTTATTCAATGGAAATGATAAGCCTAGAATAGCCTCTATTCTTTTAGGATCAATAGTCAAACCATCCTTAGAAACAATATGTCCTAAGAGCTTACATTCATGAACAACAAAGATACACATTGTTGGATTAAGAGATACTCCATATTCAAACACTTTTCTCAAGTGTTTCATGTGTTAATTACCATATTTAGAAAAAAATGTTACATCATATAGATAAAACAATAACATATCATCAATCAAACCTTTAAAGGCCATGTCCATTGATCTTTGAAATGTGTCACTGACATTAGACAAACCAAAGGGTATATTCATATAAGTAAAAGTACCCCATTTAGTAGTGAAGAATATCTTAAACTTATCATATTCATTTAATAAAATTTTATTAAACCCTAAATATCCATCTAGAAGAGAGAAACATTGAGAACCTAAAACCATTTGCAAAATCTGCTCCATTGAGGGTAGAGGATAGTGATCTTTTAGTGACACTTTATTAAGATATATAAAGTCTACATAAAGTATTATATACCCATTATTATCTATAATAGTAAAAAGGTTACTACCCATGTCAAATTATTTATGGAAAATATTATCTCAGATTCAAGGAGTTTGGTAAGTTCTAACCTCATGAGTTGCTCAACCTTGGAGTTGATGGGTCTTTACTTTTGTCTAACTAGTTTAACTCTAGGTTCCAACTTAATAGTATGGTGTGCTAGGCTAGGATAAAATCCTTTGAGGTCCTTGTATTACTAATAAAATATATCATGAAACTCTCTACATAGCTCAATGAATGTTTGCTTCTCTAATGTAGAATATACCTTGCCTAGTTTAAGGAGTTTATCCTTGAAGATCAAAACTATTTCATAATTATCCTCTTTTTTAGACATACTAAATTTATAATTATTTTTAAAATTACCATTGAAGATAATTTATAAGGTCACCAAACCCTTAGCTATCTTATTGGTTCTTAGTTGTACAATCTGGTCACCCAATTATTCTTGGAGACTCTTTTAATTCCTTGAAGAAAACTCAACCTCATTTTCAAAGAAGCATGCAATGCCACTATCGAAGAATTTACAAGACACATCATTATTAGGTATATAATATTTGATAATGACCTCAATATGATACTATTTTCCCTCTTCTTTTATGTAAGTTGATATGTCAAATTAATCTCTTATGGTAGCTAGTCTATTAACATGACTATTATGTTCCCTTGGGACTGATTGTATATTAAATGAATTGAAGTCTTCAATAAAATCCCATAACCTATTATTATATGAATTAAGAAAAGGGTTATTTTTATAAATCACATTATTCACCTAATGCACAACCAATTCACTATCTCTATATACTTGCAAGTTCTTGATTCCTTTTTTCCTTGCTCATTGAAGGTCATAAATTAAACCTTCATACTTAGCCACATTATAAGTACAATTGAAATTAAATATGTATGAAGCATAATAATATTGTTTACATGGGGAGAACAACTTAAAACTATCCCTTAAACCAACTTTACTTCTTGAACCATCAAAAAACATCTTTCACATCTCATCATCTTTACCCTCTTCCTTAGTAAGTAGAAGTGTTGGTACTCCTTCGTCATTTATATAATACACTCCTAAATCAATCTCCTCCACAAAAGTATAGGGATAATGTTCATAATTTTTAGTAACATATTAATCAAGAAATAAAACTGAAATACCCTCAATCTTGGAAGAAGTTACATCATCTACAATAGAGTCCTTTTCTTCACATGCCACACAATTTAGATTGGAACTTGTCATAATGTAAGGCTCAATATGAAACCATGCAAGGGGTTGTGTTATAATTTTCACCTTGGCCCCATAAATTGTTTTAAATGATAAAAAAGACCAATTATCCAAGAGGTAACCACCAATCTTGGTTATGAAGTGATTTGAAATGTAGATTACAAAGTGGGCTAGGAGATCAACCACAACTGTCTTTCAAGATAGGAAAACTAGGACATTCATGTATTAAAACCTTCAAAAATTTTATTAGTCATAATGTCTTGGTTGGTGTACCATCTAATTAAATTACCTATTCAATATGTGTCTCATATTTTAGGCCTATATTATCATCTAAAACTTTGGGCATGATAAAATTAGAAGCTCCACTATCGATTATGTAGTTATGTACCAACTTGTCACCTATAATGAGGGTGAGGTAAAATGATGGAGGTTTTTCATCACTAGTGAATGGTTAAAAAATGGTACTATGATCATTTTCAAGAGAAAAATGTCTGTGACTTTAATTTAAGGGTGAGACACTAACTAGGATAGTAGATAACTACTTTTGTAGGAGTTCTTTTTTACCAGGCATATGAAGAACATCTCAAATAAAAATGGATGTTTTAATGTTATTTAAATAATATAAAATGTTCAAATAATCCATACCTACATTATTTTTGGCTCTTGTAGGTATATAATTACTTGAAAATTAAGGAATAAGAGTAGACCTTACCATATTTTGACTTGATGGAGATGTAGAAGTCTTCAGAATTGTCAAACTTATAGTTATGTCTTATTTTATTGTAGGTGGATTGGATGAGCCTATGAAAATACTACTACCACCTCTTAAATCCTTCCTCTTGGCCCTTGTATTATCTATGATAGAGGATCCTTGATTTAGCATGAAAGTGTCTTCAACTATAAAATTGGTGAGGACCTCTCCTTGAGGTTGCCAATCCTCATTAACTTACATCATCACCTCATCCTCATTTGATAGGAGAGTAGTAACTACTCCTTGAGCCACTAGAGATTTATCTCTATTCTCATTGGCATCCATGAATTGGTTTTTATTATAATCTTCTCCCTACACTAAATTTTTATAAACTAGTACCATCTCCCTTACATTAGTGGTAGAGTTAAGATTATATATATTGGAAAGCCTATTGGGATTAGTCTGCCATTAACCTCTTACTCTTCCATATTATTGTTGATAGGGGTAAGTAATTTGATAGGCACCTTGCTACATATTTCCTCTCTCAATATTGGCTTCTAATAATTGAATATATGCAACTTTTTTCATGGTATTATCTACATTCTTAGGAGCAGCCATGGGCTTGGTATTGGCATTAAAAATTTGAGCCACTTCTAGAGTGCTAGTAGAAGCATAAGACAAAGGAGACATAAACACTTTAGGTGGTAATATTATAGCTTGGATGAGATTATTTTTAGCTTTGATAGCAAGATCATATGCTTTAAGGAGGGTAGAACCACCCATAGATCTAAGAATGATAGCAATTTCAATTCCAATGGATTTGAAGTAAGTAGGGAACACAAAGCTATTAGGTGGTCTCATGAGAGGAGGCAATCTATGCCAAGTATTCTGAAACCTTTCTTTGAATTCATACATTAATTCTTTGGATCCCCTTTTTATCACATTGAGCTGATGAATGAGAGAAGCATGGTCACTTTCATCTCCAACTTTGGAAGTCAATATCATTATGAACTCATCCCATGTTGTGATGCATCCACCTTCTAGAGTCATATACCAATCAAGAGCCTTACATTTAAGGGACATGGTAAGAATTCTAATGGAAATGTTCTCTTGAACAATATTTTCAAAATTGTAAAAGTTAGAAACATCCTGAATATGCTCACTACGTTTGACATGACTCTCACCATTTAATGTGGACACACCTTTCATGACATTAGGAGGAATGACATCATATGTGTGAAGTTGAATAGGATTATTAGTATTGAAGGAAAGGAAAGCATAAGGTATAGCCATGTCTTCTTTTTCAATATATTTAATTTATTTAGCTTCTTCAACCTCTTCCTCACTAGAAAAATCTACTCATTCTTTAAAGGGAAGATTAGGCTATGGATACTAAATTTCAAGATGGATTTTAGGCTGAATGGGTTGAGTTAATGGGATTGACTATTTTATTATAGGAGGAAAATTAATTATGAAGGCTATTATATAAAAAATAATGGCCTAAAAGTATATTTACCTTGAATGAATCACCAAATACTGATCATCACACTAATTTGCATTTGATGTTTGTTAAGACTAGCATTCACCTTGATAAGCTATCTTGAAGACAATGTGTCCCATTGGGCATGCCAAAACTATTGTCACTAGATATTTCACCCTAGAATAATGTATTTAAGATTATTTTATATTTGGGAAACATGGGAAAATTTCTATGTATGTGGGTGTACCTATATGGAAATGAACCTCTACAATTAAGGGCTAGATCCTTGAATGTATCTTAAAATGTTCTTATCTATATCAATTACTTACTTATGGGGAAAAGAGTTAGAGAATGCATAAATAAAACATAATATAAAGGAGGTGATGCATTGAATGTTTAAAGATCCATTCTCAATATTGACTCATTATGACACTAATAGACCATGAATAGAACTAATGTAATGTCTACAATGATTTATAAGCAATAGTGTTTCACCTAAAGGTAAATTTGATGGACTTAGGTTAGAGGATGATGACAACAAGGTTTGATTGAAAGCACTTACATTCAAATATCCACTCTACACTTGAGACATTAAAACTTAAGACACTCTAGATGACCTACAATAAATTTTATTAGAACTTAGGTTGAACATGGACCTACAAAGAGAAGATGAATACTAAATTTACATATCAAATCAATTTAAATTAGTAAATAACTATGAAATGGTCTATTCATTAGTCCATGAGGTGTAGAATACAATTTCTAGTAGATTTTAGTCATACCAGACTAAGAGATGATTAATAATAGATCAAAGGCTATATTTATAGAAGAAAGGGAGAAAGAGAAAGGGATCTTTGGCACTAAAAAGGGAATCAGTCCATTCAAACATTGAAACTATAATTACAACTACTTCTTCAAAATTTTCTTATTCAATCTTCTTGATTGATCTAGATCACTTTAGGCCATTGCATAGTTACATTATTCCCTTATTGATTTTTCCTTATGGTTGAAATGATGAGATCAAGTTGTTATGAGTTGGGTTATGGCATCAATGCAGTTATGACCATCAGATCAATAACTTAGAGCTTTATCCTAGTGATAATTAATCTTCACTAGCTTATCATGGTGTGAAAAAGTGGAAGGAGGGGTCCTTTTCATGTAGTTGGTCTCAAATATGAAACCATTGAAGTCTACATGTCCACCTTAGTGGCATCCTTCAAAACATTGGCTTTAGTCTGATCTAGACCATGCTCAAACTCAGCTCCATGATTTTTATTTACCTCTCCCTATTGATAATTTCTTTGTTGACCTTTTTATAAGTCACTTGGGCTCACCTTCATTTAATTGGCTATAAAAAATTGACATGAATCATTGATATTTTCACTCATACATCTCTATTGATCTACTTGATGCAAATGAATGCAATTTATAGATCCTCTACTAGCTGGAATGTGCTCATGCCACTTGTCAATCATGCATTGAACTCAAGATCCTATTTTTAGCCTATTATTTTACATTTGTATAATATGTGGTGTCCTCTCAAGATCTTTAACCTTTTGACTCATCTCACACCATCATATCAAGATGTACGATACAACATGGATTATAGATCTCATTGGGCCCACTTTCCTACTAGTCATGCTTGCAACATTAGATTTATGCTTATTTGATCCATAACATTAGATCTTATCCAACATATATCTCTTTAAATGGATTAAACCTAGGGATATTTTGACTTTTTTGACACTAATATGAACCATTAGATCTTATGTGTTAGTATGTGAGCTCACACGAACCGTTAGATCTTGGTCAAATTTAAACCTTTTAAGGACCCTTTAAACCCAAATGATTACTTTATGGATCTCAAAATTGATGTTAACATAAATATCTTACATTATTTGACCAACTTTGAAATCTTGAATCTAGAAGAGAATATGTCATGGAGGCACTAAATTTGCAAGAGATGTTCTTGATGCTAAAAAGATTATGCCCACTTGATCCACTAGCTTTGGGAGATTTCTAAGTGAGTTTATAAAATGTTCAGGTGAGTTGACTTGCATGTTTTACATGACATTCACATGCCTATCAGTGATTATTTGAATCTAAATGAATATTTTTTTAGGCTTGACTTTGACACTTGCATGAATATCTTGCTATGGGTGACCAAATTTGAAACTCCATAACTTGAACTAGAAATTTCATGCGTGCATGAAACTTGGAGATCATGTTCTTGGCATGAACAACTCTATAGCATTACATAATTTTGGCTCATTATGATTTATAAGGTGTGTTTATAAAATGTAAAAAATATCTCATTCATTGAATACCATGTGATGTGTAGGATGACTTGGCCCCTTAGACTTAGTATGTTGAACTTTGAAAGCTTAAAAGATAGAAGACTCATTGAGATATAAAACTTGTAGAGAATTATCTTTGCACTAAGGAAATTGATTTCATGTGGCTTGATCTTCATGTGAGGCTTCTTGAGGTCATTTATAAAATTCACAAACATGTAGTCTAGTATGGTTCTTGATGACATCTTAATGATAGTTTGGTCCCTTTACTTACCCATGTCATTTTGATTCAATATTCTAATGTCCTATTGAGTTTTTGAGATTGTGTCAATCTAGTCCATGTCCTATTATTTTATAAACACTATGAGATCCTACTTTTATAAAATTTTAAGGCCATAGAATTTAATTCCATTGGAGTTTTGCATCAGTCATATTACTATGGATGTTTTATCTAGGACACTTTATCTTTAGTATTTTTGCAAGGACAGTTCCTTCAAGATTTTTTCAAAGACATTTCCTTCATGATTTTACTTAGGAAACTTGTTGCAGACAAAATGTTTGAAAGAATTAGGTCTTTAAGAAAAATATACCAAATAATTTTCTTGACACAAATGCACTTAGATCCTTTTTTTGGTGACAAAATATATAAAATAATTTACTCTTTAAGATTTTTTCTTAGACACTTTCCTTGAAAGAATTAAGTCTATAGATTTTTTGTTTTGAAAAAAATGTTTGAAAGAAAATAGACTTAGTTTTTGCCTTTGGGACACTTTTCTTGAAATAATTCCAACACTTAGCCAAATAAATTGGAATAATTTCTCCGAAATAATTATGCCTTTTATTTTTGTTATAGGCTTTCTGTGGAACAATTTATCCAAAAGAACTCTAACACTAAGCCAAAAGTTGAAATATTTCCTAAGTGTAAACTTAGAATATTTTGGACTTGATCTTGAAACTGCTCAACACCATGAAAACCTACCACTAGTATTTATAACTCTAAAATGACCCCTAAGACACCAAATGACACAAGGACCAAGCTAGACTATGACCAAAGCTAGAATGGCATATGAAATGAAATCAAATGAGCTAAAACATACACTATGGAATTATGAAAAGCCCCTATACAAGATTCTAACTATAAGGGGTTGACCCATTTATGCCTATGGCAAATATGGTCAACAAAAAATTTCACATGGATAGTGATAGGAGGGATGGTAATGTGAAACCACATATAACCTAGAGGAGGCTTTTGTATTTTATGATAAACTTAAAATGTGCCTCAATATTACATTTAGAACATCCAAATGTCTTAATGAAATCAAGGCAAGCAATGAAAATTAATTAACCTTCATCAATTAAAGCATCCATTATCAATTTAGATGCTAATGAATAGAGGGGGATCATCCACATGAAGTAGAATCTCATCAAGAATCATGGAAGAAATAGGAAAATTAAAGGAAAGAGAAGTGTCTACTATTTTCTTAACATGTATGGACATCTCTTCACATTGTTTAAGGATACTATATTTTAATTAGACAAGGTAGCTTTGTATCTTACTAGAGGAGGTTAAGGTATGTTCATTAAAAATAATAATTGCATTAGATAGTTTCTATTTAATGGAGAAGTTATCATGATTTTTAGGAAAGGTATTTGAGATGGGAGATGAGAAAGTTCCATAATGGGTCCCATTCATCATAACCTATGAAAGTATTACTAGATATAAGTGTGTAATGTTTCAATAGCTCATGTGAAGGAGTATTGGAAGTGAAATTAAATATGTGTTGATAAGGTATAGTTAGTTTTTATTGAGGATAAATAGTTGGATTGACTTTAGGTAGTGGGATGGTTGATTGAGGTATTTATTATGTTTGGGTTGAAGAAAGAGTATTGGAAGGTTGGGGAATATTATCTTAGTGTTTAAAGGTTTAGGGAAGAGTAGAGATAGTGTGGTAGGTATGCTCTAGTTTAGTTTTTGAGAGTGGTTTATGGAAGGTTATAAGTTCCTCTTGCCCCAAATCCATTAGATGAGATGGGGAAGTGTCTTGATTGACTCATAATGGTTGAAAATTTTGATGCATGGGTGTTAGATTGGAATTAATAAAATCAAATTATTTATGCATATTAGTCATATTTACCATATTTTATTAACTATTAGTGAGGTCTATAGGACTTTCAACATTGTTTGTAGAAAGAGTAGGCTTGTTAGTGTTATCTTGATGGTTAGGAAGAGGATATTTGTAAATAACAAGATGAAAATATCAGAGTTGTTGCCAGAATCTAGATAACGTGAGTGTAATGGAGATGTGATCACACAAGATGAACAAGTGCACACCACATAGATGCTAAAGTAATTTGAAAATAACACAAGAAGATAAATTTTACAAGACAAAATAGAGAAAACCAAAATATGATTAGCATGAGATGGCCAAAATTAGGAATACATATAGGAGAGTACGTAAGTAACTCCTCCACAAAAGGTGGACAAGGCACCCCAAGAATAGACAGTAACTCCTCCATGAAAGGTGGTGACAAGGTGCTAAGAATAGAGAAGTAACTCCCATCAAGGGAGTTACTTATGATATTCTTATGACACCTATGACACATCTATGAAACACACCTCCACATAAGCTAGCCTATCCCACAAATGTAAGAAAACTCCATGTATGCACAAGAAATATAATTTCCCTAATTAAAAAATAGGGAAAAGTAAAAACCTACACTAATACCCCCCATAAGTGTAGCTTAAGTGGGTAGTGTGGAAATATAAAATGGGTCCCAGTAACTAGGCTTGATGAGGTACCCATGTACAAATGCAATCTCCCATAAGATAGAGAAAAGGAGAAAACCCATAGGAAAAAACTCTCTCCCAAAAGAGAGACATAAAAGAAAGAAGAGGCTAGAAGGCCCCCCTGAAAATGATGCTACTGTAGATGTAGACTGCACCCCAAGAAGAGCTCATAGATGAATGAATTTGCTCTTAGTGAAAAGTTTGGTGAAGATGTCTACAACCTACTCTAAAGACTGGCAAAATATCAAGTCAATGACCTGACTATGAATAAGCTCCTAAATGAAATGCATTTGAATCTCTATGTGCTTGGTCTGCTAGTGCTGAACTAGATTCCTAAAAATCTAAATGGTACTTTGGTTGTCATAATAAATGATGGTGGGCTACCTAATAAGAATGCCAAACTCAAAAAGAATCACCTAAATCCAAATAGCCTCAGTAGCTGCATTAACAGCTCCCCTATACTTTGCCTCTGTGGATGATATAGCAATAACATTCTGCTTTTTGCTAGACTAATTGATAGGACTAAAACCTAGAGAGAAATTGTAACTAGAAGTGGACTTGCGAGTCTGTGAATTGCCAGCCCAATCTGAATCTCTATATCTAACCAAGTCAACCTCTATGCCAAATTTGTAATGAATCATGTATCTATGTGAACCCTATATGTAATGCAAGATCCTCTTAGCTACTTTCCAATGTAGCTCATGAGGTTCTTGCATGAATTTGGAGACAAGTCCCACTATATATGAAATGGCAGGCCTGGTGTGAGTCAAGTAGATGAGACTACCAACAAGTTGTCGATATCGAGTGGCATCAACCAATGGTGAAGAAAAATCAGCCTCAAGCTTGACTCTTGATAGAAAGGGAGTCAGAGATGGCTTGCAATCAGCCATGTGAAACTAAACCAATAAGTCAAGAGCATACTTAGGCTGTGCAAGAGAAATCCCTGAGTCTAATTGTGAAATCTCGATGCCAAGAAAGTAGTATAATAAACTCAAGTATATCATGTAAAATCTATCTTGAAGAGATGCCTTCATCACTACAATAGCTGATGAAGAACTCTCAGTGATCAAAAGGTCATCAACATATAGAACCAAAATCAAGAGAAAATCATCTTGCCGTAAGAAGTAGACATTGGGATCAAAATGGCACCTAGTGAAACCCACTATGAGAAGGAAGGAATCCATCTTGGCATACCAAGCTCGAGGGGCTTGTTTGAGGCCATAGATAGATTTACTAAGTCTGCATACTAAGGAAGAGTCTTGAACAAATCCTGGCAGCTACTCCATGTAGATCTCCTCCTCTAGGTCTCTGTGAAGAAAGGCACTCTTCACATCCATCTAATGCACATCCCAACCATGTGTTGTGGCAATAGCCAAGGTGAGTTAGATAGAAGTCATCTTTGTGATGGGTGTAAAGGCCTCTGAGTAGTCAATGCCTGCCACTTGTGAGAAACCCTTGGTGACCAATCACACCTTATACTTATCAACCATCCCATCTGCTGCAAACTTAGTTTGACATATCCACCTACATCAAACCATATTTCTTACCTTAGGAAGTGATGTCAAGTCCCAAGTGTGATTTTTGATTAAGGAAGAATATACTTCTTCCATAGAATTATCCCACTAAAGTACCCCAGATGCCTCTCAAAAAGTTTGTGGTTCTAAAACTGAAGAAAAGAAGGCATGTGGATCTCTCAAAAAATCCCCCGTAGTATGTCTATCATCTACAAGATGTCATGTCCAAGTGTCTGTCTGACCCAAAGTGGCCTAGAAGTGGGTGAGTTAGGTGCTAACTCCTCATCCTCTAACTGACTAGAGGTGGATGACATTACATCACTATCCTCACTATCTAAACATGAATATGAACATGTTTCTAGCTCAAGAACTTATTGTGGCTGATTTGAATATGATGAGGAATCATCATGAAGAAGTAGATCCGATGAGGGAGAAGAAGTTTCAAGTGTTGAATCTCTAGGACTCTCCTAAAAATGGACACTTCTCTCGATGAAAAACTCATGAGTGACTAGAACTAAAAGGTGATATCCCTTAATACCATCTAGATATCCTACAAAGATCTAAGGCTTAGTTTGATGTTCCATAGCTTTACATTTCTTCTTCGAAATGCAGGACATGGTTGGGGATCCAAAAATCCTAAGGTGCTCAACATCAGGTTTCCTTTTATGCCAAGCTTCAAAGGGTGTTATCCCTTTCAAAGCTTTATGAGGAACCATGTTTTGAATGTAACAAGCACAATTGATGGCTTCGGCCCAATACTATGGTGCTAAGGATTTGGAGTGAATCATATAGCTACCCATCTCTTTCAAGAACCTATTCTTGCATTCTGCAACCCCATTCTGTGAAGGACTGTAAGTGACTGTGCACTATAAATCAATCCCCTTTATAGTGCAAAACTTCTCACACTCGATGCTGACATACTTCCCTCCATTATTAGTTTGAAGAACCTTGATGGATTTCTCACTCTATTTCTCAGTAAGAGCCTTGAAGTCTACAAAATTTTCAAACACTTCAAATTTTTGTTTGAGAAAATATATCCAAGTGTACCTAGAGAAATCATCAATGAAAGTGAGGATGTACTTGGCCCTTGTGAAAGATATTTTGGGAAAGGGTCTCAATACATCACTGTGGACAAGCTCTAAAGGTTGTGAAGCCTTTTAAGCTTTGCCTTTGTCAAATTTTAATTCGGGATGCTTCCCAAGGGAGCACCCCTCACAAATTCCTTTTGAGAATTGGATACAAGGCAAGCCAATGACCATGTCATGTTTGCAAAGTTTCTCAAGGTAGCGGTAGTTAAGGTGGCCAAAATACTCATGCCACAATTTTATAACTCCATCTGAATGAGTCAACAATGTTGTTATAGAAGAATCTGATGCAAAATGTGAGAAGGTGTATAACCTAGCTTGGTGATCTGCCCTACCCACTACCATTACAGTATCACTATGCAACTCTATGATAGCCACTAAATTTGGTGAAAACTCAACTCTCATACCCTGAGCAATGTGAGTGATTTGGTACACTAATAGGAGATTAGTTGAAAGAGAAGGAACACTTAGAACATTGTTGAATGTTCCTCCTTCCATTTCAACTGACCCTCTCCCTACAATGGAAACTGATGTGTCATCACCCAAACTAATTAAAGTCATGTTACAAGGCTCTAAAGATGAAAACTCAACTAGTGAAGAGCCCATGTGGTGAGAAGCACTTGAGTCAATGACCCATGAAGATGTAGAAGCTATTCTAGCTACAAGGACCTTTCCCTTTTCTTTCTCCTTACCCTTGCCTTTCACCTTAGTAAAATCTTGGGTAGATGAATTTTGCTTGATGGACTCAGAAGCACCTATGTTGTTCTTCTCTAGAAGATGAGTTAGGTGATCTATTTGTTTCTTCATGAATTTGTGTTCATCATTCCCTATCTTTTTAAAATAGGCACACTTAACCTTCTCCTTCTTAGGTTTAGCATTGGAGGATGAATATTTAGTGTTGTTTTTGTCAAGATTGGTGTTTTCTTTCTTCTTCTCCTAGTCCTTGTTCTTTTTATTCTTCTCCTTTATTGAAGTCTTATCCTTACCATTTCCAGCTATCAAAGCTTGGGGTTGAGTAGACTTTACTGTTCCCATTTGAATAAGCTTATCTTTCTCCCTAGTCAAGTTAGCAATGAATGAATCCAAAGAAAGCATTTTCAATGTAGTGCTAAGGGCACTTTTGGTGGCATGGAAAGTGAAGACAAAGACTGAATAGCTTGGACCTAACTTTGTGAGAATAGAAATTATGAGTTGATCATCTTTCTTCTCTATCTCACATTCTTTCAATTGCAATCTAATAGCCTTAAAATTAGTGAAGAAGTCTTGTGGGGTGTCAAAGTTGCTAGGACTTAGACTTATGAGTTCGTTTTTGAGCTCATTACCTCTCATCTCATCAAGCTTTCCAAATAACTTTTCTAAGGTGTCCCATATGTCATTAGGAGTCTGGGAGGATTGTAAATGGAAGAGAAGTTTTAGAGACATAGACAAGCTCAGTAATCCATAGGCTTCATCACTATGATTGTACCACTTGACCTTTTCAGCATTAGTGTTGGGTTCTACTTTAGTACCCATGGTGATCCTATACAACCCTTTACTTCTAAGAATTATTGACATTTTAACCTTCCATTCATGATATTTGAAGGGTGTTAGGGGTTTAAGTTGATAATAATCTATTTTTATCTGAATTTAGGTGAAGTTGTGTTGATTACAAGTTGTGGAATTATGGAGAAAGGAGAATGAAAGCAAAGATTTGCAAGTTGTGAAAAGCAATCACACCCCCCCCAAAATATTGAGCCTCCCCAAATATGCAAGTGCATGTTCAAAAGACATCAAACTCAGCCGAGAATGCATCTTAAAGCAATCAGTGCAAGACTAAAGCAAACAAGACGTCGGACTTAGCCGAAAATGCATCCTGAGAGACCCAAATTTTTGGCACTTTATAAAATAGTGCATTTTTAAAAAATAAAAAGCCTAAAATGTGGATAATTTAATTACAAACACTTTTGAAAAAAATGGCAACCAAATCTGAGCTATCGTTTGTAAGATATTAAAGGTTCAATTTTCTCATAAACTAGTGTTTTTGCAAAAAAAAACACTAAAACATTAAAAAAATGCCTATTATGAGAGAGAAAGTGGCCTTCCAACCACTTTTTGGATTTTGCAGACAATGAAGAATCCAAAGGAGGTTTGCATGAGGGGGAATTGGCCTCCCACCAACTCGGGCCTCACCCTTCATCTTCGTAGGTCGAAGATACAAGTTTTAAATTGAAAACCCCAAAATTACAAAACTGTCTATAAAACTGAATATTCAGCCAAATTGACTAATTTTTGTTTTATCAAGTCAATTTTAACTTTAAAAAATGAAGCATAGATAGAAATTAATGAAGCCACATGTCTAAGGGGTGCCACATGGGATGACAAGTAAGGAAGGGGTGCCAAAAAAAGAACAGTCCAAATTTTAATAGTAGAAAAGACAAAAAAAATGGATGTTCAGACCTGTTAGATGTGCCGTATGGCCTGATGATGTCTTTCTGGGCAAGAAAACACTATGGCATGGATAGAGGAAGGATGCTTGCAGCTAGGCATGGTAGAACTGAAGGTAGGCGCAAAAGTGTAGAGTGCTAACCAAAAGACTACGTCGTATGGCCTACAGAACTAAATGCTTGATGAAGGTGGGACATTATACGGATATGGCATGGTAGAAGGATAGAAGCAGACTTGTAGACTAGAAGCTAGGTGTAGAAGCTGGAAGGATATCAGTAGAAAATATACTCTACCAGATGAGTTTCTAGCACCCTCACCAAAAAAGGAACTTAGTAGGTAGCTCACAGCAGTATGAAGAGGCTTGCAACAAAGTTAGGTCCTCCCTCTACTACTCCACACAACAAAAGTCACCCAAAGGCCAAGGATTTCCAAGGAAACTAACTAGAAGTGATATATTTTTTTATTTTGGATCAAATCTAGAAAATAAAAAAAACAAAGATAACTCCACTCCTCTTGATTTCAAAATGAACTAAAAGCATAACCATACACATGATTACCATTCTTGCTCTGATACCATATCAGAGTTGTTGCCAGAATCTGTATAACTCAAGTGTAATGGAGACATGATCACACAAGATGAACAAGTGCACACCACATAGATGCTAAAGCAATTTGAAAATAACACAAGAAGATATATTGCACAAGACAAAATGGAGAAAACCAAAATATGATTAGCATGATGGACAAAGTGAAGAATACATATAGGATAGTACATAAGTAACTCCTCCACAAAAGGTGGACAAGGCACCCCAAGAATAAATAGTAACTCCTCCATGAAAGGTGGTGACAAGGTGCTAAGAATAGAGAAGTAACTCCCATCAAGGGAGTTACTTATGATATTCTTATGACACCTATGACACATCTATGACACACACCTCCACATAAGCTAGCCTATCCCACAAATGTAGGAAAACTCCATGTATGCACAAGAAATACAATTTCCCTAATTAAAAAATAGGGAAAAATAAAAACCTACACTAATAGAACATTATCTTGATTTAAATATTAGATTGTGATTTGCATTTCATGGGATTTAAAATATATGTCATATGATTATTGATTCTTATGAATGAGTGATTCATGATCAAAGTTTGGGCCATGAATAAAATACATAGCTATATTGTGTAATTGTCTACAAGTCTTGTGAGAATGGCCCTAACTTGCATGAAAGCAACAAAAATTGTTTAGATGATATCATGATTTCATTGGATGAGTGGGGTCAAGATCTTTTGGTAGAGGTCTTGGAAGATTCTTTTGAATCTTGTTTAAGGATAATGGTTTAATGATACTAGTGTTTATCATTTGATAATATGTAGGAGTAAGAGTATTGTTTGGAGAGGGAGGATTCTACATAATGTTATTTAGAGTAATTACTTAGATGTTGTAAATAGTGTCATAAATATTGATAATGTCATCATTATTTGCATGATGTTTTTTTAATTTTTAATGAGAATATGAGTACCCATTGTAGGTTGAGATGGTACAAATAGATGTATAAAGAAGTCTTGTCACTTAGATTGGTTAAGGGATTCTACCAAAGTTCTTGGAGAGAGAGTCCTAACCTAATATTATAACTTGGGTTAGAGAGCATTAGTGAATAGGTAGAATAGGTTATCATTCACCATATTATGCTCACATTTTTTAGACAAGGTCTTCCATCATTTGATGAAGGATTGTGCCATTTTAGATTCAATTTATTAATAATTTATAAAGTGAGCTAAGTTTTTGTTGTGAAGATCACTAGTTTGAAATTTTTTGACTATTGAGTTAACCAAGTCTTCAACACTAGTGATCAAATGGATTTTTAATTAATTTTACCAATCTAAAGCATATCTAAAGAGTGTTTTATCTAATAATTTAGTAGTGGAAAATGTATTAAGTTTTACCCAATCTTCATAGATGTTACTAAGTCTTTAAGTGTAATGTCAGATTAATTACCCATTATAAATGAAGGTATGTGTGATCCCTCATATGTCAATATTAGTAATTTGAGGTACAAAAGGTTCATCTTGTATATGTTTGGTTGTTTTATTAATTAGGGTTGATAAAGGAATAGGGTTACCATGGGAATCCTTAAGGGTGGTGGCATGGGGGGAGCATTCAAATTTTGTGCTCCCCATAAAACCTATTGAGGTTGGTTTTGAAGTTTAATGATATGGTTTTGCATATTAATCATTCGACTTAAATTATTGTTTTAAAAATTATGAATTTAATTAAGATTATGTAATAAGATTTGGTGAGTTTGGGAAATATTTTGACTAGTGTGTGTAGCATGTGATGCATTGGTATTAGTATTAATGGCTTGATCTTCACTATGAGTATTAACATGTTTATACACATAATAGTTTCAAAATGTATCAATTATTGATGCTCTTTATCTTTCAAGAACCCATCAAGTCTAAATCTATCTAAGTGCATGTATTAAGGTGTACATTGGGAAAGGGGTGGGAAGACCATTGGTGCTTTGTAGAATTGTTGTCCCTTTTCACCACTTTCATCTACACACTAATCTCCTAAAACCATTCCCCTAAACTTGGACTCTTCATTTTCACCCTCCTCTAGTATTTTACCACCTTCATTAGCCCTTCCCTAACCTAAAACCCTTTTATTATAGTTTACATGACATAGTCAGCCACATTGACCTTGTATCCTTATCGACAAAACTTATTAGGGTCTAGGTCTACCCATGGCTAACCTAGTCAATAACCTAGTTTTTTTTTTGTCAATTATGATACTAGGTTGACCAGGTCAGCCTTGTTAACCTAAAATTTTAGAAGGGTTTAGGGTTATATATACCTATATAAAAACATTCATTTTACCATTCCTATGAAAAGAGAAGAAAATGTAATATATATTGTGCATCTACTTATCTACCATTATACTTGAGGAGCAAGCTTAGGGTTTCATACTTTCTTTAGAGATATGGATCTTGTCTTATAATGAAGTATTTTGGATGCATTGGTAGGTTTTATAGCCTATAATTGATTTATCCTTATCATCCTTACATACCATAATAACTATTGATAAACACCTTAGCCAAGGGAGAGATTGAGGATTGACATGTTTATCTTCAAAGGTAAGTATTCCTAACTTTATTCCTCTTTGTATGAGTAGATAGACATACATTTGTACTTATCTTCCATGTATTAGGATTATATATACATTTACATGAGTATGTGTCTTATATTCATGAATAATTTTCATGTTTATTACCCCCACTTTGTGCCATAATATTTGGTTGGGATTAGATAAGATTTTACTTTACTTGTTATTAGTTTAGTGAATATGAAAACATAGGACCTAGTTAGGGTTGTTACATAGTTTTACTTGAATGGAGGATTTGGAACCCTCTTTAGTGATATTATTATGGTAATATATCCCTTGATTAGGTTTAAAAAATCCATCTTGGTCATGACCTTGATTATCTAATGTATCCCCAATCAAAAGTGTAAGTAGATTTATCTTCTGTGAACTACATTTGATTTTTAGATCTATTGTACATCCCATTGCATACATTCTATTAAACCTGACGTGATTCTAACCCTTGTAGATTTTATTTCCTAATTTCATTTCTATCATCTTATTATTTTTACATATTTGTGATACTATATCAAACCAATTGGTATAGTTCTAACTTTTTGTGCATAGGTTTAACACATACTTGTATAAAAAAGACTTTATTCATTATGTGTAAGTCTTATTTAGATATAGGTTATTAGATCAAACAAGTCAACATAGTACTTTAATTTAGTTCTAGATAAGAATACAAGGTCAAACAATTTGACTCTATCATCTTATTCACTTTGCTAGGATCCATATCAATAAACTAAGTCAAATAGGTCAACTTACTATCTTAGTCAACATCCAAATCAACAAACTAGGTCAAAAATTTTGACTTAGTCTTTTAATCAAAATTCAAATCAATAAATTAGGTTGAAAAGGTTAACCTAGTCATCTTATCCTTCTTCATCACATATGGTTTTAGATAATTGGGTCAAACTAGTTAACTTAGTTTACATAATTTGAAAGTCACATTCAAGGCACTTTAGCATAAAATTTTCAATCCTAATCATCCTCCAACCCACCAAGGTCATTCTATTTCTCTATTTTCTAATTTAGTACTAATAATTATTTTTTAGGTAAGTTAGTAGTATTTAAAATTACAACCCTACAACAAACTAAGTTGACTTGGTTGACTTAGTCATGTATCCTATCTTTTATCTAAAATATTGAGTCGACCTGTTCGAATCTATTATTAAATACTCTTGATTCTATAGAATATTAAAAACCCAAGAAACTTTATTATATACTTTATGCATATAGTGTCATCTGAACTGAATCTATACTATTCTAAACTTGGGAATTAACAACTATTATAGTAATTAATTTACACTTTCATTTTTAGTTGTTTGCATGCTTAGAGTAGATCTCATAGTCTAATTAAGTGGGTTTTAAAATTAATACACACTATTTTTCTCTTTTTCCACACAATATTCAAAATACATTTAACATTTGTCTTCCCAAGGCCTACCTACTTGGATTTCATCACCAAGGGGGAAGCCGACTTGGTTTTCTTGCCAAATATAAATATGTGTTTAATGGTATATATTGGAAAAACACTCAACACCTTTATCACTATGGGATTTTGAAGTAATGGACCCCAATACCAAGCTAGTATAATTATCAACATAGATCCCTTTTATCCTAAACATCCTAAAACCATCCATATAGTGTTTTGTATTTCCCTATTTTCAGCCAACTTCCATATCACACCTAATACAACACTTTATAATAATCTAATAACACTCATGATGACCACTTAGTTATTAATTAATTTTTAGTTGACTGATTGCTCTCTAATCATTGTGTGTTGCATTGCAAAAAATTACATTGCCCAATATTGGTGTAAGGTTTTGTGTTATGTGACCCAATTGAATTGCTCATATTGATCCAATTATTTTTGTGTTTTCTTCCATTTCTTGCTTCAATTATATTGCAAAATTTTTCCCTATTTTAGCACACTGCCATGCTATCTAGTATAGTCTCTTATAGAATATGTTTTCACCTATCTATAATATAGAGTCAACCTATATAACTCTGTATCCCTTTATTCCAATTAGGTTAAATTACTAAGTTGACTTAGTCAACCCTATATCCTTATCGATTTAGTTTTATACCCAAACTGCAATACATAGTCAACCTGTATGACTTTGTATCCCTTTCTACCAATTAGGTTATAGTATTAAGTCAACCTAGTGAAACCTATATCCTTATCAGGATCAGTTTCACACCCTATTTATAGTACATAGTTGAATTATATGACTCTATACCCTTCTCTACTTCTTACATCATAAAACATAGTTAACCTGGTCAATTTTGTATCCTTCTTATCTCTTTGCTTTTGCATCAGATTTATCTTTCTTAATATTTCTCCCTCATCATGAATTTCCTACTTAAAGACAACACTAAGTTAAATATAATAGATATCATGAGCCTTACCAACCCTAATAGGTTCTCCCATAAGTAACTTATGGCTCTTACTCTAAATGAAAGTAATGTGTATGTAGCCATTCACACTATAAACTATGGGACCCCTCCTCATTCCTCTTTAGTTTGAAACCCTTTATTATCCCTAGAAGATTAACTTGAATTAAAGTATACCCCATACATTTTCTTCTTCATCAAATATTTTCTTCAACATTAAATAAAATATCATTCTACTATTTACCATCTCATAATAAGTGGTCAAATTAAGGATCCCCATTCACCTTCTCCCACATTCTCACACAGATTTAAGGACACTATATTTTTTTATTCTCAACCTCTTCCCTCTCTTTTTACCCCTTCTCATACCATGACATATTCCTCTTTGATTTACTCCACCTTCATGCCTAGTATATATACTAATATGTTAGGTTATACCTCTGGTGGGACTCTTCTATGACCCACTCTAATAAATTATTCCACTAATTCATCATTTTCTACCCATGCTAATCATGCCTCTAGTGTTGCTTATTCTCACTCCTCTACTAGTACATATCTTTACACATAATAAAATCATGATACTAGTGCCTTAGTTACCAATAATTCCTCTCAAGATACTACTAATATCCATATTATTACCCAAGCCACTACTAATAATTCCAATACTTCACATAATGCAAACACCACCACTCAAACCCATAAAAATCTATTACAAACTCTTAATCAAATGAATGCTTTCCAAACTAATAATTCCAACCAAATGATGTAAATGCAAAATCATCTTATCCATCTTAAAAATCACCCTTAATAGGTTGTATTGGTAATGCATAACCAAAATACTCCCCCACCTCCTCTTTGAGATTCCTATGGTAATATTATCCCTCAACCTTCTCTTGTTAACAAAACAATCAAGAACCTTAAAAATGAACCTCTTACACCTCAAATTGTTAACATAAATATAGGAGGAATCACCCCTACCATTACTTACAATGGGTCAACCAATCCTACTCTCCACTTAATAGCATTTGGAAATATATACAAATATTGAGTCAAGTTAAATACTTTTTCCACTACCAATCTATTAGTAAAAAATCTCATGGGTGATGATTTAGATTGGTATAACCAATTCAAATCTTATTCCATCACTAGTTTGGAGTATTTAATCAATGTTCTAGTCCAAGAATTTCAAACTAGTGGTCTCCTTGAAAATACTTTGGCCCTTTTTATTAAATGTATGAAACTTGAGACCAAAAATACACAAGATTTCATCAAACTATGGAAGACCTTAAAGACCTTGTTAAGTATTGTCATCAATGTCAATGGAACATCTTGCATGAGGTTAATGTAATTAAGAGAGTGTTTCTAGTTGGTAGTGTGTTGATGTGATATAGGGAGTTGATGGAGTGTTATCATTGAAGTATGTTGTCATGAAAGATAATTTGAAGGTAAAAGAGATCATTTTAAGGAAACTAATGCTTTATGGCTACATGAAGTTATAGGTCTTTAGGTACCCTAATCCTAGTCATGACATGAAAATATATTGTAAGAAGTTCTGAGCATGGTGTCTTGGTGAAATGAGTGCACACATTCATGAGTAACTATTTGATGTTGCTTGAGAATGTATTATAGGCATTTCAACACTCATTAGAGTTTCAGGGTTATCCTACATGGGTAGGACCTTCAAACTAAGTTTTCACATAGACCACTTCTAGAACATACCTTTCCTAATGAGGTATCATGATCTATTATCAAGGCATGTGAAGGATGTATGGTAGTTTTTAATCATGATAAAGGTTTCTCTAATATGTGAGTGAGGTGGATACTACAATGAAAGAGGCATGTAGGTTAGTTTTAAGGTCTAAAGTGGTTTACAGGTTAAGGTCTAGAGAGAAAAGAGTTTGAATGTGGCTTATTGAGGGGTCATGATCAGATTTAATAATGTTTGAGATTTTGTAAGCATTTTAAGAAGTGAGATATGTTGATTCAAGTGTTTTTATGTAGTTTTAAGTCACAGTTTGAAATACAAGGCATGAAAAGTTATTTTGAGATCTTTTAAGTGCTCAAAATGAAGGTTTCTCCACCTAAGAAGGATTTTATTACACTCATTAACTCATAAATTTTTTTCATAGAACCTAATATATTCATGTTATATGGGGAATGGTTATAGATAAAAATTATAGGCATTTGTTTTACATCAAGGGGCTATGATTTATGAATGATTGTTAAGAATAGAAACTAGTTTAAAAACTCTTAGAACCCTAATAAGATCTTGATGTTGAAAATGTTGATCAAAAGTTATCAAAATGTATTGATATGATTAGGTAAGATAATTTATGTTGTATTAAAATCTCCCAATCACCTCTAAGTGTGATTGAGTTATCAAGTTTGTGATTAGACCCTACAAAAAGTGCTAATTTCTCAAAGATTTAATATAGTAGTCAAAGTTGACCAAATCAAATTATGAAAATAGATAGAGGGGAAAGCTTGATAATAATTTTTAATTTCCATTATGGTTTATATATATCTTCTATCCATTATGTGTGATAAATTATTCATCCAATTTAGTGATTTGCTAATATGTCTAATAGTGGAAATAATGGAAAACCTAGACATTAGTGAGAAGATGATGAGAAATGTGTTATCATGATAGAGTGATGAAACCAAGTGCATAGATATGATTTTTTGGAATATTATTTACTATTAATACTTATTATAAGTCTTGGAATTCATGTATAATATGAAAAATGAAGAAGCTAAAATATCTTGTTTGACTTAGTGAGATCTATATGTAGTGAGGTCAATAAACTGGTCTGTAAGACCAATAGTTGCCACTAGACCATATGTTTTTTATATTTTAAGATTTTAAATATATTAAATATGTTCATATAAATTCATAATAAGTCATTAAAAATTTATATACATTTTTTGGAGGTCTGAGTCACCATGACTGGTATTTGAGGAAAACTTGCAATTCTGAGTGAGCAAGTTATAAGAGTATTTTTAAGTATTTTTGCCTTATGTGATTAAGTATAAGGAACTTAGTGAATTGTTTTAGGTATTTGAGGTTATTTT
This sequence comes from Torreya grandis, assembly GCA_037957365.1. Taxonomy (NCBI): domain Eukaryota; kingdom Viridiplantae; phylum Streptophyta; class Pinopsida; order Cupressales; family Taxaceae; genus Torreya; species Torreya grandis. The sequence goes on along the minus strand of JARHVA010000935.1, from coordinate 1,124,302 downwards.
TATATTATTTATTTTAATTTTTGTGTTGATATATGATATGTTAACTTCATTTTTTTAAGATAAACCTTTCTGTGTGTGAAGGCCTAATGTGAATAGTACTAATGGTGTTCTTGAAGTGGTTATTGTAAATAAAAAGTGTCATGAACATAATATGAGATTATTGGGTGTATATTATAGTTTTATATGAATATTTAATAATGTATATTGAGTTTTAAAGTGTTTCAAGGAGATTAAAAGGTAACATGTACTAATGAGGGACTTATTGAATTAGGTCTCCTTAAGGCCTAAAAGAGGTTTTGGTATTTTAAGTTGAGGATGACATATTGTAATGAATGACTCATTTATTAAATTCTTTAAATAAATATTTTAAGGTTAATATAATATTTTAAGTGTGTATGTCCAACCAAGAGGTGTATGAGCTAAAGGATTGTATAAGAATAAGGACTAATAGGCCTAATTGACTAGTTAGAGAATAAGTGAGTGAAAGAGAAAGAAATAACACTTTGAAGAGATAAATTAGGTAATATATACCATAATAGGGTTATATAAAAACTATCATGAATATCCATTATGGGTACTATATGCAAATATCAAGGTCATATGACCAATCTATCTTGAACGGACCTAGTTGAGGGAAGAAGCTAAAAGGAAATTTAAGAGGGATAAAAGAGTGAGAAGAGATAAATAAGGTGATCATCATTTATTATGTGAGAAAAAAAAATTTATTAAGGTGATAATTTTTTTTAGGTGTTTGAGTTTATCTTGAGTCATCTAGGGGGTTAATGTCTCCTTACAGGTTGGTGCTTATTAAAGCTTAGTTGAGTGGGTGCTTGACTAGTTAAAGGTTGGTGCTCCATGTAGAATTGGTGCTTAAATAAATATTAGTTTTTATATTATAGGAATGTATTAAATTTTAATATATCATTGGGTTTTCTTCCCCTTGGTAATTTCCCATATATGTAATGCGTTTCATGATCTTGTATGGTTGCATATACTTTGCTATATATTCATGTTTGTATGAATGGTTAATGTATTCTTAAGTGAAATTAAATGAATGTTTTTAAGACATTTATTCACCCCTCCCCCATATAAATAATTATTATTAAAAAATTTGGTATCATATCCATGGTCCTTTTAATCATGTCTAACATCTTTAAGGTGATCTTAAGAAGCACAAGATGTCTAGTGATCAAAATGAAGATAACATGTATGATGAAGAAATATACTATGATAATGATGCAAGATAAGATAAAATTGACCTTAAATTTGATCTCATAAGTGACATTGATTATTTTAAGCATCAAAATAAGACTATAAATTATCTCAAGGATCAATTAGAAGGGGTCACTACAAGTTTTAAATCAAAGGAAATTCAGTATGACTAGTTGAAGAGAGAGCTAGATTCCTTGAAGGTTGAGAATAAATAGATCATAGATAAGATGAGAAAGTTTGATAAGTAGCATTATAAGTTATAAAAAGTCAAGAGTACCAATAATAAAAGACCAATTAGGTGGGCCAATGCAATAAGGGATAAGTTATCATGGGACCATATGAAAAGGAGTGATCAGTCAAGAGGTAAGTACAAAAATGTTATTTGCTATAGCTGTCATAATATGGGACAAATTGAAACATTATATTATAATAGATTTATAAGTTTCTAAATATTTAAAAATATATATGAAGCTCTTAGAGTGCATGAAAGGGTCAAACATTGGTATGGAAGCCAAAACAAGTTACGACTGATCATATTGAACCCAAGAGTCAAGATGGACTATTTACTAAGGAGGAACATAAGACTAAAGTTGATTTTATGCTATTTTAGATTGCCTTTAACATTAAATATGAAGTAATGAAATGGTATTAGTTGTTTATCAAACCACATGATAGGAGACAAAAATAATTTTATCTTATTAAAAAAGAATGTTGTTGGAATAGTGAGGTTTGGAGATAACATAACTGCCAATAAAGTTGGCAAGGGTTTCTTGAGTTTGGAAAATGGTAAGACCAATATAGAAAATGTTATTTATGTGGAAGTTTTTAAACATGACATTATTATTGTAATTCAAATGTGTAATAAAAGACACAAACTAACTGTTCATGACAAAGGGTGTGAGATAAGGAGAGCCAAATTAGGAAGGCTAATTACTAATGCTAAGAGGACTGAGAACAATTTATATGTCTTGAATGAGATAAATTATAGATGATTTATGATCAAGATATATGAAATTTGGATATGACATATAAGGTTAGGTCACCCAAATTTTGACAATATAGTCAAGATAATCACTAAGAAGTTTGTGAAGAACATGCCTAAGATCACCAAACCTACAAACATACTTTGAAATGCATGTCAACATGGTAAGTATACTAATATAAGGTTTGAGTACAATTATTAGTATAATAAAATACACTTGGATTTAATACACACTTATCTCTTTTGGCCTAAAACAATTAAAAGCATTTATGGGGATATCTACTTCATGTCACTCATAAATGACTACATAAGAATGACTTGGGTAGCATTCTTGAACGAAAAGTTAGAAGCTCTTGATAAGCTCAAGGAATTTAAGGATATTGTTAAGAATGAGAAGAGAGGGAATATTAAGTGTATAATATTTGAAAGAGGAGGACATTTTTTGTCCAATGAGTTTGATGACTTCTATGAGCATCATGGAATAAGGAGACAGTTATCAGCAACTAGGACACCTTAGCAAAATGGAGTAGTATAAAGAAAGAATAAGATAGTCTAAGAGATGGATATAACTATTCTAAATGAGTCCATATTATTTTATGGATATTAGAGAGAGGTAGTACGCACTATAGTCTACATTTTAAATAGAGGACATATAAGGACTAATGTAAATTATACTCCTTATGAACTATTGAAAGGAAGATGTGCTAATGTGGAACAATTTAGAGTGTTTGGGATAAAATGTTTCATCAAAATAGATGATGGATACTTAGTAAAGTATTATTATAAATATGATTAAGGTATATTATTAGGATACTCATCAATGATCTCAACCTATATATGTTATAACAAGAGTTTATAGAAGATAGTGAAAAAAACTATTGTGAAGATTGATGAGCTAAGAAAATCACACTCACAGTCAAAGGACACTTTAGAGAATCTTGAATTAAATAATGAAGAGGAAACTATATACGTTGATGTGGAAGAATAAGAATTTGAGGACATATATGACTCAAAAGGCCCCTTTAGATAGATTCAAAGAGATAATCCTAAATCTCAAATCATTGGCAATAAGAATGCAAGTATGCAAACAAGGAAAAGACTAGTAAGTAATCTAAATCAAGATAATGTTTCTCTATTATCTAAGATTTAACCTAATAATATTATATAAACAAGAAAATACAAATTTTTTATAGGCTATTTGAATGAGGAGTTAGACTAAATAGAGAATAATGAGACTTGGGAACTAGCTCCTAGGCTTAAACACAAGAATGTTGTTAGCATAAAATCAGTGTTTAGAAAAAAGTTTAATGAAGATGGAGAAGTAACTAGGAAAAAGGATACGTTGGTATGCAATGGATATGGAAAATTTGAAGAGGTATACTTTGAAGAGACCTTTGCACTAGTAGAAATATTAGAGGCCATCATATTATTTATAGAATATGTAAGATTCAAAGGGTTTAAGGTATACCATATGTATGTCAAATTTGACTTTTTGAATGGGAATTTGGAAGAGGAGGTATACATAAATTGACCTGAGGGGTTCTCATTATCAGGTGACAAAGACTATTTTATAGATTAAAAAAGGCTATTTATGGTCTAAATAAAACTCCTAGAGCTTGGTATACTAGGGACACACATCTCTTGGATCATGGATTAAAAAGAGGAGTTGTAGATAGTAATATATAAATAAATTCATAAGATGACCATCAGTTAATAGTAGTTTTCTATTTGGATGACATCATTTTTGGTGGAAATAATGAGAACATGACCAAGGTATTTTTAGAGGTGATGAAGAAAGAGTTTGAGATGTCCATGTTGGGAGAGCTATCATTATTTCTTAGTTTGTAAATCACTCAATATAAAATAGGTATATTCATTTCATAACCAAATAAATAAGATAGATGTTTAATAAGTTTGATATGGAATATTGAAAGGCAATTAGTAGACCTATGATCAAATGGTGTAAGTTGAGAAAGAAAGATAAGTCTCTAAAGGTCAATTAGATGTCATATAGGTTAATGGTTGGAAGTTTGATATACACCACTACCTCTAGACATGACATCATGCAAGTAGTAGGTCTTGTGGTAAAGTTTCAATAATATCTAAATTAAAATAATATGCAAGTTGTCTAAAGGATACTCAAGTATCCCAAGGGGATTATAGAGTATGGGTTGTGGTATCTAAATATCATGGAATTTAATCTAATAACCTATATAGATGTAGACTGGGTGGGAAGTCTAGATGATAAGACTAGTACTAGTGGAGGGACTTTATTCTTATGTGGGTATCTAGTTTCATAGATAATCAATAAGTAACCATCAGTAGAATTATCCACTTATAAAGTTGAGTACATTGAAGTAGCTTTATGTTGTACTCAGGTCTTATGGATGAGATAGAACCTAAAAAAATAAAAGTTGGAGTATTATGGTCATATCCCTATCTATTGTGACAATACAGGTTATATAATCATATCAAAGAAACCTTTCATGCACTAAAGGACTAAGAACATTCCCATCAAGTATCATTTTATAAGAGAGTAGGTAAGTGACCAGAGTGTTAAACTTGACTATGTTTCTACACAAGATCACATTGTATAAATTTTGACCAAACCACTTCCAAAGGTAATATTTGAACACCTAATATAGTAATTGGGTGTACTTATTACACCTAACAATCATTTAAGAAGCCAATTACTTAGGTAGAGTTAATTAGGTGGTTCATTAGATCCAAGACCAAGTGAGTTATTCCAAGAAGGTATGCATGGAGATATAGGGAACATGTTTGTATTATGACTCATAAACTCATAGTCTTGTGTGTTTAGTATTTTTGTTACAAAGAGTGTGATCCAAGGAGTTAATAACATACTTTTGTCATTTATGTCAAAGGGGGAGAAAGTTTAGAAAGAGGGAGAATATGGAATAATGAGGGATAATGATGAGATATAAATTTTTAAAGGTGATTTATGTTGTTTTAGGTGTGTTCATGAATTTTTATGTCATAATTTAAAGGACAAGGCATGAAAATTTGTTTTTAGGTCTCTCGAGTGCTTAGAATGAAGGGTTCTTAACCTGAGAAAGATTTTATTGTGCTCATTATCTTATCAAAACTTTGGATGGGAAAATAAGATATTCATGGTAGATTGGGAAGGGTCCTAACTCAAAATTATATTCATTTTTTTTATTGAGGGTATATGCTTTATGAATGATTATTAAGAATATAAATAGGTTTAAACACTCTTAGAACCCTAATGAGGACTCGATGTTTTTTATGTTAATAAAATGTTCCCATAATGTATTTTTATGATCATTTAAGATATTGGAGGTTATTTTAAACTCTCAAAATAACTTCCAAGTGTAATTAAGTTGTAATGTGTGTGAGTAAACCCTATAATAAAGTGATAATTTCTCAAATATTTGCTATAGCAATCAGAGTTGATGAAGTAAAAGTACGAAAATAGATGGAGGATGAGTATTAATAATAATTTTTCATGTACATGAAGGTTTATATATAGTATATATATGTTGTTTATGTTAATAAAATGTTCCCATAATGAATTTTTATGATCATTTAAGATATTGGGGGTTATTTTAAACTCTCAAAATAGCCTCCAAGTGTAATTGAGTTGTCATGTGTGTGAGTAAACCCTATAAGAAAGTGTTAATTTCTCAAAGATTTGCTATAACGATCAGAGTCGATGAAGTAAAAGTATGAAAATAGATGGAAGATGAGTATTAATAATAATTTTTCATGTAAATGAAGGTTTATATATAGTTTATATCCCTCAATTATGTTAAATTGTTCATCTAATTTAGCTAATCACTAACATGCCTAATGGTGGAAATAGTCAAAAATCTAGGCAATAGTGAGAATATGATTAGGAATGTGTTACTATGATAGAGTGATGAAAAAACATACATGGAGATGTTTTTTTATAATTTTATTTAATATTTATTCTTGTTATAAATATTTTAATTTAGGTGTAGTATTAAAAATGAAGAAGCCAAAATGACTTGCTTGACTCAGTGAGATCTGTGTGTAGTGAGGTCAACAAATTGGTCTGTAAGACCAATAGTTGAGACTATAAAATATGATATTTATATTTTAAAATGGTTTTAATATGTCATATGTTCAAATATATTCATAATAAATCATTTAAAATTTCTATAAAGGTGTTGGAGGTCTGAGTCACCATGACTAGTCTTTGAGGAAAACTAGCAGTTCTAAGAGAGCAAGTTGTAGGATTATTTTTGAGTCTTTTTTCCCTATGTTATGAATTATAATAAACTTATTGAAGTTTTTTAGGTCCTATAGGTTATTTTTATATTATTTATTTTCATTTTTTTGTGGATAAATAACATTTTATCTTCAATTTTTCAAGATAGACATTTCTATGTGTGTGAGGGCCTAATGTGAACAATACTAATGGTGTGCTTTAAGTAGTCATTTGAGATATAAAGTGTAATGGACCTAAAATGAGACTATTGGGAGTAAATTTTAGTTTTATATAAAGTTTTAATTTCATTTTATGATTTTTAAAATGTTCCAAGGAGATCAAAGGGCAACGTGTACCATTGAAGGCCTAATTAAATTAGGTCTCCTTAAGGCCTAAAAGTGGTTTTGGTATTTTAAGTTGAGGATGAAAAATTTTAATTATTTATAATGTATTAAATTTGTTTTAAATATATATTTTAATTTTTATATAAGTTTTAAAGTGTGTATGTAAAACCAAAAGGTGTATGATCTAAAGGATTATATAAGAGCAAGGCCTAATAGGCCTAATTGACTCGTTAGAGAATAAGTGAGTGCAAGTGAAGGAAATAAAAATTTTAAGAGATTAATGAGGTATTTTATACCATAATATTGGTGTATATAAATTATAATTAATATATAACATGGGAAATATATATGAATATCAAAGTCATATAACCTAATCTATCTTGAAGAGACCTAGTTGAGTGAAAAAGCCTAGAATACAATTTGAGAGGGATAGAAGAGTGAGAAGATACAAAGAAGGTGATCATAATATATTGTGTGATAAATAAGGTTTTATTAATTCTATAAAAAATTTCAAGTGGATGAGTTGGTTCTGAGTTATCTAGGGTGTTGGTTCCTCCTTACAGGTTGGTGCTAGTTAAACCTTAGTTGAGTAGGTGATTGGATAGTTGGGGTTGGTTATCCATGTGGATTTGGTGCTTCACTAAATATATTTATTTATATTAATATATTAAATTTAAAAATATAATTATGTTTTATTCCTCTTGAGTATTTCCCACATATGTAATATGTTTCATGATCTTGCATAGTTGTTTATGCTTTTCTATATGTTCATTTTTGTATGAATGGTTTGTGTATGCTTAAGTGGTATTGAATGAATTTTTTGAAGACACTAATTCATCCCCCCACTTATTTATTGTTCTTCTAATATAACTTTTCTAAAAAAATTGATCACAATATGGCAGATGATAACCTATTTCATTTGTTTACTAGTGTTTTTTATCCCAAGTTGCAATATTAGGTTAAGATTCTCTATCAATGCACTTTAGAAGAGGCCATTGACTAAGAAAAGTGTCAATATTTACTCATGAATCAACTCAATCCATCCCAACCTCCTTTGTGTACTTTCATGTTGATCAAAAATAATAATCATCATGCTACTAATGATGGTGTCACCAATTTTTATGATACCATTCATACCATTAAATATATTGATCCTCAAATAGTTATAGAACAAGCTTCCCCTTTCAACCACATCAATAATCCTCATTTATATTGAAAAAATAACATAAATGTTCATAAACATTTATCCTTAGAATAATTACAAAAGGGTTTACTAAGATATCTTTAATGATAACTTGATCCCACTTGTCCCATGAAATCATACTATGATCCCAATAAATTTTGTTGTTTTAATTATAGTTGGGGTCATTCTCAGGAGACTTGTAGGAAAATTCATAATTTGGATATGGATTTCCTTCTCAGTCCCAATTTTGATCATGATTTTATCATTTATAAATATTAAGAAGCCTATGACATTAACTTCAAATCCCATGAAACACAAACTAAATCTCAAGATATAAACCAAGATAATAATCATTTGGTCATCTACAAAGATCCTCTTTAGAATCACCAAGATAAAAAAGATAAGCTTACTCCTTCTACCAAAAATGTTTATAGTCTTATAGACACAAGTCCTAAAGATAATGTGGTCAATATGACTAATATGTGAGGGGTGGTTACTTTAATTAATCCTCATCCCATACACACTCTTAAATCATCTTTTAATTTTCATGTTATCCAATATTGTTCCCCAATTCACTTAACAAAGTTGGGGAAAGAAGATCTTATATATTGTGATGAACAAATTCTAATAGTTCCCTTGGATAACACTTATAATACAATTTACAACACTCCTCCAACTACTTTACCCATCACCAATGATACTCAAACTTATATTAAGACTTATTCAAATTTATTTCAAACCAAACTTGCATTAAATACCTCATCTTCTCAAGACAATCTACAAAATTGTCCTGTAATTCAACCTCCTCTATCTCATCAACATAAATTCACATACACTTCAGTTCCTCCCTCTAAAGACATCCTTTACCACTATGCACCTCTTTCCAATAGTCCCCTTATGGGTTATGATTAATGGGATCCTCTCCTGGATATTACTAATCTCCCATATCAAATACCATTTTTCAAAGTTATGTAGACTTCTAAAAATCATCATAATTATCTTATGTTTCATTTGTTTGAATTAGACATCCATCATCCTCCTATATTAAAACATGAATCCACCTTATTCAGATTAGAATATAGTATTTTATAATAGTGTAAATATATGTCCATACATATTGATGAAATATTTGACACTTATCTTTCCTTAAAATTCCCCATTGCTTCTATGATCCCTTTTGATATTTGATTCATGTAGATAATCATCTTTTTTTTATTAGTTTCCAAATTATTGATTTCCAAGTCAATTTTGCCTTGATTGACTAGTTCAAGAATTTACATTGCCTTTCTCTATTTTAATAAAAACCTTGGATATTTTTAATATAACCTTAAGTCCACATGTAGCACATGTCAAGGCTATGACCAAAGTTAAATGCCTCCCTTAGGCTATGTGTGGCTCTCTATCACCATCCCACATGAAACTGTTTGAGTGAAGGTGATTATATTCAACTTTACTTTATCATATAACATTTTCCTTGGTAGGTTATGGAATCATTTCAAGAGATTAGTTCCCTCTTCCACTTGACAATGTGCCAAATTTACTCACAATGGAGCAATATATAGGATTCAAGGTGATATTAACCCTTAAAATTTACAACAATTCCAAGACTGTGGTGTATTCAATATTCCCACCCTTGAAACTTTAATGAGCATTACATTTTGTGAATATCAATGGTTTAACTTTCCTATCAAATTCACCTAAGGTTACAATGGTCACCATAAAATCATCAAGAATATTCCACCTAACCTCTTATACATAGATGATGATGAGCTTGATGAGATCACTCTCAATATCAAAACATCAGATCTTTCACCTCGTCTCATTTCATAGCTTCCCCCTTCTCTAAAACTACATTCGCATGAACCACCTAGTGATGATATACCCATTATCTTAACTAAGACTCAACACTCTGTTAATCACACCACATCAGATGATAAGGTCATCCCTACCTATGTTATTTATCTTCATATACTTGACTATGTTGATGTTTATACCTTATATGATCCATTATTATGAGGTATTTTTCAATCCTAAGATGCTAAAATCATTCATTATCATTCCTCTTTGCTTTAATACTTTTGTATATATTCTATCATTCCATCTTATATGACTCCTAATTTTAGCATTTTTCCTCTTATTTTTAGGGTAGAGATGGTGTGTACACCTCTAGTTTATGAAGATCCTCATATTATTATACTTATGGATCATGTTATGATTGGTCCCTATTGCTTTGATAGATAATAGGACCCATCTATCCAACTTATCCTTGATATGACCATGATTGTCCTTCAACCTTCTATACATCATGTCCCTCCCTTAGCTGATCCTAGTTTGGATCCTATTCCCACATACTCTATAGTTGAGCCTCTTCCTATTTCAAATATTTTTACTTCTTCCATCAAGCCTCTCCTAGTTTTTCCACCAATCCCATATTCTCTTGGTGATTGTTTGTTCCTTTTATCACAACTTTCTCCTTTGCTTTCCAAATGGGTTGATCAACCATATTATGATTTTAATAAATCTATCAATATTATACTAGAGACTATTGACTACACCATCCTTCCTTGACTTCTATTGACACTCCTATTAGTACACCTATAAATTCTTTTAACAACTGTATCTATTTCTTCAATGACATAGATAATCATTATTTTGTGCATTATCATAAGTTGTAGAAATATTTAAACACCTTGCATCCTACCATTCCTTATCCCATAGATAAGGCTATACCTCCCCAAAAAGTATTACCAAAATTTCTTCCCAAATATGGAAAGGTATACTATCTCTAACACCAATGTACTACTCATCACACTATTTGTTGTCACATCCTTTAGCAACTTATCAAATATCACCTCATGACTATTTTTGTGCCTATTAACCTTCCTCCCAAAATTCACCCTTAAAATAAGGATCCCCTTTATTCCCTTATGGCCCTTTCACCTATGGTCCCTTTTATACCTACTATTTCTCCACCTGTTATTCCCTCACTTATGGATCCTCCTTCATATGTGGCCCATTCCCATTAATTTTCCTTTTCCTAATCATCCCCTACAATATATCCCTTATCAACATGATCCTTCAGGAATTCCTACATTTTTCATCAAGGAGATTAGATATAAAGTATTTTCTCAACTTTCCCTAAAGATCAATGAGACTTTGGTTGTATTCTAAGTTCAACTTCATAGAGACTTATCATATGTTATGGATAATGTGTGTGGATAATTATAATAGTATTTCTGAACACAATCATGGTGTTGTTTCATTTCTTTCTTAATTTGGATTAGATGCGTGCTACAAATCTACTTTTATCTACCTTATATCATTTGACATTATGTCAAATTATTATCTATCTTACATGATGAATTTTTTTTTATAGTACATGTTGCTTATTATTTCATTATTAATATTATGTTCTCTTATGAATTTTCTTTCATGATTACATACTCTTTCTTTATGTGTTCCTTTTATGTGACTATCTTATTCTCTTTCATTATTGTTTCCTATATTATATCTATAAACATAGATAATTATTATTATGACTTGGTTAAACAAACCTTACTCCCTTTAGTCATTCCTTATTTACCATGTGATCATTTAGAAAACAATTCATTTAACTATAATATCCTTTAACTAGTACACTTTGGATCTCCCATTATTCCCCTTATTTCCTCTCATAAACTAGTATACACATGGTTGAGACTTGAGATAACATGTTGGTTCATAGATTAGCCTAAGTTTTATAGTCAATCATGTCTTTAGATACTTATATTCCTTAATCTTAATCCTAAATCTCGTTCATGTGTATCACTTTATCTCTCATGATTGGTCAGTCCAAGTCTGTATAGAGGAGGAATCTTAAGATCCATAAAAAATAAAAATCCAAATCATTTAACAAAAGACAATGACATAAAAGGCAACATTAAATTTTTTTAAAAGTTAAATCACACTAAAATACATGATTATAAGCACATATCCTTTTTCTAATTTAATCTCAAATTTCATAGTTGGCATCATGAAAGAGTTGAGGTCCTTTGGGCTATGGTAGGCGAATAAATTGGAAAATGAGAATTAAAAAATCTTTTAGTTCTAGCTACTTTCTCATGAAAGTACCCAATCTTTGTAGTAGACCAACATATCTATAATGGGTCTTAAGGAATGGGGAAAATGTAATGGGAAGGTAGGTCTATTTTAATTTTATTTTTCAACATAAAAAATATGAGTTTATCTTAATACCACACTTAGGCACCTACATAGATTTGTGAATATAGTGAACATGTATCCTTTATATATTGATGGTCACTAGTCACTTAGTGAATTTTTATGTCCATAGTGTGCATCATGTTTCCTAAGGTCCTCTCATAGGATGCCTACTTTATGATTACTACATTACCTTTTTCACTCCAAATAATCCTAATATTTTCCCTTGAAAAATATTATGTTTTGACTGATCACTTGCCCTAGGGATTCCATTTATGAGTTGTAGTGTAAGACATTGGATAGGACTATACCTTTCTCATAAATTATCAAATTTTAACATTACCATTCCAAACATCCACTTTTATCATATTTTATCCATTATTTCCACCTCATTGTCGTTATCTTTTTGAGTTTTAGTGTAAGACCATGGATAGGACCTAACCTTCATCACAAAATTTTCCAATACCCAAGTCATAACGAAATTACGTGTCAAATTTGAGATAAGTCATGAGTGATTATGAGTTACATGTCATTGACATGATTCTCATCTTGATTTAATATTTTTTATGCTCAATTAATTGATATTTAAATTTTATCTTCTTATTTTTTGATTACATGTAAAAAACCAACCATTTTGTTTAAGTTCTTCATATTTCTCAACTTGAATTAGTGTGATTATTTTAAGACCATTTTTCCAATTTTGGTTCTCTTTTATACTTCCCAACATTATTTAGTATGAATGGTTGAAATAATTGATTTATTTCTATATGATTTGTATTTCACATGATTTTCATTTTATTACATTATTTTTCATACTTCCCAATGTCATTTAGTGTGATCTTACTTGTTTTAATTCAGTGCCAATATTTTTTATGGTTCAAAAACATTTATGTCATCTTTTTTATCACTATTAGTTTATTATACTTAGTCATATTTTGTTATTACACATTTACCATCATGAAATAGTGTGTAGTGCATTTGTTTTTCATTAATTATATTTTTTAAAATCTTTTTTACCTATTTATTTTTAACCATGTATGTGTACTACATAATGATAGAAGAGAAAACACCCCAAGTATATTTACTATAACATATAAAACAAAATAAAAATACATGTGATAAAAATAAATATATCCATTCATCAATATCCACAAAAAAATATAACTCATGAGATCAAAATCCAACTATCAAAATAATATATCTCTATATATCATGTATTTTTATACAAAATACATAGCCCTATGGATGGGCTCTATCATGCCTATCTTGTGGCCTATCCACACCAACCATAGACACATCAAACCATACCCTCTCCATAGTATGATATAATGAGTTGTCTAATATCTCAACCCTACTACCTATCCCTATAGGTTGGCCACTTGGGCATGTACATGTCTTAGCTAGATCATGATAGTTATGTGAGAGGCTCTCTCCTAACATAGGGATTTTCAGGCATATGCCTCTCCTATTCCCACCCTTACTAGTGGTTTCAATTCAACCCCACATGTATATATATTCCTCAGGGCCTCCCCCAATAGTCTAAACCAGCCTGCTAGAGCTAGGGCGGATGGTACCACATGATCATCTAGTGTGGTGGGGTTATATGGTGCTATAACCCCATCTAAAATGTTGTGATGCACTACCATGATGAAGGATTTACATTTGAACTCCACTATCACAAGGTATACAAATCCAAAACCTAGATAGATTTCAAATCACATATACATCTCAATATCTATCTATCTACCTAAAATCATGTATAATTAGTATTTTTTCTTAAAGAATAAAAATTATAACATTTCTTACCTATCGTAATGTCATAAACCACCATCAATCATGATATCTCCATCAACCTATCCCAAAATTATTTCATCCATGGGTCATATCCACATCAAATCAAATATAAAATTCACCATGCACACATGCCTTGGCCCTCTCTTTTGTGGTGCATCTATCAACTAGCTCTATAATGAGCTAATTGTTGGTTCATCCAACATAACCAATCTCTTTTGTGATTTATCCTTCTAATGTCATCTCCATTTATGGCATGCCTAAGGCAGTCATTACTCTTACTGTGGTTATTTTTTTGGTACCTACTATCCCTTACATCCATAGCCATTCCCTCTCCTCCTCTGGTTGCTAGCTATTATGCTCGACTAGTCCATGGTCTCACATGTCATGACCTTATCTCCATTCACTCAACTAGTACTCCTCAACCTCTCCCATTTAAATTTATTACATGTCATGCCAAAAATTTAATCACTATTATAAGATTCATTGGGTCTATGATTCTAAATTATCTTATCAAGCATGTCACTAGCTATGGATCTACCCATTAAGTATAGTGGTTTGTGATCTACACTCAAGCTAACCATGGCACCATGATCACCCAAATAGTCCAAATAGTAGTAATATGTGTGTAGTGTTACCACATAATATCTCCTTATGTGACTATATATAGCACTAGCATATGGAGCATGGTCTATGTTACTTTGTCTTGTCTCCATCTAGTAACCTAAGGTAACCTATCATCGACCACATGGGGTCACCTAGCTGACCAATACATTAGGAACATCTCATATACCCATGTGATTAGAAACACCACTAGTACCATGATCTTATTCCCTTTAAAAACATCTTATACATATCATGCATGAGCTAGACCTAGATGACATACCCAAAATTGTAGAGCACTTCTTGATCCAAACTGGATTGGCACAAGGCTATCACATATAGTGGTACCTTGTCATAAAAATTATGATAAAACACTCATGATATCACAAGTCTAATTATATCCTTCTAAATATCTATAATTTTTTTAATATATGTATCAAATAATCTCACCCTTAGCCTCATTTATATCATATCTAAGCATGTCACCCACCTGGTTAGTGCTCATCTCTCATATTTCAAAATTATTTACCCTTCAAATATTTACCATCATATTTCTTAATTCACTCATTTCTTTGTCTCTACTAACTCTTTTTCAAAATAATAAAATGTTTTGGAATCCTAATGTTTCAGAGAATATTTTAAACTATTATATTTATATGTTGTAAAAATTTCATTTTTTTGTTCTTTTTCACTAATCTCTACAAGTTCATCTAATATTCCTCACATCTAGACACCTTCACATTTTCTCACATATCCTTATTTATTTAAAACACTAATGTACGTAAAGGTACATATTTTTCAATTCTATCCTTTCATTTATTTTATTTTCTCCATAATTCACTTTATTTAGGTTTAACATTATGTTTCTCTATGTTCTTTTCTCAAAACACCATCCCATGTTTCACCTACATGACTTGTGATGAGCTTAGAGTGGGGCATATTCATGCACATAATATTTTCAAAACTTATCAATTAATAATGCTATTTATATTTTAAGAACCCATTAAGTCTCAATATCTTTGAGTTCACACCTTAAAGGGTACACCGAGAAAGGGGTGGGCAAACCACTAGTGATTTATAGGATTGTTGTCCATTTTTAATACTTAATATCTACACACTTATCTCCTAAAACCATTCCCCTAATATTATCATCCTCTTTTACACCCCCCTTTGGTATTTTACCACCTTAATTATCACTTCCCTAATCTAAAACCTCATTTTGATAGTTTACATGACATAGTCACCCACATCAACCTTGTATCCTTATTGACAAAACTTATTGAGATCTAGGTCATCCCATGGCTGACCTAGTCCGTAACCTAGTTTGTTTTTTATGAATTATGATACCAAGTCAACTAGATTTATGCTATTAACATAAAATTTTGGAAGGGTCTAGGTTTATTTATTTCTATATAAACACATTTATTTTTCCATTTATAAGAGAAGAGAAGTAGAAGTATGATATATTGTGTATCTGCTTATTTACCATTCTACTTAAGGATCAAGCTTAGGGTTTTATACTTTCCTTGGAGATATATATCTTATATTATGAATAATTTTTGATTTATTGATAGGTTGTGTATCCTAGAGCTAATTTATCCTTGTCAACCTTACATACCACAAAAACATCTTACAAAGCACCTTGGCCAAGGGAGAGATTAAGTCTTGATGGGTTCATCTTCAAAGGTAAGAGTTCCTAACTTTGTTCTTCTTTTGTAAGAGTAGGTAGATATGAGTTTTCAATTCTCTCCCATTAATTAGGATTTTTTATACATTCATGTGAGTATATGTCTTCTATGCATGTTTAATTTTCATGTTTATTACCCCCACTTTCTACCAAAAGCTTCAGTGAGCACTGGATTAGATTTTACTTGTTATTAATTTAGTGAATATGAGAACATAGGACCTAGTTAGATTTATTATGTACTTTTACTTGACTGGAGGCTTTGGAACCCTCCTTATTGATATTATTATGGTAAGATATCCATTGATTATGTTTAGTAGATCCATCTTGGTCATGACCCCAATTATCTAATATATCCCCAATTAGATGTGTAAGTAGGATTTATCTTCTCTGATATAGGATTGATTTGTAGACATATTGCATTTCTCATTTCACACATCATGCAACACACTAGTGGCATGAGAATCATTGGTAGAAAAATAATCACTAGTATAATTACTAGAATTTTTGAAAAATAAGCACTAGTAGCATGATTATTATTGGTATTAAAATAAGAACTATTAGCATGGTTAGCATTGGTAGCAAAGGATGAACTAGTGGCATGGTTAAGGAGAAGGTTATTTAGAAAAGGCCTACTAGAAGTTGAATCTACCATTTTAGTAGAGGCACTTGGCATGAAGATTGAAGAAGTCATAGAATAATACGTCATGGTGTGTGAAAGAGACATAATAAAAATAAAAAGTTGAGAGGCAAAGAAAGTGTTCCCCCTAAATCTGTGAGAGAAGGTAGAGGAAGGTGAAATAGGTTCTTCTACCCTATAAAAATCTCATTGGGTTTTACTAGAATAGGGTATTTTTAAAAATTAATTACACAAATTTAGATTAATATATTTCTTCACAAAAAAACCTAAAAAGTGTGATATTTAACTAAATACATTATTTTAATCATGCCAATAAAAATTACTATAGATAATGATGGCAATACCAATAATATATCAAGAATAGGTACAATTTTGATTACATAAAACAAGACTATATTTAATTCATAAAATTATTGTTATAAATTCAACCATGACTGATAAAAAATTATAGCCAACTACTATATTATACATATGAATAAAAATTATAGCTTTATAAATATAAATGTCTTAATAATAACATATAATGATATAAATATCCTTAGATCATATGAGTCTCAATGAACTCATAGTATCCATAAGTAATCTCAAGTGTAGTCTCTAGTATAGTATTGTTATGAGGATGAAGAGCATATATATGTACTTTTCCATACCAACTGTGGATGATCGATCACTTAAACTATCTCCCAATGAGAGAATGACCCTCCCTTCATAGATGGGTATATAAAAATGGTTTGGGAATACAAAGTGACAAACTATAAACTATGTGATATAAGATAACTAATACATAATGTATACCATAAATAAAACCATTCTAATATGATATTGTACAAACATGTAAACTAAATCAAACACATGAAATGACAATGTTTAACTATAAATATTACTTTGTCTAAAGTTTTCATATATTTATTTATCTCTAAGATCAGCCAATTTCATATACACCACTTGATCAAATTACACCTTATCTATGCATTACTGAGACTAATTAAGTGGAATCCATCACATTGCTTATTTAGGGTCATTAATTTGAGAGTTGGTTATATATATAATAATATAAAAACTAATAGATTCATAAATAATATTCCCTACTAGCAAATGTAAAATGTGCTAAACATAGAAATATCAAATACATACATTTAGTCTATAAAATGTAATGAAATGAATCTTAAATCATCAAATTTATTAGTGAAATAATAAATAGATTTTAAAAATAGTCCTCCATAGAATCATACCATCTAGGTAAGAAACATATCTAGAAAACAAGATATAGAATATTAACATGTAACTAAAAATGTTATTTCATCCATTTAAATAACATTAATCAATATATTTTTTCTTTATCTTTATATCTCATTAATATATCAATAAGTTAACTAAATGCTAGCATAACTTGATATGATTTGTATTAAATTGTAAATACCACATATTTAAAAGTTCCTTCAAATCAATAACCCATAATGAAATCATCCATAATTATTTACTATATAAGTAATGGTCACAAGTATTGATTGAGATATGTACATCTATATATGGTATACTAGTTTTAGATTTTTAAATCAATTGATAAATCACATATATACCATATATTTATTTACACATTTAAACACTCATTTTTTATTATATTTTAACCTATTCAATTGAGAATCTAAATATGCATTCTTAAATACGGTATACTCTAAGTAGACAAATATACTATTCATGATATTAGACTATCAAATATACTCTAAGTTTACATTTAAACATTATTACTTCATCACAATTCTTCATGATATGAAACATCCCAAAAACTATATTTTTTTGACTGTTTATACTCAAAATTTCATGTTTAGTATAACACAATATATACATTCATATATTCAAATTCAACCAACTAAATTATTATATTTTTTAATATTAACCAACATAGCTTAATAAATTTACAGACCTAAAAAATAATTATAATCTCTCAATCATGATAGAACTTAGCTGAATGTACAAATGAGTTCTATTGTATAATCACTGTATATATATGAAAGACATATATACTTATATAATTATGTTTATATAACTTTATAAACATATCTCAAAACATAAAATTGTATACACTCATATAAAATATAATAAGCATTGTGTAGTCATTTAGGGATAATTTAATATAAATAAGATAATTTATATTTTATTCACAAAAGTGCTTATTAATAAGTTCATTTAATTTATCCTCATTGTATAATGAAACCTCTATACTAAATCAAGTAAATACTCAGTAGTATAACAGTCACCAAACAAATGTTTTATGACTTTTAAATAGTATCAAATAAGATATATTTACATTCAAAGAATCACAAAATTATCTTTTAATCATATAGCTAGTCGAATACCCCTATACATTTCAGTCTCAATATTGATTCAAGACTTATATAAAAAAATGTCACAATATATAGCTTCACACACACACACACACACACACACACACACACACACACACACACACACACACACACACACACACACACACACACACACACACACACACACACACACACACACACACACACACACACACACACACACACACACACACACACACATTAATATTTATATATCATAGGTCTATGATGTCATATAGATTTTATATGCATGTCCATGTATATGTATACAAGTTTATATTAGTCTTATAATGAATAAAACTAGACTCAATGTATTCTTGCATAGGATAGAATTATGTAATTTAAATGACTTAAATGAAACATTAATGTCCATATATGTGTTATATTTTTCATATGTTTATCTTAAGTTCAATAAAACTTTATACACTTAGATGGTAAAATAACTTTACTTAGTATATATGTATATTGAATAAAACAACCAACATCTTTAAGTAAAATACTAAATAAACATAGTAGAGTCTTAAGTGTAATCTCTGTAAAATAAAAATATCTACCCTTTTTTTTTTACACATGGTTTCTAATAGACCATAATTACACAAATTCCTTTAATATAATTTCACTAAGTTAAAAGATTTTAGTTAACACATATTACTTTCATCCCATACATGGTTTACTCAAATTAATATCCATCATGGCAACTATAGTTTAGTCTTTAAGCCAAAACCCTAGGGTTAAAATTCATGTTAACTAGGTGCACCATTTTTTTTCTTTAATATAAATCAATAATCTATTTATGTGTAGCAAAGAGTTCAATAACCAAGGCCATACGTAATAAGGTTTTTAGGGTTATATGATTAGTTCTATGGATGGTTGAGCCATACACAAGGCTAAGCAATTATCCACTTTTATTTTAAAATTTCAATTAAAGAAACTACAAAAACCCATATGAAATATCTGTTAGAATTTTTCATTTAATCCATACAACATAAGTAATAATTTAACAACAAAACCAATGTAGAAAATGAAGACCAAATTGATAAAAATATGGAACCCTCTTTACAAATTCATCCAAGTGTCTTCTTTCTTTATTATCTTACATCCTCTACCATGTCAATTTATACTCTCATAGGCCTCATCCCTTTACATTTTATTCTCTTTCATGTTGTTAAACTCCCTAATCTCTCTATAAATTCTAAAGACTAAGTCCATGCATGCAAAAAAACTAATAAAAAAATAATAAAATTTCCATTATTTCCTCATGCCAATCCATAGAGAATTCTAGATTTGGCATAATGACCTAATAACCCAAGTCAATAAATGTTAAAACTAACCCTAATCTCAAATGTTCCAATAATCATAAAATATAATAATCCCTTAAAAATTCATGCATGTTATTGACTTTACTTATTAACCATGCAATCAACTTTCTCAAAAACTTATTAAAACTATAACACTAATCAAACATAATGAAGTTTCCCATAATCATTTAAAAATTAGATTATTGACATTGACTTAACATAGGATTACTAATAATGATTAAGCACAAAGGCTTTACAATAATCATTAGTCAATAACACAAATATCATAATGACAATTCCAAACTAATTTAACTCTTACCTTGTTACTTATTAATTCCAATAGTTAGAAAGCACACACAATAACTTTAAATTTTCTATAAAATTATTAAGATGTTAGTAATTTTAAATACAATCACACATACAAATCTTTCCATAGACAATTTCAAAACATACCACATACACTCATGTATTCTGACTATGTTATAACTACATCATAACCAAGATAATCTAAATATGGTAACATTATGTATCTACAAGAACTAAAATATCATAATCATAAATGAATTATTTGGCATCTTATGACTTTAAATTATTATCTCATCCTAAATACACCTATCCTAAATTTTAAAATATTTACCATTAGGTACTTGATAATCTATTTTTACAAATTACCATTTTACCTTATTAACCAAAAAAATCTAATTTAAAACCCATTTAATATATAAAATCTTAATCCTCCAACAACTTAGCCTCATAGTAAAACCATTTCTAATAAACCCATGTTTTTAATCCCAAATTACCGTGTAGTTGGATAGGCCAAAATGGATCAAAACAAACTTTTGTAAAAAAAGGGTGAATCAGTAATGACTCTCCCATGATCAGTGCCAATTTTAATAGATTGGAATCAATAAATATATACATATGCAACTCTTTGGTTTGCCCCCTCCCCTTATGAAATTTCAATCTCTAAGCATTGTTAATATATATTTAGGATAATTAAAGGTGACCTCTAGCTCTACACTGATAAAAGTATGGTATACCCAATTTAGAATGATCATCACAAACTAAGGAGATTGATTACACCTACAAAAGGATATAATCTACCTACATCCATTTCAAGGTAAGTTATTTATCTTGACTATTTCATTTCTTATTTAATTATGTATGTTTCCTTATCATTCCATTGTTAGAACATCTTAAATATTCTCAAATTTCTTGTAGAATTCCTCAATTATCCTTTATATTTATATTTATGACCTTGAATAATTTTAATATAATAGATGTTGATTCATATTAATCAATATCAATTCTATAGGATAAACATAGATACCTACATTATATTTTAGAATCCAAGCCATTTATTCATAAAACTTTATCTTAGATTCATTCTAATTTAATCTTCTAATTTTTTAAATATGGAATTTATCTATAGATACTTTGACCTAAGTTTCATTGAAATAATTATTATCCTTAATATTCCCATTATCTCTCAACCTCTCTTTGCTGACCAGAGTGACATAGATTTTGAGTTAGCACTTTCTGCCATTGTCTATTCTCCTTCAATTGAATTAACTTATAACTAATTAGATGTTATATAATAAGATGTGAATTACATAAGATATTATTGGAATGAACACTTTACTTATGTTGATAATTTAAATGAATATTAGTTCCTAAGCATTTTATTATTGCATCATTATCATATCCTTATATTTTGTAATTTTAGTTATTATTATCCACTTAATTGTGAAAATAATGAGCTAACATCCTATTTAGGAATTTCATAACTTCTTGTGATGAGTTTCTAACTAGGTAACTCACTTATCTATCTATTTATCAAATTTGTCCAAGTTGTCTCATTATGTGTGGGTTATTCTTCCAATATAAAATGGAGTTCCCACATTCACTGGATTCATACGGTGCATAACCATCTTTTTATCTGTAGGTATTCTTCATAAACCCATCATTTATTTAAGTTTTTAGTAGATAATTAAATTAAAATGAAAAAATTAAAAACTACTATTACATTCTAGCGTGCTTGGTGTGACCCCTAAGGTCTCATTGTTATTGATATATTCCATTGTGAAATTATTCATTTAGTTGTATCTTTTATTTATTTTTTGTTTTCATTAAAAAATAGAAAATAAAAAAATCTTACTTTTCCTTTCAAGGTTTAAAAATATTTGTATTCATCCTCTGCATGCTTAGATAATATAAATAAAATAATCTAGGTAGATGACTATATCTTAGTAATCACACCTGCTCACACACATCCAAAACCACATATTCTTAAAATAAGCATTTAAAACATTTTCCTACCCAAGGTGGACCCACTTGGATTTCATCACCAAGGGGAAAACTGACTTGGTGTACTAACCAAGTATAAAATTTTTGATAATAAGTATAAAGGTTAAGCACCTGACACCCTTATATTTATGGTGTGTGAAGTGAGGGGGTAGGATTTTTACTAAGACACATACTTTCTTCCAACATAGAATCATGCCTCAACATACCTTCATGTATATAGAGGTTCCCATCCTTAAACAAAAAACCAAAACCATATTTAGATTACCATTTCTTAGTACCCTTGTTGACCTTTTTATTTATCACACTCTAAATTTAATCTTTTAAAAGTAAAATATTGTAAATATGTTTTGTAGTATGTGTGCTTATTTCCACTAAAATAAGATTATCAGAAAGACTATTTTGTGCTTTTTTAATTTCATTTCTTGATTTATCTTGGGTACTACATGGTTTTGACATGATATCAATCATTAAATAAAATTGAATCCCCAACCTCATCCTCATCCATAAATAAAACCCTAAGTCCTCCTACTTCTCCTGAGTCTATGGGGGAGGGTATTCCCTAGTTATATACTAGGGGAGATCTTGAATTCACTAGCATATTGTATAGTAATACAATTTCTCTTAACCATTAGCTTAGGAATCAATCCATCTATATTCCACTTTCCCCTCATACACATTCTTTTGGGAATAATTTTGGCATTCCCCTAGAGGGACATGAAGGGTTTACTACAGCCATGGTTTCCTCTCTCAACAATCCTCCCCAAACAAGTTTTGATACTAACACTATACAACCTTTAAACAATTCACCTCTAGTAACATTTAGTGGTACATCTCAAACTAGTACCCAATCCCAAAATGTTACTTTACCTCAACATACATGTACTCCACCTCCTACCATGACACCTTAAAACTTAGTGACTTCAATCCCTATAACTCTCCCACCCTCCCAAACTAGCATAGCTTCAAATCCCCAAACTCAACCTTTACAACAAGCTCCATTAAGTCAACCTCCTCAATAGTACATCCCATTGACTACCCAATCCATAGCTCTCTCACAAGCCCTTGGGTCCACTTATATACCCTTGTAAGCCCCATAGTATGTGGTAGCATCCCAAGCTATTATGACCACTTTAGTTGGTTACCCCTTATCAAAACCCTTTTACACTTTGTTTCATACTTATCAAAATCCTTAATAGAATGTCTTAGTAGGTATTCCTAAATATAATACCCAACTTGACCTTATGAACATACTTAGGAATAAGATGGCAAATTTGAAAGTCTCTAACTCTAGGAATAAAAATATGCTCACTTATGAGTAAATCTGTAATGAGCCCATTAATCCAAGTATTCTTATTATACCATACCCCTCACTATGAGAAATTTGGAAATTTAAATAAGGAATATCCTTAGAAACACATTAGATCATTTAGACGCACTTTTTATCTTATAGCCCATGATGATGCTCTTCTCTTAAGAACATTTCCCATGTCACTAGCTAGACCAGATTTAGACTAGTATAGTTTTATCCTTCAACATTCCATATTCTCTTTGGGGTAGCTAGCCCAAATCATTTTATAGAATTATTCCATTAACATCATAATAAAAGTGACCATAATTGACCTCTATTCCATTAGATAGTTTAATGATGAATATGTCACTAATTTTGTGGATAGATGGTAGAGTCTAATAAATCAACTTACTTTTTCACTCAACTAAAACTAATAGATATCATGTGCTAAACATAGCTAATCAACATTATGGGTTTAATCTTTCAATACTTTTGATGAGGCCTTTTTCATGGTTAGTAAACTAGAAATCTAAGATTTAGAAGAAGGGAAAGTAAAGTTACATAATAAAAACTTCAAACTTGATCCGTCCAAAGGAACTAATAATACCAAAACCAAAGTCACTAGTAATGTTTTGGTCTTTAATTCAGCACCCCTATAGATAAAAATCCAATCCAAACCCTTTACTTCCCAAGCACAATCACAAAAATCATTAACATGGTTTGCTTCATGGTAGTAAACACCCTTATGGTTATATTATTCTTATATTTTAGATAAGTTATTAAAATCATCTATCATCGAACTTCTTTCAGTTAGACCTCTTGATGACTCTCACCCTAAGCCTAGTTGGTTTACAGAAAATGACTTTTGTAATTACCATTGTGTACTAGGTCATGACATCAATAGGTGTCACTACATCAAATGTCTAACTCAAAACCTTATTGATTAAGGAGAGTTACAATTACATAACCCTAACATTCCTCCTAGTAAATCCATAGATATCTTTAGGTAGTCATTCACTAACCATGCCTCTACATCTAATTCCATATAGACTAATTTATAATGTACTTTATACCATGAGACCCATTTGAGGGGAATGCTTCCAAAATTGGAAAAAAAACTTAGGGCATCATAAGTAAAATCCTTGAAACACCTTACCATAAGGATTAAATTACCTAAAGAGGATATCCTTACTACCCTCGATAAGATTTAAAAAGGGAAGATGCCTCTACCACCTATTCAAACTAAAGCATCCACATTAGGACCTCATCCTTTGGTGAGACAAAAAACCACCATTGTAAAATCATCTTCTAAAGAGAATATACCATTACAAATGGATATTCCAACTATAATAATGTCAATTCATAATTCTCTAAATTCTTACTACACATGAGGCCTATATATAAATTCTTATCCCAAGCACAAAGTACCTACTGTAGGGAATATTCAAATAACCAATTCAAAGGATGAAGACTCAAAAGAAAATGTAACCTCCATGCCAATGCCTCTAAAGGTCAAAAATACTAGCTAGGATCTATTGAGGGTGTATTACTCTAATATTCTTGATCAACTTATTCAAACTTCCCTTGTCACAATACCAACCATAAAACCTATTAACCCTCATATTCAAAAACCAACATGGTATCAGGAAAAAAAATATGCATATCATCAAATAATGAGACATTATAATGAAATTTATAATGTGATAAAAGATATGGTCCAACAATTATTAGAAGAGTATGTTATTTTAATAGAACAATTTGGCTATGACTATCCCCATAGTCAAATTACTAGGGTTGTGTCCATGTCAAGAACTAGTATATTACCAAGAGGATAAAAATGAGTTTTAAAGGAAGATAAAATCTATTATAGAGCTCAATATCAACCCCTCCCAAACCCTCTATATTTGGATGAGTGTAAAAACATGACATATCCACCAATGTTTTAGATAGATACATTACACATAGATACACAATCTCATACCCAAGGTAATAAGACCTAAAATCCCAATAAAGCCAAGGGCACTATTGGAAAATCTCTTGATTCTACCATAAATAGTCCTCCAATACCCATAAAAAGACCTAAAATCTCTATTTTAGGAAAAATTAAAAATAATAATGCTTTAGAGTTAATATAAACATCCAATCTAAAGTAGATTCATCAACTCCCAATCAAGATGTATTTATATGAACTTGTCAAAAACTCTCTATAGTATCATGAAGCTATAATATAATCCTTTCAAGCTATTGATATATAATTAGATGAAACCAAGCCTCTATTGTATTTTATTGAATCATTTCAAAAGTTGTCATCAATAACATTCCATGATTCTAAAATATCACCATTACAACCTAATGACCAAGATATGAAATTATTTATCACTTCCCAAATTAATTAGACCCAAATAAAAAGAGTAATGATTATAATAGAGAAAGCATAAATATTAACTCTCTCATTCTTTTAAGCAGCTATAAATACCTAAAACTATTGTAGCTTAATCTTTAGGCATCTTACAAGCATTTAATGATACTGTGTCCCCTACATTAGGAACAACTATCTTTCCCATCCAAGTAGGTGTACATACCCTACATAAGTTATTTTACATAATATAAGGTAAATTAAAATATAATATCCTATTAGGATATCCTTGGATATATTCTATGAATTTCATCCTCTCCACCTTATACTATTGTTTTAAATTCAAATATGAAGGTAAGATCCATAGTTTCCTAACCGATCCCCATCCATTTAAAACTTGTAACCTTACCTTTCAACCAAATGACATCTTAATTATATTAAAAATCAAGATCCCATCATCATCCAATGAAGCATCATCTAGTATGACAATCCATGCATCAATAACTGCTAGCAAGATTCCTTTGATCCCATGTTTCAACAACTATTAATGGGAGAATATTAGTTACTAACACTAAACATTTTCCCACTCCCTATGAGTATGTGTATCCTAAAAAATAACTTGCATATTGTACTAATTTTTAGGAACTCATTCCCTTTGGTCTACCTTTCTTCTAGACTCATTTAATCTATGGGGGGATTGATCAACCTTCTTGAGGTCCTGATAGTTGAGCTCATGCTAAACCATTCACCTCAAACTTATTTTTCTTAGATAAACCTCACTTTGTAAAAACATACATGTAATGGTGTGTTTATAAGGGATTTGACATATTATGCTATAAATAAGGGCCACACAATGTCACATTAGGATATTTTAGGAAACTCCACTAAAATAACATCATAGGTTTTAATAAAAACCCCAAAACCATCCTAGAAACTACTCTTTTACCTATTCTCAAAGAGGCGACATCATCTTCACCATCCAACACCCATTTTGAGACAAATGAGTTGTATCCATTCCTCTAGAATTTTTTTCAATAAATGCCATCACTGTAGAACCTCTCATCTATCACATCAATGGGTAGACCAAAACCATTCCTCTCTCCCACCCAGAAATGATAAGGAAATATTTTCTTGCCATCCATATTCTTTATTGCTAGGATGATGAGTCATTATTAACTCATTTAGGCATGGATAAATCCCATCTACATAATTATCTTCTATCTAAAACCTCTAGTCTATTAAATGAATCTATCATCAACATTAACATAGGATCTCATGAGACTCTATGAATTGTTAAGGTCAAAAACTCTGTAGATCCTTAGGAGCACCATGATTTCAATACATTTATAGTAGATCATAGTGAAGAATTCTCTTGGTCCTATAGTGACATGCCTTGTATCAACCCTACTATTGTCATCTATAATATTGTCACATTTCCTGATGCCAAACCTATAAAATAAAAATTTCAAAAAATGCATCCTCTCATTTCACTCGTGGTAAAAGAAGAATTTCAACATCTCTTGTTTGTCAATTTTATCCATCTTATTGACTACCCTTAATTTGTGTCTAATATCATCCCTATCATAAAATCCATAGAAGGACTGCACCTTTGTAATGATTTTCATGATGTTAACCTCACTTGTCTTAAAAATGATTTCCCTCTCCCTAATATTGACCAATTAGTACACTTAATATCTAGTCATGAAATGTTGTCACTTATGGATTATTTCTATAGATACAATAAAATCCTCATTGCACCAAAAGATCAACATAAGAATTCATTTATTAATCCCTGGGGGACCTTATATTATTGGGTTATGACTTTTGGCTTAAATAATTTTGAGGCCACCTATCAAAGGGTAACGGCCTATATTTTCCATGACATAATCCATAAAATCATTAAAAATTATGTGGATGATCTCCTTAGTAAGTCAAAACTATGAAAAGAACATCTTTTGGTGCTTAAAGTAATCTTCGCTTACCTAATCTAGTTCTGTGTCTATCTCAATTCAAAAAAATACATTTTTGGGGTTTTGAAAGGTAAGATTTTAGGTTTCATCATCTCTATTTGGGGAATAGAGGTTAACCCTAATAAGATGAAATTCATTATATAAATTCCACCCCCATCCACTCTTAAGAAACTTCATAGCTTAAAAGGAAAATTTCAATCCATTCATCATTTTATCTCCTAATTATTTGATCAATGTCAACCATTTCATCACCTCATAAGGAAATAAACCTAATTCATTTGGGAATATAGATGTAAGGGGGCATTTGATGCCCTCAAAATCTATCTTCTCTCACCTCCAATTATCATTCCTCCTAAGGAGGTGCAACTTTTCTTCTTTTATATTTCAGCCATAGACCATGCCCTAGGATCCATGCTTATCCATCATGATGAGCAACATAAAAATCATGTGATTGATTATATAAGTTGCACTCTTATTAAATATGAGATATTTTATACACATAAAAAAGTTATGCCTAGCTCTAGTCTTTTTAGCTTCTAAGATTTTTCATTACCTAAACAATCACAAAACCTATGTACTCACAAACATGAATCCCCTAAAATTTATGCATTCAAAGCCTTATCAGAATTAAAAAATGGTCAAATGTCATGATTTTAGTGGAATTTGATCTTGATTTTATCCATAAAAAATAGGTTAAATGTCAAATCATTGTTGATCAACTTCTTAAGGCACCTCTTGTTGATAATCAACCAATCAATTATGAATTCTTGGATGAGTCAATAGCTTCCACATCTCGATTAGATCATTTATATCAAATGGCTCTATTCTTTGATGGATCTAAGTATGAGCATGGTGGGAAAGATAGAATTATCCTAATCCCTATAGGGGGACACCTATACCTTTATGTTTTAAACTTGATTTTGACTACACCAATAATATGGTAGAGTATGGGGCTTTGATCATAAGCTTCCAAATTACTTTAGCCTTAGCTATTAAATTGCTTAATATCTATGGTGATTCCCAATTTTTTATCAATTAGATAAGGGCATATATAAATTCAAATATGACACCCTCCAAAAAATTAAGACATTGGATGATCTATTACTAGCTATTTTTAATTATTATGCTATCCAAGCCACTCCTTGGTCAATTAAAATTTTTGTAGATACCATGGCCTCCTTGGACTCATTTATCCTATATTCATCTTAGGAATATAAGTTATTTATTCTCATCCAAAAAATCAAGAAAACTTATTTTACCAAAACTAATCTTCTTTCCATCCATAATATAGAGGAAAACTCATTGGATCTTTGGTACACACATATATTTGATTATTTATTGAGGGGGGTTATGTATACAATCAGAAATGCATCATGTCTCTAGATCAATCTTGGCTTAGAGAAGATAGAGCATACCTAATTTTCTAATTGAGGATATATTTGTTAAGTGGGTGCATGATCAATATGGGGATTTACTAGACCTGATTAAGGGATCACTTGTCAACTACACCATGCTAAGATGGTTTTTAAAGCATAAAGTATGACACAATCATGTAATAACCTAAAAGAGTCATAGGTTTAGTGTTCACTCTATTATAATAAATAAGAAAGTAAATCTAATCTAGTTCTCACCAAAGCTTATGGCACAAAATAGGGGTTAAAAATTTAAAAAAACTAAACTAAACATGCATAGAAGACAATATTCATGTTAATGTATATATAATCCTAATACATGAGAAGAGAATCACAATTGCATTATCTATCTACTCTTACAAAAGAGAAATAAAGTTATAAATACTTAACTTTGAAGATGAACCCACCGAGCCTCAATCTCTCCCTTGTCCAAGGTACTTCACAAGAGACTATTGTGGTATGTTAGGATAACAAATACAAATCAGCTCTAGGATACACAAACTATTTATGTATCTAAAAGACTTCTCCACAAGACAAGATTTGTATCTCCAAAAAAATTATGGAACCCTAAGCTTTATTCCTAAAGTAGAATGGTCAATAAAGAGATGTTTGTTCACACTTATTATTATTCTCTTATCTTCTTACACATGGTTAGAAATGAAATTATACATATATATGTATATATGATCCACTTGAATATCATCACATTCCATGTAAGTGCAACATGGGATGGTGCTTTAGGAAATAAAACATGATAACACACAATGTTTTAGATTAAAGGTAAAAGCAGGTTTTGAAGGGATCCCGAAACCCTTTACAAAAAAATAGATAAACCTTAAAGCCCAGAGAAGATCAAAACACCAAAATAGGTACAAACCAAACCAGGTAAAACCGGAACCTGAAAACAACAGAAAAGACCAGATGTTTCCGCTGATACTACATAGAACGTACCGTCTATAGACAGGAAAAACTTCCTACAACCTTCAAAAAATAAATAGTTACCTTTTACACGAATGAAGGTTCATATCTAGAGGGGGGACCAAAGGCTTAGACTTCTTCCTCTTCATAGCTGTCCATCCATCCTCTACCTTAGCTGCCTCTGTCATCCATACCTCAGGTAACGATGGTCCATTAAGCCCAATGGATACAGATGGCTCATCAATGTCCTTCTGAACACCATCCAAAATCTGGCTCCTAAGTTGTTCCTCCAAAATAGGGGGAGAAACCAAAGCCGCCATGACCACTGGCCTTGGAAGATCTTTAATCTCAGTCACCACAGGACCATCTATGGTGTCTTTCACCAGCAGCTCCTCCTCAATCATCGGCTCAGAGTGAGTGCTATCTTCTATCTCAGAATCAGCCAGGTATTCCATAGGTTGATTAGCTATATAGTGTTCTGAGGAAGCATTAGCCCACCAAGAATGTGGTCTTCTGGGCTTTGTAATCCCTGCCAAGCAATGAGTGGCCAGATGACCCATCTGGTGACATCTTCTACACCAAAAAGGTACACCCTCAAAATCCAACACCTGTGTCCAAGATCCCCTTGGGGAGTCGAGGCAAATCGCCTCTGGTAGGCCTTTTGAAACATCCATTTCAACCATAATGCGAGCATAGGTCGAATGGTAACCTAACAAAGTATTTTTATCAACAAACAAATAGTCTCCTATTGCATTCCCGATAGTTTCAAAGACCGGTTCATGCCATAGATGTAATGGTAGATTTGGTAACCGAACCCATATCGGAACCTTGTTAAAGGATTCTGTAAGCAGATTAAAATCCTTATGCCACCGTTTTGCCATGAGAGGATATTTGCCCTGCCATAAAAAATCACTGTTACTCAAGATTATCCTCCTATCCTCAGGGCTTTGGAAGACAGCAATAAAGAATCCTTTTACGCAGGGGAAGATTTCAACATTGTCTTCAATAAGTGGCAACCAATTCTTGGATATCCATCCATGCAGATCAACCAGTGAGGGCTAATAACCTCGAAAACAAAAAATAGCAGCTTGAGAAGAAAAAACTTCTATCCTTTCGAGGATTCCATCAACTATTTCCAGGTCTAGATTCACCCTAATGGGTTTTAGAGAACTTACTAGCAATGAAGCGGACGGCCCAGATAATGCACGAGGCATAGCATCGTGTAGGTTCGCTTTGAATGCAGCTACATCTGTGAAAGATCTTCCCCCTGCTTCATACCTTGATCTAGTAGCGTTGATAGAACGCCCAGCCAAAACCCTTCCTCCACCCGCAGGAGCAGTCTTTTTAGGGTTTAGAACCCTCTCCGTACATCCTGATTTAGAAACCGTAGCTGTTTTAGGGGCCGTAGCCGCTTCGGCCACCCGACAACCACTTCCCAAATTCAAAATTTTAGTCATGTTGATGTTAAGTAAAGTGAAGTAATAAAAAATAAGATAAAGGAAAGGACGTAATTGAAACACATACCTTAACTTACCTTAGTGTTGTAGATAAAGAAGTAGACTGCAAGAGATGTGAAGGTGTCTAATGTGAAGAACACTAGGTGAACCTATAAAAGTTAGTGCAAAAAAATAGCAAAAATTCAAAAATTTTGGAATATAATCATATGATAGTGAAAAATATTCTCTACATCATCATCAATATAATGCATTTTATGGTTTTGAAAATGGATGAGTAGAAACAAAGATATAGGTAAAAGAAGGAATCTTCAAGAAAATAATTGAAGAATTTGAATTTTTAAAAGTGTTTTTAAATAGAGGGAAAGAGAAGGCATTTGATTATTTTGACTTGTGAGAGAGAGAAAAAAGAGCTATAGCGACCAAATGATCTAGGATGGTGAGGAGATGACAAGATAGACAAGGAATATCTCTAGGAGTGGCAACATATACACTATAGATATGAAACTATGAATCTTGAGGTAATGTTTGAATATTTTATTGAATTAAGTGGATTTTTAGAAAAATGTAATTTTTAGCATTTATAGATGTCAAAATGAAGCAAAATTAGATTCTATAGGTATGAAAAACCAATTAGGAAAATGGGTTTGAGGTAATTAGGAAGAAAAGTATAATAAGGCACTTTATAAGCAAAATTTAAGGGGTTGGTAGCTAAAAACAACTAGGTTGACCCAGTCGACCCAATAGGCTAAAAATAGGCAAAATTTACACTATCGACCTAGTAGGTGTGTGCCATCCCTGTACGTTTTGTAGACTATTGACCTACTATAGTTTGCCAAGTAAATTTAAAATTCCAAATTGACAATGTAATACTAACGAGGGAAAATAAGAGGGTTCACTTAGATTTTTAAGTCAACCAAAACAAAATAGGGAAATTTTAGTCAAACTAGGTTGACCAAAGAACCATATTTATACAAAAATGCATGTAAAAGGCCAAAAGAAGGCTAGAATGGCCTAAAATGGCCAATTAAGGGAAAAAATGATTAGATAATCTAAATATAGGTAATAATGAATGAATTAAATTAGTTTAGGCTTGTTTTTTATTAAAATTATAAAAATAATGTATTTTGACTATACATGACATGGATGATCAAATACATCTTTTGTTATTTTTTAGTTGTAGGGATAACCTTGGTTCTAGAGATTAGTAGTCATGTCTTAGATACCAAATATACTAGATCATTTGACCATATGTGCTAGAGCTAAGTTAATATATGTAGGCTTAGGAGGGATAGCTGACATGTGTAGGATTCCCTTGAGTTCAAATTTGTTAGTCATGTTCCTTGGATGTTTGGAATGGTTGACTAACACCTTCAGAGGGGAGATGGATGGGGACACGGTAGAGGTAGATATCACTTTGGAGGATGTGCATGCCATCCTAGGGCTACTAGTAGTAGGAACACTAATGACTACAGGCATACCAAATAGATTGGAGGAGGAGAAATCTTTATCCATATGGGTTATAAGATAATATATGATATTAGAAGATATGTTAGTATGTTTGATGTATATGAATCACATATCATAGATATTTAAAAATTTGTGATAAGACTTATGCTATACTGAGTGTTGTGTCAGAAGTCAAATGATAAGGTATAATTGTTCATGGTAGCCTTGAGCAAGATGATACTAGAGGAGGGTGTGATACATGATCTTAGTTTTGTCATCTAGGTCCAACTTATACATGATCTATATGAGGTTTTGGTTAGAGGGAAAAACTTAATAGGACTTATCATATTATTGATGGCTTGGATTTATGATAGGTTTCCCATGTATCACCTAGCTGGGTTACCCCATGTGGTTGATGATTAGTCACCTCAAGTTTAGAGATGAAGAGAGGATTAGGTAGCATAGGTTGTGCCCCATGTGCCACTATTATAGATGGTGAGATGAATATACATATTATGGTATCCGTGTGGGCACATAATGACTACATGGTTGAGTTGGTATATAGTTTCACTAGCTACAATAAAGATATAGGTGATTAGACACTATGGTTAAGAGAGCCACATCTAGTAGCACAAGTGCTAGGATAGATGGTCTTACCTCATATATAAACATATATATTAATGCTTGAGTAGTGGGCTCAGTATGTGAGAGATATATAGGGGAGGAGGAGACTAGGACCACTAGTGATGAGGTTGATGTTAAGACCATATCATGCATGACCATAGACTGGGCAAGAATGATAGGGAGAAAAGTTGGAGGAGATAGATGTGGAAGTAGTGGCACTAGATATTCCACCACCATATTTATATCTAGATGAGATAAGCCCACCAAGGATGGCATCAATATAGGTAGGAGGAGTAAGAGGGAGTGGAGACTATCACCATCCTTGATGACCTAGTAGGTGATCTAGAGGAGAGCTAAATGATAGAGAAGCAACTCAGGTGTAGACTGAGGTGGATACAAATAATGATAGGCAAATTTGAGGTGAGGATGTGTTAGGAGGTCATGCGGATGGATATATTGTGCTAGGTGATCATGCAGATGGAGAGACCATAGTGGCCTAGACATAAATAGGTAATAAATATGATTAAATTATTTCTTAATTTTTTATTTTAAAAATAGAGATTAGAGGTAGATAGATAATTCAAAATATGATAGTGATATCATATCTATCTAGGTGTGATTTTGTAGGCATGGTTGAGGATGAAGAGGAGAGATGGGGGTCCTTTTTGAGGGAAGTACTACATGACATCCTAGATGACACTCTATAGCCATATGACTATACTATATTAGAGGACCCTAGTACACCATCTACCCTAACTCAGATGATTTGGTTCAAATTAGTATGGGAGGCAACAAGGTGAATATGAGCATAGAGGGAGAGGATGCAACCACCTTCAAAAATTGGTGTAGGTAAGATATGATCATGGTGGACCCTAGTAGAGGAGAAAGCTATAGATATAGTTATAGTGATATAGATGACATAGGCATATATAATTATGTAGACCCAATTGATGTAGGTATATATAACAACTTGGACTAAGTCAGCATTGGTATAGATGCAGATAGTGTGCCTACAAAGATAGGTAGAGGGACTAAGATCTCAGATGGACTATTTACAATGTAATATTTAGAGGAGTTAGACAAATACATTAGTAGGTAGTGTGGGTAGGCTACGAGATAGATAGGATGAGGCCCAACCATAGAGTTGGAGGATTGTATATGATTTTCTTTTTTGTATAAAAAATCATGTGATGTATATATATGATGTTTCATTTTGGCATATTTGATGTTGATTGTGTATGTTGTCATTATTATGGTTGTGGTTGTGGATGATTTGGATATATTTATTTCTAGAACATGTATTTATTTTTTGTTTTATATGATATAAAAAATATATGAGATGTGGTTTCTTTTATAGCATTATGAAAAACACATGTATGGTTAAAAAGAAATAGGCAAAAAGACTTGGTAAAATATAATCAATCAAAAATGTACTACATACTATTTAATGTTTGGAAATGTGTAATAACAATAAAATGAAAAATTATAAAGAACCAAGGGATGGTAAAATAAAATGGTAAAATGTAATTTGTTTTTAAACCAAAGTGAAAGATTTTTACACCAAATTAAAACAAGTAAAATCATACTAAATCACATTGGGAGGTATGAAAACAATGTAATAAAAATGAAAGTTATGTAAAAGGGCACAAATTATATAAAAACAAATGAATTAAGTAAATCAATTATATTAAATCATGTTGGGAAGTATAATAGAAAAAAAAACTGGCAAATTTTGGTGTTAAATTTATCACACTAATTCAAGATGGGAAGTATGAAAAAATCAAGAAATGGTTGTATTCTTACATGCACTTAGGAAATAAGAAGATAAAAGAAAAAGAGAAATGAATTAAGTATAAAACACATTAAATCAATTTATAAATCATTTTACTAATGTGTAACTTTATAATCAATCACATCTTATCTCATATTTAACACATGTAATTTTGTTTGTGACTTGTATTATTCAAAAATTTTGTGAGGAATGTCAGGTGCTATCCACAGTATTAAATTAAAACTCACAAAGAGAACACCATTGGGGTGGAAAAATAGGGATAATTAGGTAACAAAGGATATGTGTAATAGGAATTAAAATTTTGGTAATTTGTGAGGATGGTTAGGTCCTATCTGTAGTCTTATAATGCAACTCACAAATTAAATCCCAAGGTGAGTGATCAGTAAACAAGGAAATAGTTATCAAGAGAAAATATGAGGGATATAGGGAATGAAAAATGGAGTGTAAAAAAAAGAGACTTAGGTGTATTATGAGAAGACCTTAGGAGGTAAGAGGCATACTAAGGACATGAGAAGACACTAAGTGACTAGTGACCATCAATATAAAAAGGAAACCTATTCACTATAGACATAAAAATTTATAGGTAGATAAGTGTGCTACTAAGATTAACTCATGAATTAGATTGGTAAAAGGAAAAGTAAAATAGACCTAACTTCCCATCATGTGTTCCTCATTCCTCAAGACCCCTTATAGAGTTATCAATCTACTACAAAGATTGGGTACTTATGTGAGAAAGTAGGTAGTACTAAAAGATTTTTTATTCTCCTCTTGTAATTTACTAGCCTACTATACCCCAAAGTACCTTGAATTTACCATGAGGCCAACTATGGAGTTTGAAATTTGACTAGAAGAAGGAGATATGATTTGAATCACATATTTTAGTGTGATTTGACTTTTAAGAATATTTTTGCCTTTTATATCATTTTATTTTGTAGAATGAGTTGGCTTTTAACTTTTTATGGATTTTGAATATTTTTCCTTCATACAGATTTGGAATGACCAATCATGAGAGATGTAGAGATACACATGAATGATATTTAAGCTAAGGCTAAAGGAAGCTAAGTAACTAAAGACAAAGACTGACTAGGACACTTAGGCTTAATAATGAAATAACATATGATCTCAAGTCTCAAATGTGTATTTACTTAGTTTGTGAAAAATGAATAAGTGAAAAAGGAGATCTAAAATTGGATTGGTAAAAGGAAAATATAACAAGATGCATTATTTTCTAATTGATCACATGGTAAAGGAGATAATAACCAAAGGGAACACATTTTGTATAACCAAGTCATAATGATAATTATCTGTGAAAAATAGAGAGAAGAAAGAAAACAATCATGAAGGCAAGAAAGGAATTTTGAGAAAAAATAAATAAAGAAAGAGGAGACAATGATAAAGAAATAAAATCACATGTAAATATAAATGATAATATAAACAATATATAATATAAAAAGTAAATAATCACTATATAACAAAAACATGAATTTGACACAATGTCAAATGATATAATAGATAGATAAGAATGAAATTCAAGAACACATCCAATCAAAATGTAAATGGAAAATCACTATGTATGTGCTCATAAGTAATGATAAACCTACCCACAGACATTATTCAAGACATCAGATAAATCTCTATGAAGCTGGATACAAATTGCTACTAATTTTTCATCAATATTCAATGAAAATTAGGAAAAGACTTCTCTTCTAATCTCCTCAACTAAAAAATTAGGAATGATTAAAAGATCATGTTAAGGAAAATCAAGAAAGGGATGATCAAGATAATGTGTGGGAGTAGGTACTATGGGATATGTAGGAATCATGTGTGGAGAAGGATATATAGGTGAGGGACTCATAGGTGGAGAAGGATCCATAGGTGAAGGAAGGTCCATATGTGAAGTAATCATGGGTGCAGGCATAGAAGGTGATGAAGGGACCATAGGAGGGGATGAAACCACTAAAGGTGGAGTCATGGGATAAGACGGAGAAGCATTATTATGGTAACAAAATGTGAGAGGAACAAAATGTCTGAGAATAACTATAAAGTAGTCATTAAAATGTTTTTAAAAGATATGGTAGCTATTTGTGTGATGGGTGCCACATTGGTATCATAGATAATACACCTCACCATACTTAGGTATATATTCAGGTAGAACCTTTGAGGGAGGCATGGAATTATCTAAGGTAGGATAGGAAGGACACAATGTATCAATATATTGTCACAACTTACAATAATGGGTAGAAGAATGATTAGCTATCCCATGGAAGTAATATATATGCTTGTGAGTGGTCTTAAGAGAAACACTCATAGAAGGAGGTATAATAAGAGTAGAAGAAGCTAAAGAGGACTCATCATCCCATTTGGTGGGTAACGAATCCATATTAGGCAAAGGAAGTAAACCATAACCAAGAGAAGGTGGTGATGGAGGAGAAATGGAACTAGGCTTAATAAAAGGAACAATGGGATCAAAAGCAATGGTAGGCTCATTAATAGTAGGATCAAGAATAGGCTCAACTATAGTGGGAGTTAGAATGGGCTCAAATATAGTGGGAGTGGGAATGGGTTCCAATAAAGTCTCTGCTAAGGGAGGAGTGAGATCTATAGAAGGTTTAAGGAGGGTCATACTAATCTCAGGATTGAACTAGCTATGGTGATCAAGGAAACTAGCAAAATGGTAAGGCTTGGTCATATCACGATCTATGAGCATACTCTTATTGGCACCATCTCTACCCTTTGATAAAGATAAAAAATACTTAAATTAGGAAATATAAATGAAGGGAGATGGGAAGATACATGAAAAGACTCCATTAAATAAGAATGATAATGGATAATCTTGACATCATGGGCCTGTACAAAATCACCTAAGAACAAATCATCTAAGGAATAACCATAATCATAATCTAGGGTATGAAGATCAATGACACAAGTAGGGATGACCTTGTCATCTAAATAATTGTGGTGAATATATTGTTGAGTATTGGTTAATATTATGGGAATATCATCACAAGGAGGCTTGAGAGAATGAGGCTACAAGGAAACATGAAGCTACGAGTTGATGTGAGGTGAGAGATGAAAAGTTTTGAAATTTAATTTAATCTCATTGAGATCAACATCATCAAAATTTAAGAGGTTAGGAGGAATGTTCCCAATGATTTTAGGATACCCATTGTAACCTCATGTTAAATTAAATGGAAAATTAAGATGCTATGACTCATAAAATGGAATGCTAGGCAAAGGATCAAGAGTAAGAATTTTGAATACACCACAGTCTTGGAATTATTCAAAATTATAAAGGTTAGTGTCACCCTGAATCCTATAAATGGCTCCATTATGAGGAAATTTAATGCATTGGTAGGTAGAAGAAGCAAAAAATCTTATACAAAGAGTCCATGGCTTACCAAGCAATATGTTATATGAAAGGGTAAAGTTAAATATCATCACCTTCACATGAATGGTGATAGGTGGGATAGTAATGGGAATCCATACACAACCTAGAGGAGGCATTTTCCTTCTATCATATCCTTGGTAGGTGTTACATGTAGACTTGATATTTCATTCTTAATATCCAAGGGTCTTAATGAAATCAAGAGAGGTAATGCAAGTGCTGAATCCCTCATCAATCAATGGATTTTAAACTTGTATATTACCTATTTGAACACTAATTACTAAGAGAGGATCATCCACACAAAACAAAAACTTGTTAAGAATCATAAAAGCTATGAGAAATTTTAAGGAAAGAGAAGTGTCTATATTTTCATCAACATTGATAGACATCTCTTCACATTGTTGTAATATACTATCCTTGAATCTAGATAAGGTTGCCTCCCATCCTATTAGGGGAGGACAAGGGACATTAATATTGAATAATAGTTGCATAAGATAGTTTCTATGATGTGGAAAAGTCCTCATAAGATCAAGGAACAAAATTTGGGATGGGAGATTAGTGATCTTCGTGATGGGATCCCACTCATCATAGACCATAATAAGGTTTTTAGATATAGTTGCATAATGATTAAGGATGTCCTTAGAAGGAGTTGAAGCACATTGGAATTTATGTTGGTAAGAAAGAGAAAATTTGGAACAAGGTAATAAATCAAGTTTTGATGATGAATTATTTAGTTCAAGTTGTTTTTGAGAATTGGTAGAATAAGTGTTGGGTATAAATTTTAGTATCATTAATGTTAGAAAATGCTAGAAGAGTGGTATAAATAAAATGGAAGTATTATCCAAGGGAGAATTAAAAATTGGATCATCAAAAGTATTAATGTCATCTTGCCCTAACTCATTTAAATGAGTTGGAGAAGAATCTTAAATAACAGATATGTTCTAGATGAAGAGGAGTGTAGATAGGTTGGGAATAAATAAAAGAAACCACCCTTTTCATATTAGTTATGTTGACCACATTTTATTTAGAAGTGGGTTCAATAAGACTTTCTACATTATTAGTTGAAGGGGTGGATTTGTCTTGATTTTCTTGAATAGGTTGATGATTAGGAAGAGGGTCTTTATAGATAGCTAAATGAGTGTTTAATTTATTTAAGGCTTGTGTTTTATCATATGATTTAAAATCCTTGAAAGTAATTTCATAAGCATGTTGACACTTTTAAATGATAAAATCATGAATGAAATCAAGACCAAGAAGAATTTCCATAGATAAATTATGAATTTATCTACAAGTCTCATGAAAATGACCCCAACAAGCATGAAACCAAAAAAAATTACTAGGATCATACTAGGATTTCATAGGATGAGAGGGTCAAGATCTCATGGAAGAGGCCTAGGTAGATGCTTAAGAAATTTAGCTGAGGATAGAGATTTATGAACATTAATTTTGTTTGGTGAACATAAATGAGGATTTGTATATTAGTGAGAAGGAGGATCTAGTTCCAATGAAGGGGTAAGAATGACATCTTG
Organism: Torreya grandis; assembly: GCA_037957365.1. NCBI lineage: Eukaryota > Viridiplantae > Streptophyta > Pinopsida > Cupressales > Taxaceae > Torreya > Torreya grandis. The sequence goes on along the minus strand of JARHVA010000935.1, from coordinate 1,083,305 downwards.
AACATTGTGAGTGGTTTCATAAGAATCGATAACACCATCATTGGTAACATTTTGATTTTTGTTTTTAAGTGAGAGATTAGGACCTACAGAAGGCTGGGGTGGCTCAAATTGATGCATAAGGAAATATTTTCATTTATCTTAGTCAATATCTTCCTCCAATGTATAAGGAGAGAGAGAGTTTGGACCTAATATTGAAGTTTAGGAAAAAGGGCATTGGTAAAGAGATTGAAAAGATTGTCATTAGCCATGTTATGCTCACATTTGTTTGACAATGTTTTCCACCTTTTAACAATGGCTTGAGTAGTTTTGTTTTCAATTTGTTTGTAATTTATGAAGTGGACCAAAGATTTTTTAGGAAGATCACTAGTTTGGAATTCTTGAACTAAGGAATTCATTAAATCCTCCAAACTAGTAATGGAATGAGTTCTAAATTGGTTGTACCAATCCAAGGCATCACCTTGTTGGGTGAATATTTTTTCACCAACAAAATGATAAAAAAATAGTACTTTCAACCACAATGTGATGAGATGAAATCTCTCATCAAGGAAAGGTGAGGCTCTTTTCTTATTATTAACTAAAACAACAAGTAATTATTTACATTTATTTACACTAATTTTATCAAAGTGGGTGCTATCATATCATCCAATTCTCTTTTTTCAAAATTGATGTTAACTTGAAAACATATACTATAAATCCTTTCATTCCTTAAAATTTATTATGAAAACCTAAAATTACTTATTAGAGCAATAATAATGGATATTCAAATTAGTTAGACAAAATAATAACTAGAATAATACTAGCAATGTAATGTGAATAGGTGGAACAAAGTGCAGCCCCAAAGTCTTCACCTTATTTCCAAAAAATATTAAATCGCCACATAAAATAACTTATGGCCTAAAGTCTCGACATTAAGTCACTTATAATAATGAACACAATCCCAATAATTATATTTCACTCAAAATACTTCAAAATCAACTTCCTGACACCTTTCATTTTATAAAAATTCACACCACAATCCAATCAAAATCACAATAAAATGTAATGGAAAATATGTAATAATATTTAGAATACACCAAAAGTTTATTCCAACACAAAGATTGAAATATCACTTGATTTTATTAAATTGATGGAATTTTAAGATTTATAATTTGAATACAATGTTTCAAAAATTACTTCTCAATTCAACAACATTTCTCTTTTATAGCCCTGGTGATCATCCATTTACAAAAAAACATACTCATATTTATAAAGATGACCTATGATCAAAAATAGGGAAAACATAAATATTTTGACTTATTCTCAGACAAAGTCCAATTTTAGTTAGGACTAAGTCCTTTTCCTATGTGTAAATTACACATAACAAAACTACATATGGAAAACTATGAAAATAAACTAAGTGTCTATAGACACAAGAATTTATTCCTTTTTATTATTCTCCAAATAAAATTTGTATCTCTTTAGGGCTTCTTTAATGTCATTGTTATTTAATCAAAATGTATTTCTAGAGATGGAGAGGACTCTTCTAATGGAGTCTGCTAGGTTGGCTGGCATGCCTTTCCTTTTATCCAAGATTCCCTACAATTTATCAGTTATTACTTGGAATTCAAATAGCTTTTTCATGGAATCCAGCATGAATTTTCCTATTTTGATCTTTATGTGAACTAGGGAAGTGAACTCTTGAAAAAATATTTTAGAAAGAAGGATTTTTTTAGAGTCATATTTTATCTAGCAAGGAAATTTTCCAATCTTATCTGTAAGGTATAGTCCCTTGTCAGTACACATGTCTTGGGATTCCTCAAGATCCTTAATTATATTATGGAGAAGTTATTTCTTGTTCTTCATTGCCTCTCTATATTCTACAAACATCTTCCTATTTGAAATAATTTTTTTCTCAACCAAAAGTTTCTTCTTAAACTAACATAGCTAGGTCTATGTGTGAAAATCATTTTCTATTAACTAAAAACATTGAGAGAGTGTGTCAAGTGTTTGATATATTTATATTTTTATCTCACTCAATTTATTAATAAATTTAATGGTAGAGCATATTCATTGATCACCTTGAGTTAAAAATATCTCTATCTAGGAACTGACTACCTGGCTTTGTGACCCAATATTTTCTACTTATTGATTTATTTTTCAATGTCTTCACTCCCATTAGGCTCTACTAGCTGGAAATATTGAGTGATATTTATTATAACTAAGGTCATTTGTTCTACCTATGCTTTTATCTAATCCTTGATGACCTTATCCTTATCATATCTCTCAAACAAAGATGACATCATTGCCTATAGATATTCTTTTCAAATTTCATGTATTTGATTACCAAGATATATCCATCCTACTACATATTTAGATTCTTGGATATATTTAATTCTTTTACCTTCTAGAGGAAATTCAACTTTGGCATACTTATTACAAGAATAAAAAATCACTCTTGATATTGTCTTCACCTTTTTTGATATCTTTGCCTTTATTTGCATAAGTTGATTGAAGTCAAAATCATCTAGCAATACAACTTGTTTCTTCTTCTTGGGTGTTTGAGACATTATCCAAAAGGGAAGGGTTAATGACTCTTCTTGTGAAGATTATGTCAAGGATTGTGATGTTGGGGGAAGATCAATGTTTTATGAGGTGATTGGAATGGTAGGTGAAATGGGGGTATATAGTAATGGAATGGATACCAATGGAGTGGTGGTTATGATAGGCAAATTTTAGGTTGGTATGGAGAAAACTTTAGTTCCCATTGACATGTTTGACACAAGAGTGGATGGGACTTGAGTTGTCAATATAGAAGTTGAGGTAGAAATGAACTTATAATTATCTTGCTAGGTCAAATAGATATTGGTGGGTGATTTTAATGACTTTGAAGGACTTGGTAAATTAGAAAGGGAGTCAAATACCTGGTCCAATGTGATATGAGAAGGAACTTGAAACAGTGTGGCACTAGTGGGTGAAGGAGGGGATGAAATAACAATGTGAAGAATCATGTTAGAAGAAAATGATGTAGTATGAGTGACATGTAGGAGAGTGGAAGACACTACTTGAGAGACCTCTATTTGGGAATTCACTTGGTATACTATGGCTTCACTTGTAGTAGGATTTTATTCTTCACTTGCTTGAACATTTTTCTCTATATCAATTTCCTTGACCTTACCTTTAGTTTTGCTTTCAAAAAAACATTACCTTATATGTAGAGGTGGGGGCATCTTATTTATTTTTTGTCTTTATCTCTTCCCACTTTTTATAGGTCTCTTCATCATACTCTTCCTCTAAGTCAATCTTGAATGGTTTCAATCTAATATCCTTCCCTTCTAACCAAGCATTAGTTTTTGCAAGAATGAGTTGGAATCTATCTCTGATGGAAGTGGATTCCTTTACTGACCATTAAATTAGAGTAAGAAGAGTTGAAGTAACCTTATTACTCTCATATAATGGATCCAATGTATTCCCATCATCTATCAATCCTTTAGGAATGTCAGCTAGTTTCAAATTAACAATTTGATCTATAGTGAGATGGTTGTAATCTAGCTTTCTCATGTCTTCTTCTATTCTACACTCTACCTAGATGTCTTTTATTATGTGTACATGAGTGTAGTTCCCATTGATTTTCTATTTCATATTCTTATATTCAAAGTCTTCTTTGATATTGAGTCTCTTAAGAGTGATCCACTATAATTCATTTTCCATTGTCTTGGCCTTTGGAGTGGTAGAAACTATATAACAACCAATGTTGATTAGAAACATGAAATTGGGTTTATGGGAATATGATTATTTATTGTGTACACTCATCATTTTCCAACACATCTCCATTAAAAACAACTTGTCACTTAGATACCTAGGTATCATATAGGTTTTTTTATCTAATCCTCCTATTTTGATGTAGGTGAAGGTTGGGAATTACAAGAATATACAAAAAAAATTATTTACTTGTGCCCATGCTACATCTAAAACTCTCTTCTTCTCAAGGTTTTCATTAAAAATATAAATGTAACTATAAAATAAGGCATCATTGACCCTTTTGTAATGTTTTATGCTCTTATTTACAGTCAACTATAGATAGTAATCATACATAGGAACTTGATTTTGATCACCAACCCCAATTAGACCTATAAAATATTTCATGCTCATTATAATGTATACCATATAAGAAGTCATGAGGAACTTAAGATAAGAGGTCACCTCAAAGAGTTGGTAATATATGGCATAAATAATCTATTTTCCACATTAGATCTTATGTTTACCCCTCTTGATGACCCATATGTAGTGAGACATCCATTCTTAGAAAATGTTTGATGTGAGCAGACCCTTAAATCTATTTAGGAGAGTGATTAAATCCCATAATTCCTTTAAGAATTCATTGCAATAATTTTTTTTGGGCCACATAGCAATGGAATATTGAGGAGTCCTTAGCTAGTGGGAGTTGATGCACCTTGTGAATTTGTTAGAATTTTTATCATAATGCTCTTCAAATAAGTTTATAGTTATATCTAAATATTCTTAAATATTAGGGAGATGGAATATTTTATCAAAATAGTCTTCATTGATCTTAATGACAACCTTACCATCTACATCCTTAACTAATCTCGTTTGTTTATCAAAGTGGGAAGCAACTATCAATTTGAACTCTGAATCTTGTGATGATATAGGGAATGTGACTATCAAGTGAATGTTGTTATTTAGGATAACTTGCATGTAAGTTCCAATGGGGTCCTAGTTTATCCTTTGTAATAACTCCATCATGTTTACATGACCAATTTATATGTCCTTGATCTGGTCCACATTAAATTTGACTATGGATGATGGAAACACAGCTTGAAATTTGTACTTCATGGTTCCCTTGGTAGGAGAAACCTTTGACATTAGTCAAGTAAATTCAAGAGAGAATTCCAATCCTCTAAAATTAGCATTTTTCATCTAATAATAATATATGCAAGAGTGGAGAAAATATGCATCACTATATGGGGTAGTAAATCACTTCATGTAGTTTAGAGAATTTTCTCCAAACTACACCATGAGTAGGTATCTTTTATGCAATCTAGAGAAAATTTTCTGGATGGAAAAAGATAAGGGTGTAGGATAGATAGTTTTATTTAGATTGCATCAGGTCAAGGTCTTTGTGTGTAGGTTAGATGAAAATGTAAGTTTGGGGTGTAAATTAAAAAAAAATCTTTGACCTTCGCCATAACTTGGGGATTAGGTGCACTTCAGAAAAAATTATTTGAAGTGCATCAAGGTTAGGTATTTGAGTAGTATAAGGTACACTTTAGATAAAATTATCTAAAATGCACCTAAGAAGAGATTTTTTCTCAAATACTTTTTTTAGGCACACAGTCACTTCAAGGTAGGGTTTCAAACACCAAATAACACTTAGGTTTTAAGATGAAATAGCAAAGGGATTTTCCAAATGGAAATAAGAACATGAGAAATGGGAGGAAAAAGGAATGAAAATAATATGAATAAAACCTAAAGGAAGACAAAATAAAGAAACTAAAACAAATTATCAAAAATAACTAAAGAATCTTACCTGAGACCATAGTTGGCTGAGAAACTTCATAGATAAGTAATAGCAAATGAACATGAAAATAAATAAATAAATAAATAAATAAATAAATAAATAAATAAGGAGGTGCACTAGAGCTCAAAAATGGTGGATTAAGAAGTAGAAACAAATGGTAAAAGTTAAAATTACATGGGTTAAATATATAACTAAATGGTAATTAATACTTATTAATTACCCTTCTAGTGATGGGCCTACATGTAGGAGAAGAGAATCTATTCAGTCCTGCATATGTAGTGGTTGATAAATTATCTAGACTATCAGATTTCAAGCTTGGTGTATGCTAGATATAATTTTCCAGACTATAAGGGGTGAAAAAACTTGTCCAAAATGACTAACTTTTTGAGGAAAAAATCATGCATAAGGACAAATAATTTGCCTTATTTTTCATGCCTAGAGTTCATGGTCTATGAAATGAATAAGTTTCATAGGGGTTATCCCATGAATTAATCCTACTAAATTCAAGGATAACACACCTGTGAGAATTTTAGTTAAGATTTTGGTAGCATCAATGGTGTTCAATTTGAACCAATCCTTATAAAGATTTCCAAATTTTTTAAGATGAAAGGTGGGATGAGTTGATCCATTATAATAAATTGTAGGCTTGATACCTCCAATATAAATTTTAGAAATTTGAGTAGTGAGAGGTTCATTTTGGAGATTCTTAATGGTTTTTTTGACTAAAAAAGGTTGAGGAATGAGATTGCCTTGAGAATCTATAAGAGGATGAGAAGGAACATTCTAATTATGTATGCCCCAAGCTATTTGTTGAGGATGAGTTTGAAGATGAAGAAGGTGGTTTTGCATTCTCATCATTTGATTTGTGTTATGAGCTTGAAAGGTATTCATTTTATCAAGTGTTTATAACAATATTTTGATGTGTTTTATTAGCATTATTATAACCATTAGAGTTGTTATTCATGGCTTGGGTACCACTATTAGTGTTGATAGGAGCTTGAGAGTAACTATGAGAATGTGAGGCACTAGAGGACACATTTTATTATGTAGAAAAAGATAGACTAGTGAATGGTTGATAATAATAAGCACTAGTAGCATGATTACTTTGGGTAGTAAACAAAACACTAGTAGAAGGGTTAATGTTAGTGGATCTTATGAGAGGCCCATTAGATGTAGAACCTACCATGTTAGTGGATATAATAGGCATGGAGGTGGAATAATTTAGAGAAGAAGAGGTCATGGTATGAGAAGGGGTCATGATAGAAGGAAGAGGTTGAAAATCAAAGAAAGTGGTACTGATAAATCTAGTTGAGAATGTAGGATTAGGTGAATGAGGCTCTTCAACTTGACCACTAATCATAATATTTTAAATGGTAAAAGGGTATTTTCCTTGATGTTGAGGAAATTTAGAGATAAAAAAGATAATTTTAGGTGTATACTCTAATTTGGGTTGGTATTATAAATAAAAAAGATGATTACACTATGAAAATGTATTATGAGGGGTCTCATAGTTCATTGTACAAGTGACAATATGAACCTTACTAACATCTAAAAGAAGAGCCCTGATCTATCTATGGGAGACCCTATGAGGGTTGGTAAGATTCATCATGTTTGTTGACTACAAATCAGTGTTGTCATCAAGAATAAAGTCCATGATGAAGAGCAAGAAAGAGAGATGAGAAAGTAATAAAATAAGGAATGATAAAAATAATATAGGGTTGACTAGGTTGACCTAGCACAAAATAACATTTGCAAACTATACAAGGTTGATTGGGTTGATATAATATAATGAAAAAGGATTGGAAAAAGAGAAAATAGGGTCTACAAATAGTACAGGGTTGACTAGGTCAATCTAGTATAGTGAATAGAGACTAAAAAAGGGTATAGGGTTGACTAGGTTGACCTAGTATAGTAGAGAGGGAAATTTAAGAAGATTATAATAGATTTGTGGAGTAAAAGAAGATAAGTTATGTAATTAGTTTGAAAATAAATAACTAAAAAGAAACAAATAGTCAATTGGATTAATGCTGACCAATCCAATTCAAGCACACAATAGAAAACCTTGCACCAACATTAGATAATGCAAGTTTTTGTAATACAAAATACAATTGAGAAAAGAGCAAGAAATCAAATTGGAAATTAAATAGATAACTAATTGGTTAACCTGAATGTTTTTTAGATTATTAAGCTATAATTTTAAATGTGATGGGATGTTTTCTATAAGTAAGGAACTAGAATGATAATACAAGGATGGTTTTAGGTAGTTTAGGTTGAAATTGGTTGTAGTGGTAATGATACAAGCTTGATATTGGGGTCAATCCCCTCACTTCATACACCATAATGATAAGGGTGTTAGGTGATTAGATAGAATATACAATTAACCAAGCTTTATACTTGACTAGAGCATCAAGTTGGCTTCCCACTTGGTGATGAAATCCAAGTAAGTTGGCCTTAGGTAGACAAATGTTAAAATGTTTGTTTCTATTTTTTGATTTGGCCATGTGTGCATAAAATAGAAAATAGTGAAACTAAATGATTAATTGTAAAACCACCTAATTAGACTATGTGATCTATTCTAATCATGCAAGTAGTAAGAAAATAAAGTGTGAACTAATTAATAGCATATAAGGTTAATTTCAAATTTGAAATAATGTATAATGTTGATATAGTCAATAGGGTATGCACAAATTGTAGAACAATTTCAAACTTGTATTACAAAAGTAAGGTCTAAAAATGAATAGGATTGATAGAGTCGATCCAGTTATCTAGACAACACATAAAACATAGAACTAGGTCGATAGTGTTGATTTAGTTGATTATGCAAGGGTATTTTTGAAGACTACAACCTATAAATGGAAAGACTATAAATAAAGATATAGAGAGATAGAGAGATATAAAAAAAGCTTTGTGGATCAGAGATGTAGATAATGCAGATTGTTGTTTAAGAACCTTGGCATATACTTGTAAAATTTTTTAACTGGGTCGATTGGGTCAACCAAGATTTATAAAAACTTTTTGTTGAGTGATTAAAATGTACAAGGTTAACCGGGTCAACCTAGTATGATGAAATTTATGTCTAAAAAAGTATAGGGTCAATTAGGTCAACCTAGTAGACTAGAATGGATATATAGAAAGCTAAAAACATGTATTAGGCTGATAAGGTCAATCTAGTAGCTTATACTTGAAAACATATGCATAAAAGTTAGATATTGGGTAAATAGAGTCAGTCCAATATGGAAAATATATGATAAAAATAATGATTAAAGAATGAAATAAGGTAAACAAATCTTTCAAGGGTTAGTTCACATCAAGTTTACCAGAATGTATGTAATCATAAATGCATCATGTCTATAAATCAATCTTGGTTTAGAGAATATAGTGCATACCTATAATTTTTATTGGGGATACATTTTTTAAGTGGGAGCATGTACACCATCTTAGGAAGGTTTCTAAAGCCTACAGTCTAGCACAATCACATAAAAACCCTAAAAGAATCTTAGATTTAATGTTCACTCTATTCTAATAAATAAGAAAGTAAATATAATCTAGTACTCACCAAAGCTTATGACATAAAGTGGGGGTTAAGAAAAAACAACTAAACTAAACATGCATAAAAGACATACTCATGCCAATGTATACAGGATCATAATACATGAGAAGAGAAGCATAATTTCATTATTTATCTACTATTATAAAGGAGAAATAAAGTTAGGAATACTAACCTATAAAGATGAACACACCAAGCCTCAATCTCTCCCTTCACCAAGGTGATTTGCAAGAGATTATTATGGTATGTAAGTATAAAAAATAAAAATAAGCTTTGGGATACACAACCTATCTATGTATCTAAAAGACTTCTCCATAAGACAAGATTTGTATCTCCAAAGAAAATATGGAACCCTAAGCTTTATTATTCTAGTATAATGGTCAATAAAAATATGTTCATATGCACTCATTTTTATTTTATTCTCTTATTAAAAATGCTTGGAAATGAATATATATATATATATATATATATATATATATATATATATATATATATATATATATATATATATATATATATATATATATATGTGGATCTTGACCTAAATCCTTCTGAATATGTTACTATACAAGGTTGACCCAATCAACCCTATATGTTTTTGGGAGAGAATCTACTAGGTCTTGAGATAGGTCAGCCAAAGGATTAACAAATATCCTAATGCGAAATTCCCCTAAATAGTACATGGTCAACCCAATTGACCCTATATAGTAATAAAAGGATGAAAATTATACATGGTCGACCTATTATAATCAACTAGCTGAAAGGTGGTTAAGGCAAGAATAAGGAAGATAAAGTATGGAAAATGACTGTAATGGGTAAGGATGAGTATAATAATCTTAGAGTAAATGGTTTTTAGGAGATGAGTGTAGATGGCATGTGAAAAAAGGGACAATAATATTATGATATACCAATAGTCTACCCACCCCTTTCTCAATGTACCCCTTAAGGCATTCACTTAGAGAGATTGAGACTCGATGGGTTCCTACAAGATACAAAGAGTTAGTAATCAATAAAAGTTTGAAAATATTATGTGTATACAAATTATTCCTCCAGATTTATCCAAAAAAGGCAAGTGAGCTTTCCATCAATGGATTGCTCATTTTTTCATACTAGGGAGTGTTCTATATAAATGTGGTTTCGATGTCATCCTTCTTCATTGTCTCCAAAATCATAAATCTACCCTCACTATCAAATAAGATCATGATGGGTCATATGGTGGTAATTTTAGTGTCTACACCATTGATAAGATAATCTTACAGTTAGGCTATTATTTTTCCAATTTAAATCATGATTATTATAAGTATGTTAAAAAATACATAAAATGCTAACAACATTCCAATCTATCACATGTCCCTATTCACTTATTATATGTAGCACATGACTTTTAGCCATTTTACCAGTGGGGGATTTATCTTATAAGAAAAATAAATCCTAAATCCTCCCAATACAATGGATTTATCATCACCACCACTGAATATTTCACTAAATGGGTGGAGGCTATTCTTCTTATCTCAACCAAAGTGAACAAAATTATGGATTTTATTAGTCATCATATTATTTGTCACTTAAAATTTATGATGGGAAAGAAGACTAAAGGAGGAATTTAAAATATGAGTGATTGGTAGGAAGAGGGTGAGCTACAACCTAGAGATCACATGGACATACTAGTACCATTTCTAGATCTAGGATAGGGTTCACTTTCTATTTTGAACAATGGCCCAATTCACACATCGACTTTAGGATAGGCTCCACTAGACACATTACCCAATATTTTTGGATGAAAAAATCAATCTCATGCATATGGTGTATGAAGAGAATTCAAATAGTAAAATATTGGAAGATCCCATCCTGGTCTTGATCAGTGAAAGAAATGAGGTATGTCTTGATGTCTTAAATCTTATCATAGATAAATTTAATTCCTCATTGTAAAATTATCTCTTGGCTAAATTTAGGGATTTTAGGACTAATATTGATTCATTTAAAAAGTGGGATAACTTTAAATGGTATCCCAAGGAACATATTAACATTATTTCTATGCCTAATAATTTTTTCCTGATCAATTTGTCTAATTTTAAAGACTATATTAGAATTCTCACTAGAAGACCATGGTTCATAGGCAAATATAATGTTTGTTTTCACAAGTGGAAATTAGGTTTAAATATTGATAGTTATATCATGGAGGACATCCCTATATGGGTGAACCTACCAAAATTACCCCTAGAATTTTGGTCTACAAAGGTTATTCTAGGTATCACCATAGCTCTTGGCCAACCAATTTCCATCGATCTCATAACCAAGTCTAGACATAGGCTCCTAGATGAAAATTTTTGTGTTTTCATTTTAGATGATAAACCCCTAATTCATTCTATTAATATCATATTTAAATATGGGTTTTGGAATCAATGTATTATATTTGAAATGGACTCAAAAATATGTAAAACTTATAATGTATTGAATCATTCTTCTAAGGATTTCCCCCCAAGTGAGAAACCCTCGCTTCCCCCCCTCCCCATTGGGTTAAGAAACACCTCTCTTCGAACCCTTTCCCCCACCCTCCTCAAGATCCCATCCTGAATCCCTCTACCTCTAAACCTTCTCCCCTCCCCTTCCTTCCTAAACTTGCTCTTTCACCTCTTAGTTTGGGGAATTTTTTTTCAACCATTCCCTTTACTAAGTCTTCACCTTAATTGAAGATTCTTATCCCTTCTTGGAGAAAACCCATATCAAATCTCTTAGTTGATGTTAGATATGTTTTACCAATCGATCTAATGAATAATAAGGCAATTGCATCCTTACCTCCATTAGCTTATATTTTGGCTAAAGTAGTGTTTGCCTCCCCCACTTCAAATTCTTATTATTCTCTACCTCTTAAGGAACACCAAGAAGACATACATGAAGAATTATCCTATACCCTATCATTTGAATCTTTATTGTTTTATAAGGATTTAACTCATCAAAAAGTCACACCTAACAAGAAATTGTTAACTTTTATTAGATGTTCTAGGCTACCTAAGCCTTTTTCTCTTATCCAGGTATAATGTTATTTATGAAGTAAGAGAGACAACACTAAAATAATTAAGGAAATAGTATAGTAATAATGGATGAAGGTTCAAACAAAAAATAGTAGTAAAAAGTCTGAAGTTGGAGAAGAGCTAAAATCTATTGAAAGGATGACTAACCAAAATTCTAGAAAAGCATAAATTGATAAGAAAGTAGAAAAGGGTACCCAAATGACCCTTAGACACTTCCTGAGTAATAGGAAATAAAGATCATATCTTAGGTTATAAGGGGTTTGAATAACCCTAAAAAATTGACATTTGATAGAAACATGGTTCATAATCACAAACCTAACATCTTAATTCTCTAAGAAACCAAAATGTCATATATGGGATAAAGCTCTATGCAGTACTAGTAATTCTAGAGGTGCTTCTAGTGGGATGGTAGCTTTCTAGGATCTTTTTTTCTTGTAAGGCATGGTCTTGTTATAAGTTGAATCTCTTATTAAAATGTTTTTCAAAGAAACCCATATTAAAATTAAGTGGTTTCTAACAAACATTTATGCTCTGAACTCTAGGAATGATAAATAAAAACTTTGGGTGGATTTACTTGAGATTAAGAAATATTTCAAAGATAAGAACTAGATGGTGATAGGTGATTTTAATTCTCCTCTGTCCTTGTGGGAAAAAAATGGGTAACCTATTCTCTCAATGGCATCATGATGGATTTTAGTGACTTTATTATAGAGGTAGAGCTCAATAATGTTAACTTAAAAGAAAATCCCTTCACCTGGTCTAATATGAGAATGGGAGAAAATGTCATTCAAGCTATGATTGATAGGTTTTTAGTTTCAAATTCTATGGGATTTATATTTTAGTAGCTCCTTATCTTCCCTCCCCAAGATCAGATCTGATCATAATCTCATGATTTTATCTAGTGAAAATATGTTTAAAATCAAAATTAACCCTTTTATATTTGAAAAAATATGTTTATCTAATTTGAATCTATCTGATTCACTGAAGGAATGGTAGAATTCTCTAGTGTAAGGTTCTGCCATGTATATCCTAGCCATGAAACTCAACCACATCAAGTATAAACTTTAGATCTAGAATAAATAATATTTTGGGAATATATACACCCAAAAGTTCATAATTGAATAATATTTACTTATAATTGACAAGAAAACTATTGCCTTCAGCTCCACTCCCTCTTTGCATGCTAAAGAAAAGGAACTTTTAAGTTTACTAACAATCTGGAATCTAAGGAAGAAATATTTTTGCATCAAAAATTGAGGAAAACTTGGATCCTGGAAGGTCATAGGAACACCAATTATTTTCATCTCTCATCTTCTAGAAATCATCTTAAATTCATATTATAAGTCAAGGGGGAAGATGGGACTTGGTACAAAGATGAAAATAATATTTAACTACAAATTGTTAACTTCTATAAAAATATTTTAGCTCATATTCCCTCTTAAGATGTACATATAGAATAACAAGTGGTTAATCTCATCCAAGGAATTATATCCGAAGAAAAAAATGCCTCCATCTTATCTCCATATTTTAATAAAGACACCAGATCCATAGTCTTATCTTTGCAAGGTGATAAGGCCCCTATCTTGGATGGCTTCCCCGTATTTTTCTTCTAGGTCTTTTGGGACATCATTTAAAATGAAGTTTACTTGGTTTTTTAATGAATTTTTCAATGCTAGAACTATGATTTAGGAATTCAAAAATACTTTTATAGTTTGAATCCCTAAGAAGCATGGGGTAAACTAGTTAAAGGACTTTAGACCAATCATCTTATGTTTCACTTTCTACAAGATCTACACTAAAGGTTTGGAATTAAGAATTTAAATGCTTCTTAACAAGTTAATTATGGAATAATAAGGGTTTTTTTTGGGCATAAAAATATTAGATGGTATTATTATTGCCCATGAAACTATACATTTGGTGACCAATTCTTCCCAACAAGGTATGTTATTCAAATTAGATATGAAAAAATCTTATGATAGGGTTTCATGGCACTTTATAGATAAAGTTATTCAAAAAAAGTGTTTAATAAAGATGTTATAAATCTTATCACTTCATGCATATCCACCCCACATTCTTAGTCATTATCAATGGGGTTGTCAAAGTGTTTTTTAGTGGGTAGAGGCCTTAGACAAGGTGATCCCCTTTCATCATAATTGTTTATCTTAATGGAAAAAACCTTAATTAGAATAATTGACACTACAAGTTATTCCAAGGTCATCAAGGGAATTTTAGTAGATCGTAATACCAAATCTATCACCCACCAACAATTCATGGATGAAAATTTGATGATGGGAGATGCCTCAATTTCTAAAGCTAAATGTTTAGGAAAATCCTTGAAATTTATGAGGTAGTGTTGGGTCAAAGTTTCAATTTCCTCAAAATCTCCTTATTATTTATCAATACTTTTCCTTATCTTCAAGGGAAGATTTTTAGGATTATCAGTTGCATAATAAATAATCTTCCTTCCTCTTACCTAGGTATTCCTATTTTTGAAGGAAAAATGAAATCAGATTTCTTGAATCCTTTCATAGACAATATTTAAAGGAAATTATCTAGATAGAAAGTGAATTTTCTCTCCCAAGATAGAAAATTAAAACTACTTAAGATCTCATTGTAAATCATCCTAATTTACTTCATGTCCTTATTTTTTATCTTGGTAAAAGTGATAGAATAAATTGAGTAATTGTAGAAGAATTTTATTTGGAGGGGAATGGAAGATAGATTTAGATTCCCTATTTTATCCTAGAATAAAGCCTATTTACCTTTAGCTAAAGGGGGATCAGGTCTCATAAGGGTGAGGTTTATGAATAAATATCTATTATCTAAGCAAGGATGGAGGGTGATTAAAGAACATAACCAATTTACAAAGATCATCAGGGCAAAATATCTGAAGTTTGAGGAGGGTTCTTACTTTTTTGTGGAAGAAGGTCCTGGTAACGGTTCTAATTTTTGGAAAGCCTTGAGAGATGGAAATGATATTATTTTGAGAGGGTTAAAATTGAAAATAGGTAGAAGAAATAGAGTATAATTTTATGGGGATCTTTGGTTAAATCAAATCCTACTTTGATCCTTACCTCTTATAGTGGGGTTGAGCAAGTATTTAAAAGAGGTCATAGGTCATAGAGTGTGCAATAATTGACAGGATATTAAAGGAAGAAAAAGTTGTAAGTTTCTCCACAAAGAATATTTGAATCACCAAGAAACTATTTTCTTATAAGAGTTAAACATGATGCTTCAAAACACTCATATCAACATTATCCTAAAAGACAATGACCTAAAATAGATGGCTAACCCTAACGGGTTATTTTCTATCAAATTTGGTTATCTTTCTCTATGGGACCAAGAAGAACTAGAATAAAATTGGAATTTTTTATGATTAAAAATCCTATCCAATTCCTAAAAAAATCTTAATAGTGCATAATCTGATGAAAAGCAGAATTCCTAATAGGTGCACTCTATGCAAATAAAGGTTGAATCTATAGAACATATTTTACTTTCCTATCCTTTTGCTTCTTCCATCTTCCAATTTTTATTTAATTTGTCTAATTATTATTAGGTCTCATCAAGGTCTATAAATGTTTTTATATATCAATGGGAGGCACCTTGGGATTATCCTCCCCTAAAATTTTGGTGGAATCTTTCCCTTCCTCACATTCTATGGAATTTAGATTTATAGGAATTTGATCATATTTGATAATTTGAATCCTAGTCACTCCTAAAATTTCAATAAAATTATGGATTTTATCAAATAAAATTGGTTAACCTACACATCCTCTTATGATGATCCTCCTTCCCCTCAATTTTCTTAGATTCTTCACTTGTGTAACCTTGAAATCCCAACACATTCTCATAAGCTCTATGTAGATAGATCAAATATTAAGTGGATTCACCCTCCATCTCAATGGTACAAACTAATTATTGATGGAATGGCTAAAGGTAACATTGTACCTATGGGAACTAGAGGTGTCATATGATATTCTTGTGGAAATCTCATGGTAGCTTACACAAGACCTTTGGGGATCTAAACTAACCACATGGTTGAGTTAATGATTTCTTGGTGGGGCATAAAACTTGTAGTCAAGATGGGTTTAGATAATTAAAAGGTGGAGCGAGATTTTGATGAACATCATCAAATGTTTGAAAGGTTCCTCCTAATTTTCTTGGAATATTACCAACATAATAGAGGATTCTAAAAATTTGATAACTTTATTTAAGTGGGTGTATATAGATTATGTTTATATAAAATGTAATAAAATCATAGATAAAATGGTGAGTTTAGGGGTCATTAGTGGATCTCTCACCCATTGTCAAGGTGACATGTAATTTATTATCAATGTTATGCCCTTCATTAAAATTGATAAAGGACAATCTAATGTGTGACATTATGGGTTACATTATTGTTAAATATAATCAACAAAGGTAGAGGATATTTTACACATGTATGGTTATCATGTCTTTCCCATACCTCAATATATCACATGAAAGGATTTATTTAATATTAAAATATAATAAGCTTAATGATAGTTCTATAAACATAATTTTATATTTTACTACAAGTGACGCCACCCACAAAAATTATAGAGGAAGCAAACAACTAAAGATGGGAGGTGACCATGATAGAGTAGAGCCTATATCCTTTATTGACATGAAGGAAGACACTTATGTATTGAAAAATATGGTTAAGGGTGGGATCAAAAGATTCATGGAGAGATTGGTAGGTCATGATGTGGAGATTTTTAAAGATTTCACTCATGGATGGAATGAAATAGAGGTTCAAATCCATGGCCTAAAGCACATGGTCACCAAATAAATCATCATCAACATCATGGGTATTGATTCCTCTAGCATAAAGGCATTGAAAGATAAAAATAGAAAGCATTAATTATTTAGTATTTTTTATAGTTCTAAGAAAAAAATCCTAGGTCATCGAACCATAAAGGGTTTTTGAGGGTAGATCTTTTGAGGAAGTGGCTAGATGTTTTCTTCCAAATAATGAGTTACATCACTTTTCAGGGAAAGCATATGGTGATATTCTATCACCATTTATTTCTCCTCAACCACTTCAAGGGTAACCCAATTAGTATACCCTTATTTTTACTCAAATCACTATAAATGTCTATCAATAATTTTAAATGTAACCCCTTAGGTGATATAATTCACCAAGGGTTATTTCTACTCTTGGTCTAAAGGGGGGAACCCCTTTAGTCTAAGTCATTTATGGAGACTATTCACATTACAATCAAGAAGGAGGAATTTGATACGGAGAATGATTTTTTCTCATAACCTAAAGCAAAACCTACAAGGAGAAAAAATTAAGGTTTTAGAGTGGAAAACATCTAGGGAAATTTCCAACCTAGCGACAGCTAAAAGGGGGTCCTAGTCTATGTGAAATCCATCACTAGCATGCGTCATGCCTCCAATTTTAATTTTAAAGATGATATTAAATATTTTGTGCAAAAATTATAAACTAAGGTTTCCATTCAAAAGCTATTGAGCATGGGAATCTATGATGTGCTTGAGAAGCTAAAATCTTTGCTAGCCCCTGGATATCTCTCTTCAAGTAAGGGTGACTTTTATCAAGATAAGGAAGAAAAAGTGTATGCTAGGCAAACCCTCAGGAAGTAAGAACAAGTTACAATGGAGGTATAAATGAAGTCAAGAAGGATTTTGAGTAGGGGAAAGAGGAATTCAAGTCTATAGGGCTGAAGAGGAAGAGGTCCATCACAAAATCTTCATAGCGATTTGACAACTAAACCAAAGGTAAGGAAAAGGAAATAGAGAACATGGGGACTAGAAAATTGATCTTCCATCTAGAGTATAAATATTTAGGATAGATATCTTCTATTTTCTATGTATATCTAGTCTTTTTATGGTGCTTTGGCATCTTTTTGGTTGAAGACATCAGTTTTTGTTGGTTTCTAAGTATCATTTCTTTTTGTCTTGCTATTTTATCCCACATATATTTTAGAATCTTTTTTTAATGGGAATATGACCTCAACCAATATTTTAACCTTATGTAATAAAAAATATTATTTATCACTTTATAATTCCTCATAAGATCATTATAGATAATTGAAAATATTTTAAAAATAAAAAGGTTGAGAAAATATGTCACTCTTTCAACATTAAGCTAAGCTTTTCCTTACCTTAATATCCTCAAATTAATGGAAAAGCCAAGGCATCCAATAAATCTCTTATCAAAATCCTAACTAAAGTCATTAATGAGGTTGGAAATAATTAGCATTTTCATATTCCTTTTACCTTATGGGCTTATCAAACTAGTATTCAAATCCATATGGGTGCTACCTATTTCTCTCTATTTTATGGTGTTGTACTTCCTTTTGAGGTTCAAATTCTTCATTTGCATCTCTTTTAAAGATATAATTTCTAATGATGAATTCTATTAGGAACAATTATCCCAACTTGATATCTTGGATGAGCCTCAATTGGCTGCCCTTGACCATCTCCATGTATATTAGGAATAGATAAAATGTGCCTATAATAAAAATTTAAAAGAACATGAATTTAATGTTGGTGACCCTATCTTGAAATAAAATAAACATTTAACTAATATATAAAAGATAAAATGAGGAAAATTTTATCCAAATTGGCTTAGACCATATATTATCACCCATAAATATGGATCTGAGGCATATCATTTGGCCTCTCTTGATCTAAAACTAGATTGAGAGACTTTTAATGCATTGCATTTATGTCCTTTCCATTATTAATAGGTCTTAATCACCTTAGTCAAACTATTTTCTTTTGTTTTGGTTAAATAATTAGCTAAAATCATATCCCTTTCATTCTAAAAAATACCAAATAATGATATATAGAGTCATGTGGTTATCTGGTAGCATATCTATTCTAACCTTGAATATGAATACCCTAGATCTATACATAGCATGCTCTAAATGGACAAAGCTTTGCCTATAATGGGAAGGATCCCAAAATAATTATTTCTTGAAACTCATCCATATCACCTTAGTAGTTCATTTTGGTAATAATAATATCATCGTGTACAAAAAAGCTTTGAAAACTATTCTAGGTTACCTTAAGCTAATCCATAAAAAAATAATAACTCTGGGATAAAAAACCAAGGAAAAAAAAACATCTCCAAGGAAGGCAAAACCAGTAGACTAATCCCTCAAAGGACAACTTTAAAATATATATAAATGACAAAAAATCTAGAATGCTCCCTTGAAGGATAGCTGAATCAAAAAACATCTCTCAAAATGTAGACCACTCCCTCAAAGGATGGTTTTCATGCATAAAATATAACAATTTTTTTTTGCATTGAGTAGTTCTTTTATTAAACCCTATAAAATATTAATCAAATGAAATATCTTAATAAATCTTCTTGCATTAATCAACTTTCTCTAAATTAGTAGACTTCTTGCATTGATCAGTCTACATGGATTGTCATAAAAGGATCCTAAGGTCAGCCTTAGCTTTGAAATTCAAGGTGAAAACATCTTCTTAAAAAATCCACTTTTTCTCAAAATCCTAAATAAAATAAAATCCCAAGAAAATTACATCTCAAACCCATATATCCTAAACTTATTTTACCTAAGGCTACTAAGATATTTATTAAAAGTTAGATAAGGATACAAATGCAATTAATACAAGAATTTTTTCTTGGGTTTTAGTCCAATCTAATGGTGAGTAATTAAAATATTTATTTTTCTTTATCCTAAAGAAATAAAAATTGAGATAATTATTTATCATTTATCACTCCCATAATATAAATCATGACCGCCACATATTTATTGATCACAATAGAAGAGTATCCTAATCCATTACATTATTTAAACTAACAATCTAATAATCCATAAGCATCCTAATCTAAACCCATAATCACAAAACATAAATCCATAATCCATAATCTAATCTAATCCATGATCACATAACATAAATCCATGATATTCTAATCTAAATTCATAATCACAAAATTTAAAAATCCATAATCCAATCTAATCCATCACATTGCATAAATCCATAAAATCCCAAACTAAATTCATAATCACATAATCTAGATCCATAAAAAATTTAATGAAAATCCATAACATTTAAATCCATAATAAATCTATCACATCATCATGTCATCTAAATAGCTAAATCCATAATCACATGATCTAAATCCAAAGCATCCTAAACTAACCCCATGATCTATAAACATTTTAACAAAAATCCATAACATTTCAATCCATAATCTAATAAAAAACCATAATCACAAAATAGAACACCATAACTCATAATCAAAATCATGTATCTATATATAAATGTTTAAATATACGTCATTCGAGTCTTGGTATACAAAATATATGGCTCTCTAACTAGTACAATAAGTACAAGATAGACTAATCAATAAACTAGAGATGGCTCAACTAGATGATCCAAACACCTCCACCCTCACCTCCACCTCCATCCCCACCCACATCTCCTCATCCATGTGCCCTATGATCTCTTCCTTATGTTATACTCCATGTGTTATCCAAACCTAAATATGTCAATTAAGAGAACCTAACCTATATAGATACATGTGTGGCATACCAAGGAATCTCCAAATATAGATCTAACATAATTTTCTCATAATAGTGCATCTCAACTGTTAGATCCTAGTATCTACCACACTCATAGTACCTTCATGTCTTATATTCAGCCTAGCTCCCCCTACACCTATTTGATCCATGGATCCTCCAAACCCTTACCATACACCATCCCACTCATCATGGTATCTATTTTGAGACTAAAATTCCAAATCATTACTTAAATGTAAGGTGTCAAAATCTACCTATAAAGCATCTAGTCTAGTCTATAGACCATCTTGCTTTATCTAAATGGTAGTGAGAGCCCCCTATACTATGGTCACCTTTCCCTAAAAATTAATGTATTGGTATCTCAGTGCATCCCTCTAAACAATAATCCCTATAATTTTTATCTCCTCCTCCTCTCTCCTCTCCTCCTCATCTCCTCTTCCCTCCTCCTTTGTATCCTACATCTCTTCATTTGCTCCCTCCTACCAAGGTCATAACACCCTCTTCTATTTGACATCCAACTTCCCTAACCACCACACTAAATATGTTGGGCTATACCCCATATCATCTATCCCTAAATCTGATTCCTCATCCTTAGTCCTTATTAGAATATTTATAACATCTCCCTTTGGTATTTTGGTCTATGTATCATCCTTTTTGTACAATCATGGGACCTATGGTATATCTTGAATCAGCCTAAACTATCTCTTCACTTTCTAAAAATGAAAAAAATCTACATATTTCATCTTCCTCCCTATGATCCATCTCTCCCTCTAAATGTCTAATAGCTCTACCTCTACCCCAGGCCATGTAGGAAATCTAACATAAGGCCTCCAAATGATGTCACCATCCTGCAACTCCTTGAGGATTCATTGATAATATGTTAGGTCTCATGTCATGCCATCTATGTAAGCCTGAACCAAATCTTCCTTTCATCGAATGGAAGGCCATATTGTAAGTAGTATCATACCATTGTATACATGGGGTACTAATGGTTTATATCACTTTAATGTGCTCATACACACAACACTATAAAACAAAGGTCACATCTAAACTAAATCTCCTCCAGGTCTTCCACCACCCAACTGCCCTATATATTTATGCTAGTAAAGTTGGATCCCAGCCAAATACTATCCATTACTCCCACATATCTACAATGATGCTTATGAGGTTATATGGGAACCTACCTCCACTTGAGTTGGGGAGGGCATAATAAGAAATAAATAGCATCATCATCATCATCATCATCATCATCATCATCATCATCATCATCATCATCATCATCATCATCATCACTAGTCTCCTATCCATATCTCCATCATATAATGAATCAAAAATAAATCCTACTACTATAAAAGTGATATCCCCAACATCTCCAAAATAATATTATGTTAGTTTTGTTATGTGACCCACTCGTCCATATGTATAATAGTGTCCCCCTACATTGTGAGTCATAATATCCTATAAATATCCTCCACTATAATAGTCATCTCTCTTGTAGGTAACCAAAAAGTCCCAGTGATTAGATCTTACCATTTTAGTGATGACTCTAAAAGGCTCACATCTCTATCAATATAATAGTAGAAGCATACTCCTTTTAATCCCATAGCCTCTATATGGGCTGAATCATCATCAAATAGTTGATCACATAACCACTCTAATAGAGGAAGTACTTAGTCTTGCATCCTCAACAATATCTATGACTCTCATCCTAATCTTATATAAGCCGTAGAATTTCTAAAAAATTAACTTAATTTAAATCTAGAATTTTTTCTTAGTTGTTCACCATTTTCTATAAATTAGTGTCATTTCAATCCTAATCATAAATGCTTCCAATGAATCAATGACAATTCAATGAGATCGATGCCAATCCCTGGTCACCATATTACCCTAAAACCCCTAAAAATTACCCTAACCAAAAAGCACAAAAATAGAAAAACTTAAATAAAATGAGACATACCTCATCATGCGACCCTCACCATCACCTCTGATTAATGTTGCTTGCATGTCAAAAGCACTATCAAATTTTTACTCTCCACTCACCATGCATTGATAAAAAATGAAGTATTTCCACATTGGATTTTATTATATAGTTAGATTTATATTAGAGTTGATCTTTTTCATATCATCATCAATTTATATGGATCACCATTGATTTCTTTAATTGACATCGATCTAGCTCAACTTTTTCTCTTTTGCACTACTTGAAGTTTTTCATGCACCTGATCCTACTTTGAAGCCCAATTTTATTACCCTACCAAAACTATCATATTATTTATTCTATTACATTTTAGGCTTGTGGACATAGACCCCCTATTAGTCCTAAAGTCTACATAAGGTGTTTACTTTTTTGGGTATCTCCCCTTTCTGGGTCCTGAGAGTGCATCTAATATTGAGAATAACTATCTATAGGTAGTGTACACACCATAAATCACCTCAGATACTTCACTCAACTAAACCCTATCATTTTTCTCTTAATTGGCCTTAATTTAAGCCCAATTGTTTATAGCTATGGAAATTTATTATGTGATTTGTCTTGGGGCATATCTACTTGTATTATATCACACCCTATTAGTGAAAAAGTATACTTCATTTTATAAATCTACAATCTTGGTTCCCATTTGTTATTTATTCATTCCATCTATTAATCCATATTTCAAACCCATCACCCACTCATCATCCTATGTTTACTCCTAATTTGAGGGGGAATACATCCTCACATAAATCAATGGCATTTGACCTCTCTTAGTTTTTGTCTCATGACACATTATTACATACTGATCCATAAAAAAGGGTAAACGTAGACACTATGATTTTGTATGTCATATATGAATTATTTGGTGTCTTAGGCCTCTAAATTATTATTTCATATTAAATATTCTTATCCTAAAGTCTAAAATATTTGCCATTATGTACTCAGTAATCTATTTTTATAAATTACCCTTTTATCTTATTAACCAACAAAATCTAATTTATTACTCATATAATATATCAAATATTAACCTTCCAACAACATATCCTCATAGTAAAACCATTGCTAACAAACCTTTGTTTTTAATCCCAAATCACCCTGTAATTTGGATAAGCCAAAATGTATCAAAGAAAACTTTTTATAAAAAGGCAAATTAGTGACGATTATCCCATGATTGGATTCATTTTTATTGAATCAACATTGATCTATATATACACAGGTGACCCTTTGGTTTTCTGCCTCCCCCCATGAAATTTAAATCTCAAAACACTGTTAATATTTATTTAGGAGAATCAAAGGTGACCTATAGTTCTTCATTGATGAAATTAGGATATACCCTATCTATAATGGTCATCATAAACTAGGGAGATTACTTGCACCTACATAAAAATATAATCTTCTAACATCTATTTCAAGGTAAGTTCTTTATCTTGAATATTTCATTTACTATTTAATTTTCTTTGTTTCTTTCTCATTTCACTACCAGAAAATCTTAGATATCCTTAGTTTTATTTTATAATTCCTAGGTTATCCTTTAGATTTATATTTATGACCTTGAATAGATATTATTAGAATTAACACCCATTCATCTTAATCAATATAAATTATGTAGGACTAGGAGTGATCCATGTGTTCAATTTTAGAATATGAGCTATTTATTCATAAAACACTATCTTAGATTAATTCTAATTTTATCTTCTACCTTTTTAACTATGTAATTTATTTTTAGTTGAATTTCCATAGAGTTTCACATAAAATAATTAGTGTCCTTGATCTACCCATCATTTTTCAACCTCTCTTTATTGATTAGAATGACATGGATTTTGAGTTAGCACTTTGTGCCATTGTCTATTCTCTTTTAGTTGAAGCCACTTTTGAATAATTAGATATTAGACAAGAAGTTGTGAATTATATAAGAGCTTATTGGAATGAACACTTTGCTTATGTTGATAATTTAAATGAATATTAGTTCCTAGGCATTTTATTATTTCATCTATGTTGCATCCTTATATTTTAAAGTTTTACTTGTTATTATCCACTTAATTTTGAAAATATTTAGCTAACATATTCCTAAGGAAGTTCATAACTTCCCAAGATTGGTTTCTAATTAAAAATCTCACTTATCTATCTATTAATTGAATTTGTCCAAGTTTCCTCATTATGTACAAGTTATTCTTCCAAGATAAAAAAGAGTTTCCACATTTTATGGATTCAAATAGTGCACAACCATATTTTTATCTCTATGCATTCCTCATAAATCTTGCATGTATCTAAGTTTTTAGTAGATAATTAAATTAAAAGGAAAAAATGAAAAGCTACTAGTATAGTATCACATAACCATATTAAATATGAGCATCAAGAAGAAATCAAGGTCATAGTAGAAATCATATTAAAAATTATTCAAATTGATAACTTATTAACAAATCAAAGACATAATAATAGTTATAAATCAAGAAATGAATATAAAAACATTTTTTTTATTTTTGGTGTGTGCAGGTTTCTAGTTTCCAATTTGTCATCCCCACACACCTCTATCTGTCACCCTCTCTGATAATTCCCTCCCTTTGTCACATTCTAAGAGATGTATTTGTCCCTCATCTACCTCACAATAATGAATGTAGTTATCCCAAAATAATATAAAATCCATTATATATTACTATAATAAACTAATAAACATGATCATTATTTACACAATATAAAGTACAACTAACTCCATAGTTAATAATCATGTAAATTAAACAACATATAATTGTCCATAATCAGAATATGAAATCCATCTTAAAAGAAAATATTAATTAGCAAAACAATAACCATAAAAATACACAAATTAATAGGTTATTAGGTCTAGAGAGAAATCGATGTGTGACATCCTTCCCCCTAAAACTGGTCATCATCCTGATGAAATTTATTCAAACATAAATTATGAATTTAAATATTATTTAGAAAAAAATAAAATAATATACAACAAATCAAGTAAACAAATGTGGAAAATGCTTGAAAAACTCATCATTATCTTTCCAAGTGGCACTATATTCAAAATATTCGTCCCACTAGATCTTACACTATGACACTTCTCTATTATTTAAACTAGGTTTTTGAGTGTAAATTAATTTGATAGGTTATATCATGACTACACTAGGATATATAACCTAAAAAAAATTCCAAGCCAACACATGTGAAAGATCAAAAACATTCTTTTTAAGATAGGACACATGGAAAACATTATGGAAAAGAGTTAGAGCTAATGGAAATGCAAGCCTGTATGCTACTGGATTGATCACTTCCAAAAACTTGAAGATTCCCACATTGTAGGTGAATGTTTAGCTGATTTCCTAAACTTAATCAAGATTTTTTGGGGCTTAACTTGTATAAATACTTTATCACCTTCATAAAATTGCATTATTATTCTCTTCATATCCGCATAAATTATTTGTCTATCTTTTACCTTGGCCAACCTCTTCTTGATTGTTCTAACTTGGTCTTCCATTTCCATAAGCATCTCAAGTCCAAATACTACTTTATGCTCTAACCTATCATAGTTGATTGGTGTTAAACACCTCCTTCCATATAATGCCTCAAGTGGAGACATATTCAATAGTGATTGGTATGGGTTAATTTAAGAAAATGAAACTAATGGAAGGTACCCATCCCATTTGTATTTATAATCCATGTAATACATATGATAGACATATAGTACTTGGATAACTCTATTTGTCCATCTATTTTTGGGTGATATGCAGTGATAAAATATGGTTGGGTACCTAAATCTAAATTCAAAGTCAAAAAAAATATAGAAGTAATTCTTAGATCTTGATCTAAAATGATCTTTTCCAAAAATACATTCAATTTTTACACCTCTTTCATGAATCTCTTTGCAAACATTGGTGTATCATCTATCAAGTTACCTAGAATGAACTGAGCTACCTTGGTTAGTGTTTCAACTTCAACCAAGATCATATCATGTTAGTTCTATGATAATGAAAATCCTTGGAAAAAATTCATGATAATCTCCTACCACTTCCATTCCAATACATCATGAGGATATAACAATCTTACTAGATGCACATGTTTAGATTTCACATGCTAACATTCTAAACAACAAGACATAAAATCCGTTGCATCTTTCTTGATCCCTTTCCATAAATAGAGAGGTCTTAACTTAGCTGTGATCTTGGTTACACTTGGATTTTTTAAATATGGGGAATTGTGTAATTCCTTTAACACTATTCTCCTCAGATTATCTATATCAAGCACATACATCCTAATGTTGCACCTCAAAAGACTATCAGCCTCTAACTTGAATCCTTTATATGTAGGATTATAAGCAATTTTTAATAATGATTTCTTGACCTAATCATACAATTCATCTCATAAAAATAATTTGATTAATTAATCATAGAAATACTTCTAATAATAGCCAAGGCTATTATGTACCTTCTATGACTTAGAGAATCTACAACTCTATTCTACTTGCCATTGATATAGTTAATATCAAAATCATAATCAAATAAGAATTCTAACCAATGTCTCTAATGTGCATTTAATTTGGACTGGGTGAAGATGTACTTGAGTCCAAAGATATTAGTCTTTAGTTAAAGTGGTTTCCCTAATAGATAATGCCTCCAAACTTGTAAGGCATGAATTATTGCAACTAATTCTAGATCATGAGGGGCATAATTAACCTCATAAGGATTTAATGTTTTAGACTCATATGATACAACTAAACCATCTTACATAATAAATACTCTAATTCTATCCCCACATACATCTATGATCACTAATAATTGACCATTAATATTGGGAACTCTTATCATAGGTGTTGACGTAAGCCTCCTTTTTAGTTCTTGAAAGGCTTTCTCACACTTGTCTAACTAGACAAAACTCTAATTTTTATACTGAAGAGAGGTAATTATATTAACCATTTTTGATAAATTTGGAACAAATTTCCTATAATGGCCTACTAATTCCATAAAACTCCTTACCTCATGCACATCATTAGGCAATGACCATTATATTATGGATCTTATCTTCACTGGTTCCATTGAAATCCCATCCAAAAAGATGATGTGTCCTATATATTGCACTTTATTTTGGAAAAATGCATGATTAGATAACTTACCATAAAAATTTTACATTCACAAATGCTAAAAAACTAGTTCTAGATGTTGAATATGTTCTTTCTCATCTTTAAAATATATAAGGATGTCATCTAGAAAAAAACAACACAAAATGGTCTAGATAATCTCTGAACACACTATTCATGAGATTCATAAATGTTGTTGGAGCAATTATCAACTTGAAAGGTAACACTATGAACTCATAGTGTCCATATTGAGTTTTGAACATTGTTTTTGGAATATCCTCATCTTGAATTCTAAATTGATGATACCTTACTCAAAGATCAATTTTAGAAAATATGGTTTCCCTTGCATCTAATCAAAGAGATCTTCAATACAAGGTGTCAAATACCAATTCTTTATTGTCACCTTGTTAAACATCCTATAATTAATACACAGTCAAAGAGTACCATCCTTATTTTTTTATGAACACCACTGGTGCACCCCATGCTAACACACTTGTTCAAATCAACCCTTTTGATAACAACTCCTATATTTTATCTTTTACCTCAACCAATTTGATAGTTTTCATCCTATATGGTGCCTTAGATTGTGGTTTAGGTCTAGGTATGATATCATTTGAGAAATCAAACTCATGTTTGGGTGGTAGTCCAAAAAATTCATCTAGAAACACATCTTAAAAGCTCCTTAGAAAAGGATAATACTTAATGGATGGTTCCTTAGATTCCTCCATCTCAATTATCTTAATAATAAATGATTAGAATCCCTTCCTCTGAGCCTTATTAAGTTGAATTATAGAATTTTTCCTAATCTTCAACACTCTTTTCTCACACTAAAGTTGTGTATAATGTCCAAAATCATCTTAACACTCAACCTTATTCAGATAGAAATCAACCTTTGATTTGTGCTCCGAAAGCTAATTGACTCCTAGGATCACATCATATGACCCTAATGATACATCATATAGATATAATATTATAGTGAATTTAGGTAACCTAATATAACATTCCACTAAACAATTGTCAACATTGATATTTGACTTATTCCCATACTATATTGGGCATGACTTGACATAACTCCAAATTTTATAGATAACTTACTAAGAATTTTAAGAGCAATAAAATATTTTGTATTCCCAATGTCGATTCAAAAAGAAACTAGATGATAATATGAAATCCATGATAGTTAAATGGGTGAAGCCTAAAATTCAGCTTCATTATTATCAATAGCTGCATGAATATACTATATAAAATTTCCCTATTGAGAAATATAACCCTTGTTCTTTGACTTATCCTAAGTAAAATCTAAAGCATAATGGTCACTTCTAAAAATGAAGTAACATATAGGTAGTCATTTCCTATCATACTATTGGTTTCCATTGAAACATCCCTTTAAACCAATTTTAGGTTTCATGTTCCTTAACCTACTATTGAACTTAGCATTTTGGTTCTCAAACTGGCACTTAGAGAATCCACTCCTCTGCTTCTGGTTCTTATTTTTGAAAGTTAGTTTATAACTTCAAAACTTTTTCTTGAATTTATCTATAATTTGAATGAGATTTTATCTTTTTATCCTACTTGAATACCTTCTAGAATACTTGATCTAAGGTAGATGGTTCAAGAACATCTATCTCACAACCAATTTGGAATTTTAATCCCATAATGAATTTCTTGATTTTGAACCTCTCATCTGCCTGATACTAAGGTATATGCTTTAGGAGATTGGTTAATTTATCCTAATAATCATTTAAAAAGGGTATCTTTTCTTAATCATCCAAAAATCCATTATATTTTGATTGAAATACATTCAAGGAAGTCATCATGACCTAAACAATGTTGGCAAGTGTGTTTTCATTGATGTCAAAGGTTTGATGTCATGTGTGCATTGATGTCAAAGGTAATGAAAAATTGGTGATGTAAGTGTGGTAATAATTATTTAAGGCTTTTTATGTTTCATCTATCATGTTGGTATTGTTTTATGTCAAGGAAATAATACAAGTTTGTGAATAAGTGTGTTGGCATAGGTTTGGTAGCCTTGGATAATGGCATAGGCTTGGTAGCCTAGTGGGTTGAGCTGGTTGAGGCTAGGGTGAATAAGGTTGGTATCTTTGTTACATGTCATGAGTGCATATGAAATTTTTATGGTTATTTTATATCATTACAAGATGGGTCCATTTTTTTTCTATATTAAAGTTTGACTTGTAGTCCTAGACCTGATGTGCATAGAGACCTAGTGAGGTCTAAATGAAGTACCAAAGAGAGTTATAAATATTTAAAATCTAATGTAATAATGTTATATTTTTTTTAAAAGGTTTTTACCAAATTTTGTGTCTTGATGAGTAATATAAATCAAGAAACTACATTGGGAGGTCACGTATACATGTAAAATGGAGGTTTCCTTGCTCAAGAAGAAGTTTTTGATGCTCAATGACACATGTATATTTTTAATGGTGACATAATAATTTTTGGAGAGGTGTAACATGGACTTGAGAAGGTTTTCCAAGTATTTTTCAATGGTTTTAGGTATCGATATTTATGAACATTCATTAAGAATGTGAACTAGTCAAAACCCTCCAATAAACCCTCATAGTAGAGTGATTGGAAATAAATTTATATAAAGGACCCAAAATGGATTTATTGAAAAAAATTTAATATTTTAAAATGTAGATGAATCCTCTAAGAAACCCTAGGTTTTTTTGGTTTGTCAGGGCAGTAAGCGCAAGGTAAAGAAATATTATTATTTCTAAAGATTTTGGTACTACGAGCACAATTGACTAAGTCAACACTTGCAAGTGGATGGAGGTATAATATATATAATTTTTATATAATTAAATTAATTAATTTTATCATGATTGATACTCTATTTCAATCATTTTTATGATCCAAATCTGCTAGTCACTAGAAACCAAATGGTGTAAATAGTGACAAAGAGCTAATTAGACTGAATATGAGTTTAGGAAAATGTTATAGGTGATAAGGAATGGATATAATGAATATAAGTATTTTTTTATATACATTAATAATAATACATTATTTTTAATGTGGCTATTATTCTCATACATGGTAAGATAGTGCTCACAAAGTGACTAGTTTGTGTGAGACAAAACAATGAAACTCAAGATAGTGAGAATAGTTTGTTGAAGCAAAATTGACATTGTAAAATATGATATTAATATTTTAAGGTGTTATAAGTATTTTTTAATACCACCTTAATGTATTTATATATAATTATTATTCCCATAATGTTTTAGAGAGTCAAATTTTGTAGACCAGTTATTAGTAGTGTTTGGTGGCTCTGAGTGAGCTTCTTGTGAAGAATATTTTGTGGTTGCAAAGGTAAAATAAAATACCATAATTATATGTATGATTACCATAATTTAATTATGTGTCTTTAATTTTTTTAATTTTCACAGTGATTTGTAAAAAGTGTACTTTTGATCTAAACATTCTTAACTATGTTTTTGAATGCACTAGCAGTTTGAGTGACCACTTTGCAAAAGTGTGCTGGAAGAGTTTTGAGATGATTTTAAGAATAAAGTGAGTATGGATATGTTTTATAAGACTCAAATTATAATTATAAATAAATTTATTTAATTATTTCTCCTTGGTCATATGTGGAGAGTCAAAATGCTTTGACTATATTTTGGTTGTGTAACCGGTTTGAGTGGTCCTATTGTAGGGGCGATTTAGAGATACTTTACCTTGTGTTATTATTTTAAGAGTAAATTATTAGGTATATTTTCTTTTTTATAATATACCTAAGTGGTTGGATGATACTATTTGAGTTGATATGACATGTTTTTATCTTAGTTTATTAGGACAATTTTTTGAGTGCACTGGTAACTCTAAGTAGTCTTTTAGAAGTGATGTTATTAAAGCTTATTGGCATGTGTTGGAGTGTAATAAGGTACATGTATGTTTTTAATAGGTTCCATATATGTGATATAATCATATTTTTATGAGATAAATGTGATATTATGCTTCAGTTCTATAAGATAGTGTTTTATGTGTATAAAGGACTAATGAGCGAGGAGACCTAATTACTAGGTTTAAGGTGTGAGTTGGAGTTACAGGTGTTATGGATATTTTTGGAAATTATAAAGGTAATATTTGATAAATTTATGTGTTTTAATAATTTTTTGAAGCTGAAGGTGGTCTAATAGGTTGCAAGGGCAATGTGTGCAAGTGAAGGCCTATTTGCTTTAGGTCTCATCTAGTTCTAATGGAGGATTTAAGTCTTAAGGACTATGGCCTACCTATTTATTGGAGTTTCTCACTCATTTAAAATGTGTTTATATATATTTAAAGTTTAAAAAAAGTGTGATAGGTATATTTTTTGACCAATATGGGTTAGAAGAAGAGAGTGGTATAAGTACAAGGCTTAATTGGCCTATTTGGGCTAGTTGAGTATGGGTGGATCCAAGTAAAGGAGAGAACCTTTGAAAGAGAATTTATAGGTAATTTAGAACCATAATAATTTGATTAATATCATTCATTTATATTTTATCAAGTTGGTAAATGAGGATGCATAGGTCATTAGACCTACCAAGCCAATAAGAGGCTAGTTGAACGAGTAATCCCTAGAGGCTATTTGAGAGAGATTAAAGGGTGAAGAGTGAAAACAAGGAGGTAATCATAAATTAAAGAGTATAAATATGTGTTCAAGGTTATTTTAGTTTCAAGTTAATTATTTTGTTATTGGTTTCCTATGAGGTTGGTTCCTTCTTGTAAGGTGAAGCTTGCAAAAGTATAATTATGTGGGTGTTCAACTAGAAAGGGTTATAAATCCTTATGGCATGGGTGTCTCACTAAATTTAGATATTTTTAATATAGGAATATATTCCATATTTCATGTTTCATTGGTTTTTATCCTACATAAGGGTTTCCTACATATATGATGTGTTCATGTGATGTATGCTCTTGTTCATGCTATGGAGGTATGTGCTTTCATGATTATATTGCTAGATCAAGTTAATGTATGATGGAATGGTTTTAGAATTGAATGTTCATTTTTTATATTGATTCATCCCCCATATCAATATTTAATTCAAATAATAGGTATTAGATAAATACCTTTGGAGGAGGATTGATAACCTATAGGTGATCCTAAGTAGCTTGAGGTGTGATGAGGATAATGTTCTTTTTGTTTACAGAGATGGAAAAGTTTGTGAAGATCATAATTAATGTATGCATAGTATTATACATATTATCATGATAAAGGATAAATAAGAAGGCATTTTCTAAATCCAAATCTAAGAACAAACCTGAGTTGAATGATAGAGCTTATTGAAGTTGGTCTCTTGATCAACTAACATCAAAGAAGAAAGATAGGCAATGGTTTGATTAAAATCTCAAATTATGAGACCTAATTGAGGTCTATTTGAGTCTTCATGAGTTATCAAAGGTATGAACATGTTTCATGTTTTTATTTTTAGTTTCCAATATCCAATGGAAGAGTTCTGAATGTCACATGAGTTCATGGAGTATTGATGTCTTGTTTACATAGACAAAGAACTCAAGAGGATGTTTTTTGAAGTATGATAGTAGTACACGTCTTGGAGGGAATGGAGGATGATATTAGATGTCAATAATTATTTTTTTACCTATGTAGGTGATATAAATAATTTTGAGTGATTTTTTGGTTTCCTAGTTCATCCTTGTTCTCTTTTCATATTAGGCTGAATAGATAAATTGATGACATCAACATTTGCACGTGTGAAGGTGTCAAAATAAAATTGTCACATGGATTTGTTCATATTTTATCCTTGTTCATATGTTTTAAATTTCATGTCTTGACATTAATCCTATCAAAATTTATGGTGGCTAAAAGTTGGCCTTCCAGGCATATTTATTTGGTTTCCATGCTTACAATTTTGTGTGAAAATCAGACAGTTAGAATTAGAAAATTCAAATTTACCAAAGGAAACTAGTTTGAAAAGAATGTCTTGTATAAGAAATGGATGAAGTCATATCAAGGTGAGGTAAGAATCAAATTCTAAGAGGACGTAGTGTAGAATACCCTTCAAGTGGTGGTTTGATTCAAGTGTTCATATAGGTGTAATAAATGTGGATCAAAGTTCACTATTTTAGTTTATGTTTAAAATAGAGAACTTGGTTTGAAAAAAAGAGGATTATAACTCATTTAATGATCTATTTTTGATTTTATGATAATTTTATTATTATTTTAACTCATCATATTATTGATCCATGCTTTGAGAGAGATCTGAATGTGTGTTCTTATGCAAGAAAGTTAACTTGAAAGTTGATTATGATTGAAGATTCTTGTCTTTGGAATACTTGTGTGATAAGGTGAGTTTTTTGGTAATCTTATAATATCAAGGTAATTGGTCAAAATTTCTAAATATTTCTTGTAACTCTTGTATATGCTCTCTATATGATAAGTTTGTTGTTTGAATGGAAGAACAAGCTTAAGAAGTGAAAATTTATGTCTTGAGGGTTTGGTCATTATAAACCCTAAGGTTTGTGTTCATAGTGATAATGACTCAATTTTTTCATATAAATATTAGTTATATTTTTATAGATAATATGAAATATTTCCTAAAGTGGTTTTCATACTTGTGATACTTGTTTGAGTACAAGGTAGTGTCCAAGATGACAAGTTCAGGACAAGGGTTTGTGAGATGAAGATTAGTCTTTTAGGACCAATGCCATTATGGTTAAGAGATGGTGTTTTAATGGATAGAGTCTTAAATTTTAAATAATTGAGATGAGGGGGCTGAATCAATGAATCAAGATATTTCAAAACTGTAATCTAAATCCTTCAAACCCTTAGTCATACATCATAATAAATCAAGAAGCAAATAACCCACTCATAATGATGAATGTGAAAGATAAGCAATATAAAAATAGATTTATATTGGAAACCATCTTGGGGGATATAACCCATTATCAATCCTAAAAACACATGGACTACTTGTCCTATAAGATGATTACAAACATGAGACTTTAGTGAAGCACCTACTTCACAAGGAGTACCAACCCCTAAATATGAAAAGCACCAACTTGCCTAAGATTTTGAGCACCAACAAAATATATATGAAATTAAAAACTATATAAAAATAATTTATTATCAATCTAATGGTTAAACCCTACAAAAAAACCTCCTTAAATTATCTTCACTCATTTAAACCTTCACACACAAATATGGCACCCAAAATCACATTTTGGATTAATCTACACACCTTCTCTTGTTCTCATGTATCAAACCTATAAATTCAAAATTATAATTATGAAAAATGGTCAAATATTCAATCCAAACTTTTATATACCTATCAATACATCCACTTGGCTCTTACAGCCTTCACAAATCTTTTACTCATATACTCACTTTCTCAACTAGCACAATTAGTCTAATTATACCTTGTACTTATACCACTCTCTTCATTTTTACCATCTTAGTTATAAAATATTATTTACATACTTATTATACATTTTAAATAGGTATAAATACATGTTACATGGGAGAAACCCTCCACTCCATAAGTCATCCATAATCCTTAAGACTCAAATCCTCCATTAGGACTTAATGAGACCCAAAACAATTAGGCCTTCACATCCACACATTACTCTTACAACCTCTTGGATCACCAAGAACTTATATAAATTATTTTAAAACATAAAAAATATCTTAAATATCACCTTTAAAAATCCATCATGGGTCCATGAGACTTGGAGCACCAACTCAACACTTGAACCTACCAATTAGATCTCTTCGCTCTTTAGGCCTTCAAACACAGAAAACATAGTCTCAAAATACTGAAGCAACAACTCAAACATTTAACATATACATATGATTATATCACATGGGTGAAACCTTTACTACCTTTAAAACACCTCCATGTTACTTATACATTACAACACATGCTCCAAGCACTCAAATCAACTTTCTCAAAATGACCACTCAGACTGGTCATATATAGTATAGTCAAGATATTTTGACTTTCCATATTTGATCAAGGGAATATCATGACAACCAATGACTTATTATAATCCTTTGAGACTTATAAAACATCACCATACTAATTTTATTCTTTAGTTCTACTCATAACTCTTCTAACTCACTGCTACATCATGGTTACTCAATATGCCATTACATTCAATAAACATAATCAAAATATAATAAATTATTCAAACTAAATATGGATTTTTCAAACCTATAATATACATAAAAATTATTATCCATGGATTCTAAAACACTCTTCAATAGTTGTTTCATCTTGAAACATCAAAATACTATCAAGAACAACTCAATTATCCTTCTCGAGTCACTTACAAAACATGGTCAAACCTTTAGTAAATTTTAGAGCTCAACATCCATAACTCTAAGAATATTAGAATATTATAATCAACTTTCCTAGATAAACATTGAATACCTTTACAAATGTTCTTTTTTCCTTCATCATCAAATTATGCATATATCAAAAGTTATGGCTGAAATACAATAGATTGGTTTTTCCTTTGTTAATTTGAATATTCAAATTCTAGCAATCATTGTGTATTGTAAAAATAGTTTCCACATATCTTTATCTCATATCTCCTAAAATATTTATCTAATATGCTTCATTTATATCCTTGTGATATTCCTATCTGTAACTCTTTAATCATTGATCTTTTACATAAGCATTCATTATTAAGACACTTGGCACCTTCATGTGCCTTCTGAGCACATTGTTATCAGTCCATAATGTTATGCCACTTTATAGTTCTGCATGTGATTTTAGCACAACTCTATCATAACCCACTCTTTTGACAAATTTTAGTTTTACATGCCTTCTATTAATTGACTATTTGACTTGAAATACACTATCTATATTCATCTACATGAACACCCATATGTCATTGATATTCTATCAAATCATTGTGATTGAGACACATGTCACTAGCACATACAATCTCAAGAACCTTGGACAAATTGAATTTACACAAATCATTGATATATATCTACATGATCATATGCTCACCATTGGATATTAATATGTCATATTAGACACTCATTGTTAGATCTTTTGAATTCTCACCATTTGATCTCCTCTAAAACATTTGGATAAGTATAAAAACATAGTGAACTCTATTTGGGAGGTCACATATCATAGTGAAATCCATCCATGTATTAAACTACTCTTAAAATCTTCACACCTATGAAATATGACATCATCAAACTACTTACTTAGATTTATTTGTCAAGATGACTACTTGAGCTTGGACATTCATGTGATTACTCTAATGAATTCCATTCACTTACATAAGCACTATAAGAACTAAAAAAACCCCATAGGGTCTATAAAAAATTACCATACCATCAATATCATCCATCAATTACCTATCCAAGTCAAACACTGAAGAACTATGTAAGAACATTGAAGCACACTTTGTTATTGGCATTCTAGCACACATGACACCTCATCAACATCCTTGGTCACCTTAGAGATGTCATTTAGAAACATCAAAAAATATCCCCATTTTTAATTGATGTCAAACACTATTATAAATCTTATTCTAAGAATCTATCTCTCTTTAATTACTTTGTCCCCCTTTGACACAATGACAAAGTGGGCTCATCTTATGATCTTGAGGACTTAAAAAGACTTAAAGAACCAAAAATAGGAAAGGACCACATCTAAGAGATAATACAAACTCCGCCTAACATAGTGTATAACTCTTACTACCTTTGATCTTCTCAAAAATGCTAAAACACAACACTCTTCTTCACCATACATAGCTTTAATGAAGACAAAACATACATGAACACTAGAAACTACATACACTTAGATTGAAAATATTAAGGACTCCCACTAAGTCACATAAGCCTAGGAACCATTTTGAGCATCTTCAGACAATATCTAACCATGAAGAAACATCATAACTACCTCCATACCTTCTCTCTTAGATTCAACTACATGGTCCTCTGTTCCTAGGACCTGACCATTTACAAATTCCCCCTTTATTTATGCACGAGGATTCAATACATTATCAAAGCACCTAACTTGGTTTGATCAAGTCATCATATAAATATGCTTGAGTTCAAATTTATAATAGAATTCTTCATATCTCTACCATGAATAGAACATCTCACATATGCTCCCCCTTACATCATGCATATATCTTCAATATTTTCAAACTATCTAGGTTATCTCCCCCTAACTCCATGCTCTATTTGAAAAGCATCTTCAATGAGTCTTCTCAATGAACTAGATATATCATCAACTATTCAACACTATCCATACTCCATGCTCTATTTGAAAAGAATCCTAAAACCATTAATAGATCTTGTATCTTCATTAGATCAATTTAAAAAACTAAATCAGACATGAATAACTCTCATATGGATCTCAAAACAATCGCCCTTTATCCACTACAAGTGATCATGGTTTATAACCTTTTCAAAGCACTCTCATGAAACTATCTCATCTTTAGAACACTGTGAACTCTATGATAGACACAACTTATCATATACAAAACTTTAATACCTTCTTCATGATATCAAAGATATGACAACAAATTCTCCTCATACTTTCTACCAACTACCAACCTTGCCTGTAGTTTTCATCATTTTGACCAATCAATTTAAGTAACAAAAATTGACAAGTTCTTATCTTTAGGACCAAAATCCTTAAACACACCTTGAGCACAATATAACCTAATGAACATACCTTTCTATGAAAATAGAAAATTTAGAAAACTCAACATACTTGATTAGACACCTAGAAACTTCTACCTCCTTGCAAAACTTACATACACAACTTCATTCTTCACCATTTGACTAACTAGATCATCCTTTAGATCACTAAAATTATTCATGTCCTTTCATAGTAAGAAAACACATCTTCTCATGACCTTTATTGTCCTATAACATCAATAAAAAACTCAACTAGCATCCAAAATTCTTCCTCTTACTGAAAAGTATCTCCTTAAAGCCTAGATAGAGACACCCCTAACCCACAATGTCATAGAACAATGTAAATCTAGGAGTTACCCATAATTTCTCATATTATCTCTCCTTCTTGGACAATTTTAATTGATTCTTCTTCTTCTTTTACTTAAGAGAATCAACATGCTTATCCATTACAATATTCTCCTTTTATTATAATATTATATTGATAACATATGGAGACAACAAAGATTCATGACTTAACTTTTCAACTGAATAAAGAACCTCATCAATGGGCATTGACAATAGATGTTATTTACATGAAACTTGATCAAAAATAGTAGAATGTTCACTTATATTCATACACACCTCAGAAATAGTCTCAATTGGCACCTTGTTCTTCTCTTTGAGCTTGGTCTCTTCATTCCCAAAATGAGAAAACAATGAGATCTTATGATTGTCTTCAACCTTTGTAGCATTCTCCAATTTAGTAATCAAACCACTTAGAATTATAGACTCATTATGACTCAAACCTTTCATTTATGGTTTCCATAAGTTAACTTATCTTCTTCATTACACTTTAGGGGTCTAATTGAAATTATTTTGACTTGATGGCCTTTTTTTGTAGAACCTAGAAATATGACCAATCTTCTCATAGTTATAGTAAACCATTCTTATTGAAGTGAACTCATCTTGCTTGACCTGATTTGGAAAAATTATTTTAATGTGTCCTATGTCATAATAACTAAACAACTCAAATTTTCTCATGTTATTTGATTGATGATTCCATTTATTCTTATCAAGTCTTCTACACTCTCTAGTCTTATGGCCACATTGATTACAAGTATAACAATAACCTTTAAAATTTGTATACCTCATGGCATTTGGTTGTCTAATCCAATTTGTCCTCATTCTATCAAAACCTTCATTCCTTGATTGATGACTGATCTTCAAGGTATGATTGTCCTTGTTCACATTGGTATTTATCTTGTCTTGAGTTACATTCTTTTTTTCTTCTTTGTAACCAAGTCCAGTTATATCTCTATCATACTTTTGATTATTCATAATGTTGTCTAGATCACTTGAACTCTTTTCAAACATCACATATAACGTCATATTACTAGATGTATTTTTTAACTTAGCTTTTAATGACTCATTTTTTATCACATACCTTAAACACTCATCTTCTTTAGTTTTTAGGGTTGTATATAGTATTTCTAAGTGACAACTAAGATGGTTGATTATATCTTCATGATACTTGGTATCTTCAATCATTCTTGCCTCAAACACACTAAATTGTTATTCATATTACTTTATTTGATACTTCAACTTCTTATTTATCTTCTTCTCAATCTTCATATATTCAAGGTAATTTATCAACTTAGTCTATTATATTTCCTTATCTTCTTCATCATTTGTATCACCTAAACCATCCCCAAACCATGTAAATTCTTCTTGATATGAGCAAATACCTTCTTCAGACATGAAAAAATATTAATCTTTAACTAAACTATAATCTTCATTATCATTATTAAAATCACTACCATCATTCTCATCATATGAATTGAAATATCCCTTATTGTAGAGATTCCTCTTGTCCTTGTAAAACTTACTTTGGCCATTATACCTTTTGAAAATATTATTACTCTTATCAGACTTGAATTTTTTATTATCATTATCATGATCTTATTCATGTTATTCATTATCATTTACCTTATGATTATGAGGACACATGTTGGAAAAGTGACCTATATCTCGACAATTGAAACATTTAAAGGAAAGTTTACCCTTAAACTTTCTTGAACCTATTTTTAGTTTTATTGTTAACAAATATATTAATTCATCAACATCAATATCAAAAATCTCATCATCCTTGACCTTATTTATCTTATTTTATGAATTTAAATTTGATTGTTTCTTTGTTGTTTTATACTCATTGAATTTCATCTCATAGGCAAAAATAATTCCACACAATTCATCCATCTTCAATTTGGTGAGATCATGACTTTCTTATATAGCAAAAATTTTAGAATAAAATTTGAAAGTTTGAGACCTTAATAAATTTTTCACTACAGTTCATTATTTAATAGCCTTTCCCATTATTTTTATCATGTTCACTACCTCATCAACTCTTAGAATATATGAATCCATAGTATCCTCTTCCTTCATTTTGAGACTTTCAAATTGCCTTTGGTATGTTTGTAGTTTGGTCAACTTGAATTTTTAATCTCCTTCATAAATGAGCTAAAATTTGTCCCAAATATCCTTAAAAAGCTTTAGATTGATTACCTTGGTTAAATTAGCCTCTAAAAGACCTTAAATGATAGCATTCATAGCTTTGGAATTGTTCTCACATAGTTTCTTATCTATAACACTAGTTGGAGGAGTAAGTGGCATAGAATAACCATCCAAAATAGATTTCCAAATGTAAAACCTCAATGAAAATATGTAGGTATTCATTATTTTAATCTAAAATTCATAATTTTATCCATTAAGCAATGTATCTTACTTAATATAGAAACCTTCAAAACTTGTCATTGTACCTAATTACTTTTAAGTGGTTAAACTTGTATAGAAGTCTTGGATTAGATACCAATTGTTAGAGGTATAATCATTTAGGGGGTGGGGGTGAATAATTGAATCAATATATTTTAAAAATTCAATCTAAATCCTTAAACCCTTAATCATACATCATAATAAATCATGAAGCAAATAACCCACTCATAACAATAAAAATGAAAGATAAGTAAGATAACACAATATCTATGTGAGAAACCCTATTTGGGGAGAAAAACCACTCTAAATCCTAAAAACATGTGGAATAATTTTCCTCTAAGGTGATGAGACTTTAGTGAAGCACCCACTTCACAAGGAACAACAACCCCTAAAGATGACAAGCACCAACTTGCCTAAGATGTTGAGAAATTACACAACATATATGAAAAGAATAACTCAAAAACTTTGATTGATTATAAATCTTATGGATAAACCCTAAAAAATAAATTCCATCAATCCTCTTCACTCATTCAAACCTTCACACAAAAATAAGGTAACTAAAACCACCTTTTGGATCAATCTACACACCTTCACTTCATCTCATGCATCAAACCTATAAATTAAACATTAGAATTATGAAAAAAGGTCATACATGAAAG
The DNA here is from genome assembly GCA_037957365.1 of Torreya grandis. Classification (NCBI taxonomy): domain Eukaryota; kingdom Viridiplantae; phylum Streptophyta; class Pinopsida; order Cupressales; family Taxaceae; genus Torreya; species Torreya grandis. The sequence continues at coordinate 1,041,582 of JARHVA010000935.1, read as the reverse complement.
AAAAACTATGATATGCATGTCAATACATCTAATTTTCTCTCATATCCTCCACAAATATTTTTATCATATACTCACTTTCTCAACGAACACAATTAGTCCAATTAGACCTTGTCCTTATACCACTCCCTTATTTTTTACCACCTTGGTCAAAAAAGACTATTTACATTATTTTTATACCTTTTAAATATGTATTTTTACACATTAAATTGGTTAAAAACTACACTCCATAGTTTTTCCATAGTACTTAACACTTAAATCCTCTATTAGGCCTTAATGGGACCTAAAATAATTAGTCATTCACAACCACACATTACTCTTACAAACTCTTGGACCACATTAAGATTATAAAAATGATTCAAACACATTAAATATATCTCCAATATCTAATTTATAACTCCCTCATGGGTCCATCACACCTAGAACACCAACTCAACACTTGAACCTACCAATTTGATCTCCTCGCTCTTTAGGACTTCAAACACAAAAAACATAGTCTCAAACTTTTGAAGCAACAACTCAAATATTTCACATATACATAACATTATATCACATGGGTGAAACCTTAAGGACCTATGAAACACCTCCATGTTACTTATACATTATAGCATAGGCTTTAAGCACTCAAATCAACTTTCTCAAAATGACCACTCAGACTGGTCATATATAGTTAAAGTATAGTCAAGCTATTTTGACTTTTCACATCCAATCAAGGGCATATCATGACAACCAATGACTTATTATAATCCTTTTATACTTTTAAAATTTATCCATACTTATTTTATTCTTCAATTTTTTTATAAATCTTCTAACTCACTCCTGTAACATGGTCACTCAATATGCCAGTGCATTCAACAAACATAATCAACTTCTAAGAAATTGTTCACATTATATATGGATTGGTAAAAAATCCAAAATCCATAAATATAGTATTTATAGAGTATAAAATAATCTAAAATGGTTATTTCATATTGAAACATCAAAACACTATCAAGAATATCTCAATTATCCTTCTCAGGTCACATTCAGAACATGGTCAAACCTTCAGTCAACTTTAGATCTCAATATCCATAATTATACAAATATTGAAATATTATAATAAACATTTCTACATTTGAATTAAATACCTATTCAAATTTTATTTTTAATTCATCTTAAAAATTTTTATATATCAAAAGTTATGGCTTAAACAATACATACTAGTTTTTTCCTTTATTAATTTGAAATTCAAATTCTAATGATCACTATGTATTACAAAAAACATCAGCTATGTGTCTTCATCTTGTATCTCCTAGAAGATTTATATAATCTACTCCATCAATATCCTTATGAGATTACTATCTTTAAATATTTAATTTATTACCATTGATATTTGATATAGGCATATGTGATTAAAACACTTGACACCCTTGCATTCCTTTTGAGCACATTGTTGTTAGTCCCCGCTCTTACACCACTTGGCAATTCCATGTGTAATCTAAGCACATTATTCTCAGCACCTAATTTTGTGCCACTTATAAGTCTTGTATTCCTTTTGAGAATTAACTATTTGACTTGAAATTCATCATTGATCTCCATCTATATGAACACTTTTATATCATTAATATTCTATCAAAAAATCATGATTGAGACACATGCCACTATCGCATGCAATCTTAGGAACCTTTAACAAATTGAATTCACATGTGATATTGATATCTATCTTCATGATAATATTATAGCCATTATATATTCATATATAATAGTATATTCTCACCATTAGATCTTTTAAATTCTCATTGTTAAATCTCCTCTTACAAATTTGGCTAAGTATAGAAACTTAGCGAACTCTATCTGAGAGGCCAAATTTGCACTATTATAACTTTTTATACACTCAATGTCCAGAACTTAAATTTGAAACACATGATAAAATATCATAATGGAATCCATCCAAGTATCAATTTTATCTTGAAACTTTCACATGTGTGAAATATGATGTTATTAATCTACTTATTTAGCTTTATTTGTCTAGATGACTACTTGAGCTTAGACCTTCATATGACTGCTTTAATGAATTCCATTCACTTGTATACAAACTCCAAGTATTAAAAACACTCCATATTGTTTATAAAACATGAACATACCATAAATATCATCCATAAATTTCCTATCCATGTTAAACACTAAATAACTATTCAAGAACATTGAAACACATTGAAGCACAATTTGTCATTGTCATTCTAGCACACATGACACCTCATCAACGTCCTTAGTCACTTTGGAGACATCATTGAAAAAATTCAAACATAGATGTGATTTGATAATGATTCTATCATATTATTGAGATTATACTTACATATTTGAAGATGTAAAAGTGTATTAGAGGTTCCTCAAAATGAATAAATTCTCTCAGACCTAGTATTATTTGTATGTTGTCTATAAGGGTGTTTATTAGTGTTTTGAATTTTGATGGCTTATAAAGCATAAAGTTAAGTGGTTGATATTTTAAGGAATTTATTTAATTTATTATCATATATGTGAGGTGTTCATATTTGTTCAAGAAGGGAACTAAAATTAAAGATAAATAATAGTGGAATTAAGTTTGAAGAACATTGATAAATAGTGACGCTTGTTATACTTTGCTAAGAAGATTAATGGTTACATGATAGGTAGAATGATATGAGAATCACTAAGTGATTTGAAACATATTGGTTTTATATTATTTTAAGATCATAAATAAGATAGGTTATGAAAAAATGTCTATTTTAGTGAAGTCTATACTCACAAACTTGTATGAGTATATTTCCATAAGTTCTTATCCATGAAGGCTTGATGATTGTTGTGATTTATTAGAGACATCAGATATGTTATTATAAGAGTGAGTAGACATATTTTATATTCCATGAGGTGTTTCATGAATATTTTATAGTAATAATTATCCTATAGCATCACAAGGTTCTTCTGATCTTGAAGAGGAGTCTATAGAAGTATCCATGAGGGAATATGTTGTCATATTGTTGTTATCATGAAGATGAGATGCACAATGAGATGAAGTATGATATTATGATCATTTATTACTTATGTTCATGTTATGTATTCCTTGAATGATCCATGAGGGATTTCATATTATTGTAAAGGTAAGAAGTTTCGTACAGCATCATGTTTTTATGTATACTTGCATGAAGGAGGTTGCTATAGAATTCCATCAAAGTTTTTTCATTATGTTGAGTGTTTATAGATGTCATGGTGACATAAAAAGGTAATAATGGGATGTTTTGGACGTTTAATAATGATATGAAGATAATTAGTTTTCTAAAGATGACATGTTTTGAGTCATCTCAAGTAGGGTTTTGATTGTTTTTTATCTAAGAAGTTGCCTTGAGGTGTTTAGAGCCTTGATGGCTTAAGGATCTTGTAGATAAATATTCTTGAAGGCATAATGATATTTTAGAATTTTTTTATTATATGTTCATATTGATCCAAGAATATAGAATGTTTGAAAAGGTTTTTTATAGTCTTAAAAGAGACCTATTGAACATGTCATGATCTAGGTGAAGCTTGGAGTTAGGGGGAGTTAACTCAAAAAAATTGAGTGGATTCGAGAGATGTGTATGATGTGAGGGGGAGAATATATAATATTCTTCAGTCATGGTGGAGATATGGGGATATATTATATAGATGAGAATTCAAGAAGGTTGATATGATGACTTGATCAAACCTAGTCATAATTATGAAAATATTTTGAATTTTCTTGCATGATTAAAGGGAAATTGTGAGTTATGTAGGTAAATAGCTCTAAGGATCATGTAATTACAAGTTCATATTGGTTTATGTCAAAGGGGAAATAATTGATTCATATACATTAAAGGTAAGTAAGTATCTTGGACACCTAAAAGTGTATTTAAATACATACATGATGTTATCGGAATCTTGGTGGCTATTTAATCAAATTTTATCATTAATGTAAAAGGGGGAAATTGAGAAGAAGATGTTTCCATAAATTGAAAATGGGGAGATTATTGGCAAGTGTGTTGTCATTGATGTAAAAGGATTTATGTCATGTGTACATTGATGTCAAAGGTAATGACAAATTGGTGATGCCATTTGGCAAGAAATTTTTTTAGGCTTGTTATGTTGAATATATAATGTTTTTTTTGTTTTATGTAAAGTAAAGAAGATAAGTTTGTGAACAAATTTGTAGGCATAGGCTTGGTAGCCTTGCATAATGGCATAAGATTGGTATCCTAATGGGTTGAGATGTTTGAGGATAGGGTGAATAATTTTGGTAAATATGGAACATGAAATGAGTGCATATGACATGTTTATGGTGATTTTAGATTAGTAAAATATGGTTTCAAATATTTTTCTATATCCAAGTTTGACTTGTAGTCCTAGACCTAATGTGCATAGAGACCTAGTGAGGTCCAAATAAAGTGCCAAATGGAATTATCAATATAGAATAGATAATGTAATCATGGAATGAGGTGTGATGATTTGGTCAAAGTTTTTTACCAATTTTTAGGTCCCAAGGAGAAAGAGAAATCAAGAAACTATGTTGGAAGAGCACGTATGAATAGAGAATAGAGGTTTCCTTGATTAAGAAGAAGTTTTTTATTCTCATTGACAAATTTAAGGTTTTAATGGTGAAATAATAATTTTTTTAAAGGTGTAACATGGACCTAATAATTTTTTTCAAGTATTTTTTAGTGGTTTCAAGTATATAGCTTTATAAACATTCATTAAGAATGTAAGCTGGTCAAAATCCTCCTATAAATTCTCATAGTAAAGTGATTAGAACTAAATTGATATAAAGGACATATAATGGATTTTTTAAAATTTTTTTTCTATTGTATAATTTATATGACTTCTTTAGGCAACCCTAGGTTTTTTTGGTTTATTAGGGTAGGAAGCAGAAGGTACATAAATATGCTTGTTTTTGAAGATTTTGGTACTACATGTAGGGTTGGCTGAGTCAACACTTGAAAGTGGATGGAGGTAAAATATAGATATGTTTTATAAAATTAAATTAATTAATTTTATCACTATTAATTCTCTATTTCAATCATTTTTATGATCTAAGTATGCTAGTCACTAGAAACCAAATGGTGGAAATAGTGACAAAAAGCTCATCAAAGTGAATTTGAGTTTAGGGAAGAGTTCTATGTGAGTAGGGATGGATATAATTAATTGAAGTAATTTTTTTATAAATATTAATCATAATACCTTGGTTTTAAATTCGTGATGATGCTCATACACATGTAAGATAGTGCTCACAAAGTGACTAGTCTGTGTGAGACAAGACAATGAAACTCAAGATAGTGAGAATAATTTTTTGAAGAAAAATTACCATTGGATAATATAATATTAATGTTTTAATGTGTTATAATTATTATTTAAGACCACCTTATTTTATTTATATATCATTATTTTTCCCATACTATTTTAGAGAGTCAAAGTTTGTTAACTGGTTATTGGTAGTGTTTGGTTGACCTGAGTGAGCTTCTTGAAAAGATGATTTTGTGGTTGTAGAGGTTGAATTGAAGAAAATAATTATATTTATGGTCACCCTAAGGTCATAAATTGTCTACACATTTTTTATTATCATTGTATTTTGGAAAAAGTGTACTTTTGATATAAAAATTCTTGACTATATTTTTGGATGTACTGGTAGTTTGAGTGACCACTTCTCAGAAGTGTGTTAGAAGATTTTTGCAATGATTTTAAGAATAAAATAAGTTATAATATGTTTTATGAGTATAAAAGGATCATAATAAGTCATTTTATGTCATGATTTTTCCTTGATAAAATGTGGATATTCAAAATTCTTTGATTCTATTTTGACTGTGCATGACCAACTTGAGTGGTCTTATGCAGGCATAATTTGGAGGTGCTTTACCTTGTGTTATTATTTAAAAAGAAAATTATCATGTTTTTTAAGTATTTTATAATATCCTTTATTTGTTTTATGATATTATTTTATTTTATATGACATGTTTCTATCTTAGATTATCAAGATAGTTTTCTAAGTGCATTGGTAGTGCTAAGTAATCTTCTAGCAATGATGTTCTTGAAGCTTATTGTATTTTGTTGGAGTGCATAATGTATATTGAGGTTTTTTATATTTATTTTAGGTTAAATAAATTTTTTTTAATAATATATTTATGAGATAAAATTTATATTATGCTTCATTTCTATAAGACAATGTTTTTTGTGTATCAAGGCCTAAAGAGAGAGGAGACCTAATTGCTAGGTTTTAAGGTGTGAATTGGAGTTTAAGATGTTATAAATATTTTTGGAAGTGATAAAATGAATATTTTATACATTTTTTATGTGTTATAATCATTTTTTTAATCTTCAGGTTGTCTAATAGGTTGCAAGGGCAATGTGTACATATGAAGGTCTAATTGCTTTAGGTCGCATCTAGGCCTAATAGAGGATTTAAGTCTTAAGGACTATGGATAACCTATGGAGTGGAGTGTATAAAAAATTTAAAATGTGTGTATACCTATTAAAATTTTAAAATAATTGTGGTAACTATATTTGTTGACCAAGATCAGTTAGAGGAAGAAAGTGGTATAAGTACAAGGCCTAATTGTCTTATTTGGGCTAGTTGAGTATGGGTGGAGCCAAGCAAAGGAGAGAAAATTTTAAAGAGAATTTATAGGTCATTTAAGACCATAATAGGGTGAATAATATTATTAATTAATATATGATCATTTTTTTAAAGGAGGATTCATATGTCATTAGACCTACTAAGCTTAGAAGAGGCTAGTTGAGTGACCAAACCCTAAAGGCTATTTGAGAGAGATTGAAGGGTAAAGAGTGAAAATAAAGGAGGTCATGATAAATTGAAAAGTATAAAAAAATGTTCAATCTTAGTTTAGTTTCAATTTATTTGAGTGTATTCTTAGTTGCCTATGGGGTTGGTTCCTCCTTGCAAGGTGAAGCTTACAAAAGTCTAGTTATATGGGTGCTCAGCTAGATAAGGGTTATAGCTCCTTATGGGATGGTTGTATCAAAAAATTTGGATATTTTTATTATAATAATATATTACATATTACAATTTTTAGTGGGTTTTATCCCCCATGATGTTTTCCCACATATATGATGTATTCATGTGATGTATGCTCTTATTCGTGCTTTGGATGTATGTGATTTCATTATTATGTTATTAAATCAAGGTGATGTATGATGGAATGGTTTTGTAATTGAATGTGAATTGTGTTACACTAATCCACCCCCTATCTTAGTATATACTTATAAAAAATAATGATAAAAACTATTCCCAAGTGGTGGTGATAGCGTCGAGGTTCATCTCAATCTTTTTGTTTGCATACCATGTTATTGCTTCTCTAGGATATTGATAATCTCCATAGACTACTTTGGTGACATCAGATTAATTTCAATTCTCAAAATATTTCTCCATATCTATCAACCACACTTCATATCCATATTTAAAAATGGTTCCATCTAACTTGGGTGGATTCACCTTTGTCATATCTCTTATCAAATCTATATCTACTCAAACTCTTTCATCTTGTGGCACTTCCTCATGACTCTACTCTTGATGATTATCCTACTCAGTAGGATGCTCTTTAGGTTATTCCTAAACATTATCCTCAACATGCACATGTAATTCATGCTCTTGGGCCATGATTTGGTACTTAGTTTTGTATATGAATGAAAAGATTTGATCCAAATTTGTAGCTTGCTTAGTGGTAAACTAATTTGGATCCACTTAAGGGTTGGTATTTGGGGTACCCTCACCTATAAGTCTAGTGCACACTATTATTATTCTTAATTTATAGGAGAATACATTTGTGTTAAAAGAAACATTACATCCTATAGTTTGAGCCTCAACTTTGATACCATAATGTAACAACCCCATTGGGTTTTACTAGAATAGGGTAGTTTTTTTAATTAATTACACAAACTTATCTTAATATATTTCATTACAAATAAACCTAAATAGTGAAAAATTTAACTAAATACATTATTTTTATCATGCCAATAAAAAGGTTTATAGCTAATATATTTAGCTAATGATCACAATACTAATGATATATCAAGAATATGTATAATTATTATTACATAGAAAAAGATTGCATTTAATTCATAAATATATTGTTACAAATTTAGCCATGACTAATACAAAATTACAACCAACTATTATATGATACATATGAATGAAAAGTACAATTTAAATAATATAAATATACTAATAACAATTTAAAATGATACAAATCTCCATGGAGAATGTAAGTATTAAATAACTTAGAGTATGCAAAAGTAATCTCATGTGTAGTATCTAATTTATTAATATTATGAGGATGAATATCATCATCCAAGTGATTTTCCATATAAACTATGGAACATTGATCCCCTGCACTATCTCCTAGAAAGGGAATGTCCCTCCCTTCATATATGGCTAGATAATGATGGTGCGAGAATATAGAGTGATAAACTATAACCTATGTGTTTTAAGATAAATAATACATGATTTATAAAATAAATAAACCCATTATATAATGATATCATATAAACATGTAAAATAAATCAAACACATGATATGCCAATGTTTAACTATAAACATTACTTTGGCCAAAGTTTTGTATATAGTTATTAATCTCTAGAATTAGTCAATTTCATACACACCACTCACTCGAATTACACCTTATCTACTCATTGGTGACACTAATTAATCAAGTATAATCTATCACACTACTTATTTAGGGTCATTAATGTGATACTTGGTGATTCATAATAATATAAAACACAAAAAAATTCATAAATAATATTCCCTATTAGAAAATTAAAAATGTGTTAAACATGGAAATATCAAATACATACATTTAATCCATCAAATATAATGTAATGAATCTTAAATAGTCAAATTTATTATTAAAATAACAAACAAATTTCAAAAATAGTCTACAATAGAATCATATCATCTAGGTAAGAAACATATCTAGACATCAAGTTATAGAATATTAACATGTAATTACAAATGTAATATCATCGATATAAATAATATTAATCAACAACTTATTTCTTTATCTTCATATCTCATGAATATATTAATATGCTAACTAAATTCTAGTATAAC